>CM052539.1:177884547-177900074 GCA_028533065.1 Trachops cirrhosus | reverse complement strand
TGAGTAAAATACTGATAGATATCAGATGAGTTGATCTCAATATACACACATATACACATATAAATATAGAGAATAAAAGTTTCTTTGTTGGTACCCAGAATGAGTCACCCCACGATGTGGCTCTGCGGTATGCCAAGCTAAAGGCAACTTCAGCTGAGAAATTCCCCCCATTGTTTACACCCCTATCAACTAGAAGATTTAAAGTAGAGGCCTTGCCTTTAAGACATTATCAGAGATAACTTCTCTTGACCTATCTATAGTGCAGGTCAAATATCTGTTTACAAAAGATCTCTTCTTGTTATCCTAAATGACTTTGTGATGTCCCTAAGGCACCTTACCTCATCCTTAGCTCAGGATGTCTTATATACCCAGGTTTCCTCTTTGTTGCTAAACCTCTTGTACATGTTGGGGCTGGGGCAGCAGTCTCTGACTCTCCCATGTATGTGGGGTTCCCATACATGTGTATGTATTAAGTTAGGTTATTTTTTCTTGCTAATTTGCCTCATGTTCATTACATTATGAGACTGGCCAGAAGAATCTTGAGGGAAGAAAAAAGTTTGTTCCTCCCTCACACTTCCTTACAGAAGAATTTCAACTGAAAATATATTTACAAATATAGTACAAAAAGCATAAATTCAGTAACAGTGGAATTAAAAATTCATCAATGGTTATTAAGAGCAGTTGAGTGAAATTTTGACAATGAATAAGATAATTACATAATTGTTAAAGATGTACCACAAATTATTTAGTAACTATGAAGAGAAATATAGAGACTTTATAGTGGAGAAGTATGGTAGATACCACCTCTACCAGCTCACTGATCTATCTAAATGTACTAATTTCAATTGATAAATATGATGCATACTATTTTATCTCTCTAAATAATCATGATATAACAATTTCTTTATATATATCTTTAAAATTTACATTTGTCTTCATTGAGCTATAGTATTCTCATAAATGCCACTACAAATATTATTATAGTAATCAAAGGAGGGATTATTTACTAAGGGAAAATGCTTCTTTCAAAGAGACTAATCTGGAGAGTGATCCACCAATATATCTCCCAAACAGACTCCCAACTTCATGAGGCATTTGAAAAGAAAGCTATTAATCTTTTTTTAATCAACCATGATTCTAGGTAAAAATGAGAAGCCCCAAATATATTTGTTGAAAATAATCAATGAATGAATGCATATTTTTATATATAACCAAAAATAAAATGTTTACTTTTTTTGAAGAAGCTGGTGATTTTCTCTGTCACGTAGTTCATTAGGAAGACATACATTTCTCCTATAACCCTTTCATTTTTCCCTTTGTGTGGGCATGTGCATTTATTTTTGTAACCTTTTATAATACATCAAGAGAATTGAAAGACTGACAGGGTTTTTATAAAGTGTCACAATAACAAGGCTCTATGGCAATGTCAGTTTGTAGAACATGCAGGAGAACCCCAGGGATCAATCATTTAGTATAAAAGCAGTAATAAAGCCAAGGGTTAGATTCCAAGATATTTTGTCATTTTTTAAAGTGGGACCCTGATAAGCTTCTTAATGTACAATATCTTAAATATTATGATGAATAGTTTATTATTTCATTTAATAAATTCAATAACACCATAAGTATTATACATAATTTTAAGATGACAAACTGATATTCAAAACATTTAAGTTTTACTGACTGTGACAGAGAGGTCATGTGGCCAAAGGATTCAAACTATGGCTGCCTTTACTGAGAAGTTAGGCACCGACACACTGCACTGTTTCCGACTTCCATGTAAAATGGATATATTCTCTATTGCCTCGCCTGTGAAAGAGGTTAGAGTAGATAGTTTCTTGTTCTCATCAGTCAAATGAACATTCTTCCTGCCTGCATATCTCTAGAAGCAACATTTTCAACCTTTTTCATCTCATGGCACATGTACACTAATTGCTACAATTCTGCAGCACACCAAAAATATATATTTTTTGCCAGTCTGACAAAAACAGGTATAACTTTGATTTATTCTCACTGGATGGTCATTGTTGTATTGGCTGTTGTTACTTTTTTCTTGACAATCTAAGGGGAAAGAGGTGAGTGGCCCTGACTATATAGTCAGGTATTGCGTGTTTTAAAAATTTTTGTGGCACACTGGTGGCAAATTGCTGCCCTAAAATATACCCCAGGTTGTAAGCAGTAGGGAATTTCTATCAACATTATATTTCTCACACTTTTGTTGTTCACAAGTTCCATAAAACTCATTTTCTTCCCATGTCTAATTACTGTACTTTTGATCTCTAGGTTTCTGGATATCACACTTAGTCATTGTATGAATAATGGATGTAGCTATTAATGACCTAGAAGTTTTCATCAGGCACTTTGGCCGCCAAAAAAGTAATTAAAATACTAATGTATATTGAATCTTTCTTCCAACACTTTTCCCTCTTTTATTTTACCTGGCAATTAAGGTTTAGATCACAGGCTTTTACAAGTGGCACAGCTGTGAAGTTAGAACATTGTGCCTTTCAGAAAACAACAGGGAAAACAACAGTGATAATGTTACATTAAACCTCGAGTGTCTATGAAAGAAACTGAGTGCTGGAGTTAGAAAAGAAGGAAGTCAGTGAAATGATGGTCCTTAAAAGAAGAGGCAATATACATTCCGTTTTTCAACAAAAGGTAAAAAGTAAAATTAGTTATAAAATTTTACTAGTATTTTGTATCAAAGTTTCATGTTACATCATAGAGTAATCTAATCATCCTTAAAGGCTGAAAACAGAAACGCAGCCCCTAGGGCCGTTGCAGTGGAAAAACCCTTGATTCTCAGTTCCAAGAAGCAACCCATCTAAACTTCTTCAATTCCTGCCTGCCCTCCCTTTTTCCCAATTCACCTGTATATTTGGAAATGTCATACTTATCATTTGTTTTCTTAAATATTCAATTTTTTCATATTATCTCTTTCCTAAAATGAGTGTTGGCATTTATTACATCCCTCTAACTCCTGATTTCCACATGTACTTCTCTTTGTAACATGAATATTCCATAATGGTTCTCTACGGCTTCAGTTAAATCAATTCATGTTCTAGGTTTAGGTCTTCATGTGTACACTTTTATGAGAATGAAAGTTCAGTTTTTATTTTGTATTTTTTTACAATTATGCTATGATCATATTTCCTTTCCTTTACAACTTTTGTTATTTTCCTGGAGCAAACTCCTCACTTAATTTTTTAGTTTTCCATGTACCTTTTTTGTGAATTCATTTCCAGTTTCTGGAGAACAATTCTCTAGTTTATAGACCACAGGGAGTCAGTCTAATTTCTTATTTTCTTCTCCTTGGATGTGATTTTCCTCAGAATTTTAAACACATTGTTATAAACTCTTGCTCCCCTATTGAGAAGCTCCATGTTATTCTTCTAACTATGCCATTGCATGTAACCCCCCACTGCCTTTATATTCTCTCTGTAAAGGAGGTGTAATATCTCCCTTTTTCTTTTTTATTTTAAAATTTCAAAATTATATGCCTTGGTATGTCCTTCAGAAATTTTCCTCAATTATTTGTTTGATAATATTCCTCTCCTTATTTTCACCATAGGATTTCAAGGTTTAAACTGTTATTTGGGTATTGGACTTTATGAACTGAATCACTGAATTCTTAGTTGTTTTATATTATATATCAAATTTTCCATCTTCTTATAAAACTGATTGGAGGGAGAGAGAGAATTTGTTGTTCCACTTATTTATGCATTCATTGGCTACTTCTTGTATGTACCCTGACTAAGAATCAAATCCACAGCCTTGGTGTATAAGGACAACACTTTAACCAACTGAACCAGCTGTACAGGGCCAAATTTTCCATCTTTGATAGAAAATTCCTTTACTAGACAGTTCCTTTATCTTCAAATTCTATTGAATTTTTCTTTATTGCATTCTTACTTTAATTTCCATGGCTTTTTTAATCCTCTAAATATTTCTTTTCTATTTGTTTCATAGATAAAATTTTCTCCCTAAATTTTAAAAGGAAAATATTTTCCTTAAAGTTTCCTTATTCCTGTATCTTCTTAAATTTCTTTGAGTTTGTTTATTTTTATTTACTTTTCACTGCCTTTCAAATTCAGGCCTTTGTTGAATTATAGAGTGAATCCTGAGTGACTAATATTTCTGAATGGACCAACAGTATACTGTAAGCTTCATAGGTGTGCAGAAATTGGCCAAGCAGTTACTCTCAATGGAGGTATATTATCTGAATATTTTCAACTATTAGAAGGGAAGTACAACTAAGTGTAGACATGTTTGATGCATTTGGCCACATGGCTTCATCAAAGACAAAGTCTTTCAATTTCTTTTCTTAGGAAAATGTGCTTGCTTGCAATAATTCTGGAGATTTATCTTTGGAAATATGTATAAGTGTGCTTGGTTATGTTTCGTGGACAGAGGAGTCTAATTGCATTTTCATCCTATCATCCTGTTTCCACATAATTTCATCTGGCAACATCTCAAGGTACCATCATTTTCTGAATATTTCTGGGGTTCTTGGAAGATAAATATGCTTCCATGAAAGTTATGCATAAATTCTCTCTAGCCACTAGTTCAGAAATAGTTACATATAATTTTGTATATCTTGTAAATTTATTACTGTATATTTTATATATTTTCTGTAAAATATGATATATTGGGAACACTGTATAATATATACAGGAGGGCTTAGATATTTTTCTGAGAAATTGAAAGAGTGGTATTTTCAATGAAATAAAACAATAATCAATGAAATAAGGACATCTGTCTTTAGTTCTAGTTTTGCTGGGCATTATCAGAGTTCAGTTTTGGATGTTGAAATTGTAATGTCTGTCAGACATATACAATTGGTAGCCAGATGCAGTACTCCGGAGTTTGGAAGGGAGTTCTGAACTAGAGATTTATTCAGAGAATTACCAGAATCTGTATAGTATTAAAAGTATGAATTAAGAAAGTGATCCTCTGATCTTTATAGAGGATATTTTCAAACTGTAAGTTCTGGAGAACTTCAATGTTAAGGGCAAAAAGGAAGAATCAACAAAAGAGCCCAAGGAGAAACAACTGGTAGGTATAAGGAAAAGCAAGAGAGTATATAGCCCTGGAAACCTTGTGAAAAGCAATCGATAAGGAAGAATTCACCTGTGTTAAGTAAGATGAGGATGGAAAATTGAATTGTGGAGGTCATTTTGATCTGGAGAGGATAATGCCAAGTGAATGGTTAGGAACAAAAGCCTACATAAAATAGTTTTAAGAAAGAGGGATTGTAGAGAAACTGGTATCAGAGAAAAGAGAAAATTTTCAGAGGCTTTTTTCTTGCTTTTGTTTTTGTTTGTTTGTTATTTGAGATACTCATAGACTCAAATTAAGTTGTGTGACATGCAGAAAAATCCTATATGTGATTCATTCAATATCCTCCCTATAACATCTTTCATAACTATAATACAATATCACAAAGACAGTGACATGTTTAGATATAAGATATAGAATGATTCAATAAGAATTTCCTTTAAATCTCTAAAATTCTAGTTTCTGTTTTCTCAGGTAATTGCAATAGATAACTATAATATTTGCTATGGTTGAATCTACATAATCATGTGATATTTTGAAAAAAGTAACTTCATACATTAAATATCCTAAAAGTTCTAAGTTGGATTAAAAAAGAGGAAGATTAAAAAAATATATCCATTTGGCTACCTTTTTCCCCAAATTGGCTACTTTTACTACAAAGGGGATATTAAGTTTAAAACATTCTTTAGGAAACTGAAATTAAAAAGTTGTTCAAAATGATGAACTGAAATATTGACTTATGAAATGCTGAAATGGTGATTATTATGTATTAAATTTAGTTTCCTAAATATTCTTGAGAGATTAAACTATGTTATAATTTTCAATTTTTGGTAATACACTTTTAAAATTACTGTTGCTAGGGAATAAATGAAGAATAAATGAAGTAATACTCTACAGGTATTTTCAGAAGACCTGAAAACCATTCCACCCCATTCTATTGAAACCACTGTAAATATTATAAATATACGGAAAATTGTCATTGATTCATGTGTTGGCAAATTTGATGAATGGCCATTCATAATACTGGATATTATTTTCTTGGAAAGCAACTTAAAGACATTATGCACAATTGAAAATAATGTCAGTGTGTGATTATGACAGTTACCTTGTATTTACTTGTTCATGTAAACAACATTTATGAAGCTTTTATGATATGTTTGCCACAGAACAAATGTTGAAATACAAAGAAGATTAAGACATATGCTTTGCTCTTAAAGGTTATGGTCTAGTAAGAGAAATGGTCATGTTAACATATGATTCACAATAAATGTGATATATACCATACAAGGCAGAAATAAAAGTCCAAAGGAATACAAAACTGGGAGTGAATTGTAGTTCTGCCAAAGGTCACTGTGGAAGACACACCGCAATGTCCTCTTGTCTGGATATTGTAACTAAATTTTTGGTGGGTAGAGAATCATGAAAAAGCTAACCTGAAGATATTATATAAGATGGTCTGATATTTTACAGGCACATTATAAGTACACTTGTTATAAGTGTGTATGTGATCTTGTGCTATAAATACCTGAGAGAAAGCTTTCATTGGCAGAGGAATCTCTTCAGTCAAAGAATGAGGGGCCAACTTGAGGCACGATAAGAAAGACGACATGGAAGGATTCAAGACATGTTTTTGAGGGAAGAGCCACAAAAGCCGTGGACATGATGGAGTGGGTATGATTGATGAGAGGAAAAGGGAAGGATGAATTCAAGTGTTTGGTTGGTTTGAGATCATTAAATGAAGGTGGCATTCAAAGTAAAAGAATAGGTAAAATTGAGTTTGAGAAAGAGTAAGTTTGCTATATCAGTGGGATTCATGTTAGAGATGTCTATAATATTCTGGGGATATGTTCAGGAAAGATATTAGCCCTGAGAATGTCAGTTCAGTTGTATTAATTGTCTGTTGCTGTATAATAAGTTAAAGCAACACCCTTTTGTTATCTCAGATTTTGTATGTCAGAAGTCAGTGAATGACCTAGCTGATTTCAAGGTCTCAACTACAATGAAATCAAGCTGTCAACCAAGTTTCATGCTCACCTGGAGCCTTAACAAGAAAAGAACCCATTTCTAAGCTTTCTTCGATTGCTTGCAGAATTTCCTTATAGCTGTAGGTCCTTGGTAGTGTGCTTTTCACAGCCAACAGTGAAAAAGTTTAATTGTCTTTGATTCTCTAATTGGAAAGGGCCTTGACCTACTTTTAAGTCAGGCATATACTGAATGATCTCCTTTTTGAGTAACTAAAAAATAACTTGGGAACTTAATTGCATCTGCAAACCCCTTCGACATTTCTTTAAAAATTAGAATTAAATCACAAGTATTGCCTATAGTCAATGGGAAAATAGCTTTACTCACTGAGGTCATTTTAATACGTGTCTTTTACAACAGTCATCTATGGTGATTTTTTCCAGGCAAAATATGAAAAGCAGGAGTAGTCAGAATCACATAAATGCAAATGCTTTTCATAAGTGAGCACCATGAAAATAAGAGTCGAAAGTGATCACATAGCATTATATATTAATAATATATTAACAAAATTATACTTTTTAGAACTAAGTAACCATCTATATTTATAACAATATTTATTCTCACTTTATAAGTGAGATTAGACTGACAATATCTTGGAGTTTGGAAATATCACATTATAAATTTAATCTGCTTACTGAAGTAAATATCAAGGAGTGAGAAAATTGCCATAATCTATACAATTATTTAGAAGAACAATATAGGACAGAAAATTTATTTTTTTGACTGCATTCCAGTATTATTTCTAGTAAAACTTTAAACAAATAAACATTTTAGGAAAACTTACAATTTTATAGAAACTATAGTAAAAGGTCTCTGATGAGAAAAGAAAAGGTAGTTATTTGACCATTGATACTGAGTGTTGCTTCAACTCACTGTAAAAACTCTAGAAGTGTGGAAGTATATCTTGTTCTTATTCTGATAGCAAAGATTCAGAAGACACTTAAGGCAATTCATTCTACTTTCATGGTTGATATCAAAATACCCATGCTCACATTTGAGGTATGTATGGAACACTGGTATTCAATAAAAGATTATCTGAAAAATTGTAAGATTTTATCTGTAGAGTGGAAAATGTCTACATCTATGCTGGATTATCATTTTTCACAGATATAAAAGTCACCCCAGCCTCTGCAGCTATAAAGAGCAATTCACTTTGTGGATTTCCGATGAAGCCACTCCAAGTCAAAAGCCTGAAGATTTAAGAATAAAAAGCAGATGACAGAAACACTTGAAAGTATCAGGTTCAAGATACAGAAATAAATAAGGTCAATTCACCCTGTTAGTATATAGATTTAGAGTTCTTTTTGAGTAGTATTAGCTAATCTAACACTGTTCCCTGCGTTTATAATGGTCGCTCTTCTCTCATCTTGGTTTATAAACTAATTGTAATAGTTTTGTGTTGCCACAGAGAAATCACCATAAACTTAGAATTAAAACAACATACCTTCATTTCCTCACACTTTTCTGGGTCAGGGGTCTGTGTACTGCGTAACTGGGCCCTCTGCTTGGGACCTCACAAGGTATTTGTCTCGGCACTTTTTCTGCAGAGCCCACTGTCAGCTCTGCCCCCATGTCTTTACTCTGAAGCCCCATCACTGACCTTCTGACAATGTAACAGCTTATTTCTCCAAAACCAGAAAGATGCTCTCTCCATTCTTTTTAATCTCTCACTGCAGGAAATTCCTGAACTCTTTATAGTCTAACCTGATTAAATCACATGGGATAATCTCCCTTTCTATTAAGTCCAAGTTAATTCACTGGGGATATTAATTACATCTGTAAAAACCCTCAACTTTGCCATAGCTGTTGGTTGCAAGAATCAACAGGTTCCACCTGCCCCTAAGAGAAGGGGACACCAGTGAATGGCGATTTCAGGAGCCCTCTCAGAATTCTTCACCTCACTCCAACCCGTTCTCAACAGTATGTCCACAATAATAACTCTGAAATTAAATGAAGCAATAAAAGGCTACTATATAAAATATTTAATTGATTATATTTGACTGAAACATCAAGTCAAACTTTGGTAACATAGCTAGCCTCTTGATCTCCCACATGTATACATCTAAGCCTGTTTCTGTGTCTGCTCCCTCTCTGCTGCTAACCCTGCGCCTGGTGAAGCCCAAAGAAACAGTCAGGTGTCTGTTCAGAGCAATTTCTACCCACACACTGTACCTAAGAAATGCTCATGAACTTACACATCCTTGCATTTAGAAATACTTTTCTGATTACTAAGTTTTAAAAACCTTATCATAGGTGATTATAATATACTTTGAATATAGTAATTTAGTAAATTATATGTGTGTCATACCTTGATCTAGGCCTACTATTAATATCTGTATTTATAACTAAATAAATATATACAATTATTCTTTTTTTTACTGGTGGCTAGATGTGCAATTTAAGAAAGTGAAGATACTCTTTTTCTTATCTGAGAACTTACTTTTTTATCTTTCATATTATACTATGATGAATCTGGAATTTATTTTTGTATATTCTTTAAAGAAGAAGTTGAGGATCATTCTTTTTCTATATAGATATAAAATTATTTTATCATTATTTATGGAAAGCATTTCTCCCATTTTATGAAAGTAATAACTGTAGTAAATTACATGGTCAAATACAAAAGGATGTTTTTGCGGACCCTCTACTCCCCCTGTTTTTTTAATCTATTCTTACACTTTTTTCACTTACTGTAACTTATTTTATGTATATCTGGTACATATATTTCAACCTTGTTCTTTTTATTCATTAATATTTCCCTATTATTGCCTGTGTATATTTCCAAATAAGTTTGAGAGTCCATTTGCTGACTGAAATTTCTATTGGAATTTTACCAAATGCATAGATTAATTAGATGAGAAATGTCAAGTATTTTGTTTATGTAGTTTGGTTCAATTATTCTCCATAATACCTTATGCTTTCCCATAGAGAAGACTTGCACAATTTTTCTACATCTATTCCTCTATTGTGTTATGCTATGCTAACGTAAAAGGTATCATAAAGAGAAAACCCAACTAAAAGTGAGAAAATTATTTGAAGAGCTACTTCATGAATATGAGTATCAAGTTGATCAACATAAAGGTGACAGTGCTCTTGGCATTATTACTATCAGGTAAATTCCTTTTAAATCTCTGATTGAGATACAACTACCCAATCACAAGAATGATCAAAATGAAGGAAAACAGACTTGTAATACCTTTGTAATATAGTGTTTTGTTTATTTTTGTGTGTGCTACCTTAACCCCATTTTGGGCCCTTGCTAGAAGGTGGTTAGTTCTAATTGAGCAGCTGATCAAGTTCGTGCTAATGACCCCCTTCCCTTGTGGGGTTCTCACACTTTGGGCCACTATACACTCACACTCATATCCCAAGGCCAGATGTCCTCAGAGGTAGCTCCTACGCCCTACAGCTTGCAAAAATCATTCAGATTAGCCAATCCTAAACCTGTTTCTCCTGCCTCTTTCTCCCCTTCCTACAAAATCCACATTACAGACATCTGCGTGATGTTCCCCGTCTTCCTCTGTATGTGGTGATTAACCTCACCCAGCATTTCCATTAAGTTCCCCTGTGTGGAGAGCTGTGTTCTCCCCAGGGAGCACTGAGTATAAATAAAAGGTAAACCTCTCTGGTTTCATGTTATGTAACAAATGAATGCTAAATATTTTTCAAAACTTTAGAAGATATTTTCACCATGTATTTTTTCCTTAGTGCTTTCTAGTTAATTTATATACATTTAAATTAGAGATTGGAGCTTAGTTACTTTTTAAAAATCTAACCAAAAAAACTTTACTGACAATTTTATATCTAATAATTACTGCTAGAAATATATGGGCTTGTCAATGACTTGTGAAATATGCATTTTTATAAAGTAATTATAGATATAATTTCCTCCTAAATGTAGATCTTTACAATGCTGTCACTATAAGTAATGTTCTTGGCTTTTTCATTCACTCCTAATTTCAATAGCGAAGTTACATTGTTGAGGTACCTAAAGGTGGAGCATCTGCAAAGGAGGCTGGGATGGAGCTGCTTTATGTGTCTTACATCAACAAAAAAAACCAGAAACTGGCCCTACTTTTCCGTACCTACTATGAACACGCTCAGGCTCACATACATACTTGGAGGTGTTTAGGAAATGGTACACCAGGTTCATGTAACTATACAGCATCACAAAACTTCAGTGGATATTTCCTCACTAGTACTTGCTCTGACGTCAGTCATTCTCACATGTTTCAAAGAGGGTATCAGTGAGTATAAAAGGACAAAGCATGGATTACTTTTTAAGTCATTTTTTATGAATATCAAAACTATTTTAAGTAGATTTCTTTAGTCTTTTGTTCAGTAATGCTGTAGATAAAGCAACAATGACTATGGTTTCAACTTCTAAAGCCATAGCAATGCATTTTCTGGTTCCTTCCCAACTTGAGTGAAGCTTATTCCATTTGGCCAGCACTATCATTGGTGTCAACTTTAGATGTTTCAATTTCCTTCATAAAAGTTAAAAATATTCATAAAGATATCCACCAATTTAATGTTCAGGAGCTGTTGTTATGAAACTATGATTTTTTTGTTGTTTTCAAGTACAGTTGTCTCCATTTTGCCCCCCACCATTTCCCCCATCCCAGCCATCCCCACCTCCCACCCTCCATCTTACCCCTCTTTGATTTTGTCCATGTGTCCTTTATAGATGTTCCTGTAAACACTCCCCCTTTTTCCCTCATTATCCCCTTCCCACCTCCCCTCTGATTACTGTCAGTTTGTTCTTAATTTCAATGTCTCTGCTTATATTTTGCTTATTTGTTTTGTTGATTAGGTTCCACTTATAGGAGAGATCATAAAATTATGATTTTGCTTACCACTAAAATAGTATTAAGTTGCTCTTATATGGCTATTTACTTGAAAATTTAGTCATCTGGACTCTATTCTGCATTCTAATTCCCCAGTTCCAATTTTATTCACTCTCTTTTCACCATCTGTTCACTAGCTAGTTTACTATGTCTCATATCTGTGGTTCTTAATAGTTGGATTGGGATAACTTTCATATCATCAAGGTAACTTTTATTAGCTATTATCCAAACATTCTCATTAGAAATTCTGTATTCTTAACTGAGCACGGCCAGATTATCAGAATTGACCAACATGGTCATATTTTTTATTTCTTCACAACTGAAGAGAAAACTCAAAGTTGATCTTGGAAGTCTCTTAACAAAATACAACCCTTGTCAGTCATCTTGCAAACGAGATAAAATTTACTGAGAATTTTTGGTCAACAGAGTGTCAAATGAGCACTTCTAATTTGACTAAGGTCACTTGATCTGTATTAAGTAATTAAGAACTTCTAATATTAGTACTGGGCTTTTAGAATTTTATAATAGCAGTTTTCAATGTGGCTTCTTCTTGAGGTCCTTTTTTGGACAGTGCAAAAATATTTGTTTATCATTAATACAGTGAATGAATTAATCATATAAGTTATGGCAATTTTTATCAACTCTTCTTGATTTATTCACAGTGATTAAAGAAAAATTTACTATAAAGAATAGAACATATACATTGAAAATATATTTGCTTAAGTTTTATATCATACAGGCAATTATAGTAGAGAATATAGAGTTTGCAATCAAATTTCTTTCTTTTTTATTTACTCACTACATGTATTATGTGTGGTCCTTCTAATATTCTTTTATATTCATGTACAATTTTTGACAAACATGTATAGATTAGATTTTAAATTATTCATAGTAGTTTACATTTTTTCAAATAGTGTTACATAATTTAATTAACTACAAGAAAGTAAGAAGCCAAAAAAAGCTGACTTTTATATACATTTAAAATACAGGTGCTAACCAAATCCATAAAAGGGTAATGCCACATGTTTATTTTAATCTTTTGACTGTATAAGTATATTTTTAAATATTTTGCAATTCTAACTGAGAAAAACAATAACTATACCATTATATACATATTTAAAGGAACTAGCAACTTGCCTCTAAGAAAAGGTTATGATACTGAATGTTAACACCTGCTCTTGTGTCCTTACTAAGGATGTCATTAATTATTGCATAGTTCATAGAAGTAAAACTATTAATGTTGTGTAACATAGTCTTTAATTGCATAGTATTATGAAAGCTCATAATCTTTTTTTAAAGTTCTGTAACTGACAAGTACCATTTGGCACTATGTGATAGATTTCAATACTCTTTCTACTGTTCATGAATGCATGTAAAGGAACATTTTATGTTATATATCAAGTGAGTGACTGCAGTCTCAGTAGAGAAATGAGGATCGAAATCAGACAGATGCATAACTGCTCTCTGACTTTAAAGCTGCTCCCACCAGGTTAAGTTTTGTATACCCCATACAGAGAAGGTCAGGAAAGTATGAACTATCTTTGGCCAAGTTGCTAAACCACCTAATAAATGAAACAGGCCCTGAGGCTGTCTACGTGAGCTTCTTTCAAGAACACAAGACTTTCAGTAGAACCAATCAAATGTACTGTATTAGTCAAGTTTCTCCAGAGAAATAGAACCTATATATGTTACTGGTATATATTGACATATCTATGTTTATATGCACATACAAATATTATATATGTATATATACAAATGCATATTAATAATATATATACATATTTCATGCACTATCATTCAATTCAGGCATCTTCTGAAAGCTTTAACAGACATAGTACATCCAATGTCTGTTTGAATATTTTAAAAAAATGAGCTCTGTCTTATTTATCTGAAAAATATACCATTTGACTTTCTTCATTAAGTAAAGACAGTTCTTCCATCTGGGATTTCATAAACAGCAAAGCAGAGTGACTTCTAACTCAATGTATCTTTAATGATATATACCTTAAAGATACCCAAGGGGCATTAAAAATTTAGCTTACCATTCAAACAGTGTTCTCTGATGACCACCACCACCATCTTTGTGCTTTGATTGAAATTATTTGATATTTGATTCGCCTTGTTCTTCAGCAAGATGTGCAACTCCATTCCATGGTCTATGTGCACTGAATACATGATCTTTCACCTCCCTATTCAGGCACATTGAAGAACATGTGAGACTGCCATACATGTTGACATATGTGCAAGGCTCTTTGCCCTCCTGGGTTCTTTGTACCTGAAATGCTAATATTTTTCATTTTTATCTTTTTGGTTTTGAGCTATCTTTCCAATTTAATCTCAATATTTTTCCAGGATATTTTTTTCTCAATATTCATCTCTTCTAGCAGCATGGGTCCTTTTTCTCAGCATCTTTTCCATATCAAGTGGTACAGATCAGATTTTTTAAATGTCTGATATCAAAAATACATTGTTACTTTTAGAGACATGTTAAATCTCTAACAACATCTTATGGGCTCAAGAATTATGCTTGATTCTGATCAACATTACACTTATAAATTGTATCTTGATTAGAATTTGCATGATTGAATGAGTGCATCTAAAATGCTTAATCTGAAAATAATAGTATATTGTTATACATCCAATTAAGTTTTAAAAAATACTTCTTCTTAACATTTGTTATGGAATGCTTTTCTCAATTAAGAGCCACTGGTTGAAAGAATAAATGCTTTTTTGAGTAGAGTCTTTTCTGATAAATAAAATGTATAACAGTGTTTAAGACTGCAGGGTCAGGGTTCAGACTATTCAGATTAAATTCTGAGTACAAATCTGAAACTGGCAAAACCCTAGGAAAAGTATATAAACTCTCTAAACTTTAGTCCCTTTATCTTTAAAGTGGGGATTATAATAAACCATCACACAGATTTTATGAGGACTTACATGAGATAATTGACACAAAGTGCTTAACATGAGCTTGAATCTATAGTTATCACTGACAAATACTGTTATGTACAATGATAATTTTAAAATATTAAAATACATGGATACTGCACATTTATATCTCTACCATCAATGAAGTATTCTGAAATTGAAATGTAATTCCACCTCTCTTAAGTCCTTCTAGGCTAGTAAATGCCCTAGCCAATTATATAATGTCTTGTGTGACATACAGACATTTTTACAAAAAATTCACCACAAATGTCTTTTCAATGAGTAAATTGATTAATATTGTGATTAAACATGAAATGAGGGACTTAAAATTGAGCACTTCTAAATAAGAACTGCTAAGTACAACAGATATTAACAAAATAGATATTTCCTTGTCAGAGTATGCATAAAATATGCTTTCTTTTCATATTTAGGGAGTAGCTTTGAGGTAGACCCTCCTCGAATGAATAAAATAGGTAATTACTGAATTACTTTTCAATTAAATAAGATATTAATTCCTCAAACAATTATAGATTTTTAAAGATTTTATTTATTTATTTTTAGAGAGAGGGAAAGGGAGGGAGAAAGAGAGGAAGAGAAACATCAATGTGTGGTTGCCTCTAGTGTGGCTCCCACAGGGGGCCTTGCCTGCAACCCAGGCATGTGCCCTCACTG
>CM052539.1:177769910-177884047 GCA_028533065.1 Trachops cirrhosus | reverse complement strand
TACACTCGACCCATAAGAAATATAAATACTTTGAATACTTACCAATTAACATAAAATATGTTCTTTTGCATAAAGATTATTGGATACTTAACTACCCTCAGTATTCTTACTCTGAAAGCATGTTTATTTTTTTCTAGCATAATCATAAGTAATCAACCACAGTATTTGAAGGTTTCTATATAAACTCGGTGAACTCTTATGTCAGTAATTGTCCCATACTCCAAGTGATTCAGTTTATTGGTTTTTGAAATCCATAAATCTAATTCTTTGCCAGTGCCACACTCAACATCATCTTGACTATTATTCACGAAGTTTCTTAAAAGTGAGATTGTGAGCTATCGGACACAGTTTCCAAGTTATGTGCTACGAGTATTGTGTGTCACGGTGACATCGCTATACTGCAACTCAATCTGATCTGTGAGCTTTAAATATTACTCAGCAACAAAGTCATTTAACTACAGAATTAGTGGTTTGAACTTTGTCCTGAGAATATATCTGCTTCAAATTCAAGGGTATTTCATACATTTTTTACTTCAAGTATTTGTCAATAATTAGGTCATTTGGTCCATTAACATGTAATATTTTGGTATAAGATATTCACTTATCACTCACTTATTACTTCATACTATTTCATAAAATATATGATATATAAATACATATATAATTTTTATTATATTTTATTATATATTTATATATTTATTTTTATATATTTATTTTATTTTATTATATATAGATAAATATTTTATGTATATATACATAAAATATATTTCATAAAATATATGAAATTTAATTTACACTGTTGATGTTTTATACTTTTACTCCCATTTTCAATTTGTAATTTGTCTGAAATCTGTAAAGAAACTTTAAATACATTACAAGAATTCCTCACTGATCTAATATTATTAGTTGGTATATATGTAAGGAATAATGGTAAGCATTAGCTTAATTTTCATTTTCATTGCTAATTACTTTGGTTTATACTGTCATTCTTGTTGTTTGTCAATAAAATTTTCTTCTTTACCATCATTCCTTTGAATTTGAATGACACTAGTTGTTTTCGTTCTTTTTGAAAAGTTGAACGTATCCTCCCCCTTTTAATTTTTTCTCTTTATATTTATTCACTTACAATATTCTTGTCTAGTTTGTGGGCACACAAGATTTGGGTACAAAGCCTGCCGGTTATTTCTCTGTTGTATATCAGAATTAAAACATACATGCACATGCACACATGTTCTGATGATATGTCAAATAATGTTCCATTTATTCAAAACTTAAATACATGTAGTGACCTCCATGATAGAGATTAACAACTTTAACAAAATAACAATCCAAAAATGTGTAATAAATACTTATTTCTAGTTTTCTTCTCTCTGAGGGTATGAATTCTGTGGAAAATAAAATTTGATATTTTATTTTCAAATACAATGATTATTATGATTATGATCATCATCCTCATTCATAGGAAGCCAAAATGAATTTTGAGCAGCAAGAAAATTCACATATTATATGTGGAGCTGAATTAATTAATACAAATTATATAGCTAAATGATCAGTTTTGATTTCTTATAGAAAAATATTATATGGTCAAGGCAATAATAAAATCTCTTATAACTTAAATGTTTCAAAAGTTTTATGGCAGTTATAAGATCAGTGACATATCATTGTTTTCCTGGGATACAAAAAAAATTATAGATTTTAAAGTGATGCTCTAATCATATCTAGATCTTTGTCTTTCTCTTTTTCTTCTTTCTTTCTTTCTTTCCTCCTCTCTCTCTCTCTCTCTCAGTATTTCTGTGGTCATTGACATATTGAAGTCACCTAAAAAATCTCTTCCTTATTGCTACAAGTGGTCATTTTTCATATTGCTTTTGCATGCCTATGCCAGTCTAAATTTTCTTTTAGACACTTTTTATCAAAATATAACTTTTATTTCTATCACTGAAGTCTTTCCAAAAATTTAAAATTTATGTATTTTGATTTGTTCACATCAGAGTAAGAGAAGAAAATTATAAAACAGCAAAAAGACAAAACAACTAAATCACAAAATGAGTGCAAATAGAGGACATTTGAAGTTAAGAACATTAAAAAAAGGTAATGCATCTAAAGTTAATAATCAATACAAAGGGTGATAACTTACTATATTAACATAAGTTAAGTTACTAAGAAAATAAAACATTTTGAGAATTTATTATTATTATTGCCATCATCATCATCATTATATTTTAGATAAAAGATCAAGAACAGGAAGAAGCATTTCTGAAAAATTCAACTTCCATGGAAGAAAAATTGCCAACATAATTCATTTCACATACATCCAGATTACCACACTGAGTAAAAAGCATTGTCAACATGGAAACTTTATGCAAATAATATTGCTTTGTTATCAATACCTAAAATTTTCACCAAATCAACAACAGAAAACAAAACTGCAAGACATTCACAGTGCTGAAGGCAGAAGAAAATGGCGTCTGCTTCCACTGCACAGGTCAAATCTTGAGAGAAGACACGTGCTCTTACAAATCAGATCCAGAGACCAGAAGACAAGGGATGACTGGAGCTGTAGTTAAGCAGCTTCTGGCTCAAATGTAAAAGGGGAAGTAGAGCAAGGGTTGAGTGAAAAAGCTGATTGCTTAAATTAAGGAAAAAAATTCACCATAGGCCACAATCATTTGTATCTTTAGTGCTCTTTCTACCTTTCTTTCCTTCCTTCCTTCCTTCCTTCCTTCCTTCCTTCCTTCCTTCCTTCCTTCCTTCCTTCCTTCCTTCCTTTATTCTTTCCTTCCTTCCTTTCTTCTTTCCTCCCTTCCTCCCTCCCTATCTCCCTTTCTCTCTCTCTTTCTTTCTTCTCCCTCTTTTAAAAAAAATGTTCACCCACAATTTATATTTAATACTGTTCTTGCACCAGGGTCAGATGTACAGCAAAGTGACCAGAAAACCATGCACTCTACAGTGTGCTGCCCCAGCTGCATCAAGCACCCACCTGCCCCTACACAGAGTTATCTCAACGATATTGGTTATATCCCCTATGCTGCAATCTACATCTTCATGTCTATTCCACAACTATCTAGTTGTGCTGCTTAATCCCTTCACCTTTGCCAGAGTAAAATCTTCCAAAGCCTGTCCTAATGACATAGAAAAGGTACCATGGATCTGAGAGCCAGTGTGGTAGATAGAACTAGATGTTTCCGCAGTAGAATTATTTTTATAGAATACTGTGATCCTCTCATGGTAGTGTTTCTACAATCCAGAATTTTCTTGTTCAATCCTTCAAGACATTAAACATATACAATATTATTAGGGTTTGCAGAAAGAATATACCCACTTTTTGTAAGTTACTTTTCACTCAGCATTTTTACACAAGGAAAAAATAGCAATAAAATTTATCCCAAACACAGACTTCAGAGAGAAAAACAAGATTTAATTTCAGAAGGGATTATTAAATGATTCCATTTTAAGAATAACCACAAAACCACCAAGACTGGTTATTAGAGAGCATCACTGTACTGCAGTGTTGCCAAGAGGTAAATAAATTCTATAAAAAATGGCTTACTTGGCTAGAAAAATAATGCTATGTAGCTTTACAAATTATTTAAAGTAAAACAAATAATAAATATATTCATATAAACATTTAGTTTGTAAGACACTTGCATGAGGAGAAACACTCCAGCACACAAACAAAGCACTATCAATAGTTCTGTGATGAAAACAATTTTTTTTCTTAATTTGGCTTTTTAAATGTCCTAAATATTTTATCAGTTGATTTTCCAAAACTTGTAGGAAACAGAGAAAATGGGGAAATCTCAAACTAATTATTATTTGATGAGAATAGCTTGTACTTCATTACTTATTCAACAGCTTTCACTCATAAAACTTATTACACATTATAAATATTGCCTCCTCAATCATCACTCAGTGAGGGGAGAAAACATGACAGATTTTAAATAATTTTCAAGAGCTTCCAATGTTAATATCATATGCTATCTGCAAAAAAATAAGGTTTAATCTTTGCTGAGTGATCGTGCTGGCTTTCGTAGAGGATAAAAGCATCAATCTACATCCTGAAGGGAAACTGACAAAATACAGGGCCCTCCGCTGCTCACAGTGTGGTTATAAAGCACACATTCAGTTAGTATTGCTCAGGAACCAATGGGTGTTCAGAAAAGCATCAAGTGGTACTGTGAATGTATGAATAAAATAAAAAAGTATTTAAAAACTGCTGAAGGAAATTCTTAATCATTGACTAGTGTGTGATTCCTGAGTACTTTATTTTTAAATATTTATATTTTTAATTTTTTCATATTTATTGGGAGAACCTATATAATTTTATGATTTAGGCTTCTGGTGTACAATTCCATAGCACCACCCCAAGTCAAGCCTCCTTCCATCACCTTCCATCACCGTTTATTTTCTCACACCCTCTTCTACCTCCCTTCACTACTTTCCCCTCTAGTAATCACCATGCTGTTGTCTGTGTCTATGAGGGTTTTTCTTTAGTCCCCTTCCATCGCCTTTTTCACTCAGTCCTGCGACACCTCTCCTCTCTGACAGCTGTCAGCTTGTTCTCTACTTATCAGTCTGTTACTATTTTGTTCATTAGTTTACTTTGTTCATTAGATTCCACATATGAGTGAAATCATATGGAACTTGTATTTTTCTGGCTGCTTCATTACACATAGCAGAATGCTCTCCAGATTCATTCATACTGTTGCAAGGGTAAGATATCCTTTGTTTTTTACACTGAGTATTTTAAACATGATGTTTCAGATCTTACTTTCTAAGAATGTTAGCAACACTGATTTAATTTAATAGTTATAAAATTAAAAATTATAAGTTAATACTTATAAAAACTCATGGACTCAGAAGAGCTGATATGATTGATTATATTTTTCAGCTGACTAAATTGATGTCTGGATATTTTAAGTGATTTTTTTCTTTTAAGTCATAAAACTAGTACATTTCTTTCATTTTGCTTTCTTTTTAAATTGCTTTCTGTTTTATTTACCCTTGCTTGATATTTGAAAATATGGATACAGTTGGTAAAATTCTTATTTTAATCTCCCAGAAAGCTATTAAAACCTATCAATTGTATTCTGTTCTTATTGGGTTAACTTTTTTAAATATAACTTTATTTTTGAGTAAATTTTACATAACTAAATAACTATTAACCATTTTTTATTGTTGTTCAACTACAGTTTTCCCCATTTCCCGCCCAAAACTCTCCTCCGCCCAACCCACTCCCACCACACACAACCTTTAAACACATTTCTTGACAATCCTTCTCCTTCTTCCCCCATTATCTGGCTCCCGGCCCCTCTGATTACTATCAGTTTGTTCTTTATTTCAGTGTCTCTGGTATATGTTGCTTGCTTGTTCATTTTGTTGATTAGGTTCCACTTATACATGAGATCATATGGTATTTATCAGCAATATTTTTACCGATATGTCCCCTAGAGCAAGGGACATAAAAGAAAGAATAAACAAATGGGCCTACATCAAATTAAAAATCTTCTACATGATTAAAGAAAACATCAGCAAAATGAAAAGTAAACCAACCATATGGGAAACTACATTTGACCATGATAATTCAGACAAGGGTTTGATTTCCAAAATGTATAAAGAACTCACATGACTCCATTCCAGAAGACAAAAATCCAGTTAAAAAATGGGTGAAAGTCTTAAGCAGACACTTTCCCAAGGAGGACATACGAAGGACCCAGAGACATATAAAAGGATGCTCAGCATCACTAGCCATCAGAGAGATGCAAATCAAAACCACAATGAGATCACTTCACACCAGTGAGAATGGCCATCCTAAACAAATAAACAAACAACAAATGCTGGTGAGATTGTAGAGAAAAGAGAACCCTGTTCCTATTACACTGTTGGTAGGAATGCAGACGGGTGCAGCCACTGTGGAAAGCAGTATGGAATTTCCTCAAAAAAAAAAAAAACAACTAAAGATGGAAGTGTCTTTTGACCAGGCAATTCCACTGCTGGTATTATACCCTAACAACCCTAAAACACCAATTCAAAAGAACGTAAGCACCCCAATGTTCATAGCAGCACAATTTACAATAGCCAAGTGCTGGAAAGAGCCTAAGTGTCCATCAGTAAATGAGTGGATCAAAACACTATGGTAGGTTTACACAATGGAATACTATGCAGCAGAAGGAAAGAAGGAACTCCTACTCTTCACAACAGCATGGATGGAACTGGAGAACACTATTAGGGTACCTTTAAACAATTACATAGTATTTAAGATGATAGGAACTCTGTATAGCCTTTAATGAAAATTAACATAACAAAAATTTAGCAACTTTGAGCAAGATAAACTTCTGGTTAAATATACTTCTCTAAACTAAGGATCTAAAAATTTTAGATTATCTGACAAAGATAGCAATCTAGAACTAAACAATTGAACATGATCTGGGCCATTGGTTTATGATGATTCATGTATTTGCTGTATTCATCTGAAGCTTGCTAGTCAGCAATGTATGAAATATAAGAGATGAATAAATTGTATAAAGTACCCTGCTATTTGCAGATCATTGTATTTCTTGGTCATGTATTACCAAATGATGACTATTCCAAGTAGGTTATTCAATTGGCAAGGCCTATTTTTGTTCTATGTACCTTTACGTGAATGATCATTTTTAATGTGATGATGGCTAGAGGAAAGGTTGGAATTGTCACTGCTCCTTATGCTCTAGTCTCATAAATGGGTGTCAAGAAATTTTGGGGGCAATTGGGATAGCTGGTCATAACAACCTGTGTCTAAATTCCATAGCACCACATACAGCAAACTCTTCACAAATGTAAAAGAAACAGTACTTTTTTTTTTGAACCAGAGAGCATTATGCTAAGTGAAATAAGCGGGGCGGTGAGGGACAAATGCTGCATGATCTCACCTTTAAGTGGAACCTAATCAACAAAACAAACAGACAAGCAAAATATAACCAGAGACATTGAAATTAAGAACAATCTGACAGTAACCAGAGGGGAGGTGGGAAGGGATGATGGGGTGGGTGGGGGAAGGATTTTCAGGAACAACTATAAAGGCCACATGGACAAAACCAAGGGGGTTGGAATCAGGGGATGGTGCTGGAGATGGTGGTGGAAGAGTGGTGTGGGGTAAATGCAGACAACTGTAACTGAACGACAATAAAATAATTTTAAAAAAGAAAAAAACAGTATATTTCTATTGCCACACGTATTGTATTCAATAGTTTAACATATAGAAAAAATGTAGTATGTTCTCTTTGTCATTGAACATAGATTAGCTGGTGTGAGTTTTAATGCATTTGAGAAGGTGAAATGAGAGTCTTATGGCTAAAAGATGTTTAATCAATAGTGATTTAATTTTACCTTCTTTGTTCCTGACCTGACTTACAAAAACGGCTGAAAAAAAGAAATGTCATTTCAGTGAGAATTTGCATTCCAATAGTTATGTATTTTAGGTTTTAAAAGCAAAGTTTACTTTAATATTAAATTTCCACAATGTTCCACATGTTTAATAAACAACAAACAAACTAATATAGGTAAGTCAGAAAGTTGTTTTTACATATTTAAAAATTTGTAGAAGAACGCTGTGTCATAGAACTTTTGTTTTGATAGGAATATTCCACGTCTGTGCTATAATATACGGTAGCCAGTGCTGGTCTAGTACTGCTGCTACGGACTGCCACAGTGGATAGATAGTACACGTCAAGAACTTAACTTCATTTGCATAGCATGTTAGTTACATTTTTAAGGAAATTGTTGGAAATTTTTGACCATGTCCAAAATTTTAATATACATTACATTAAGATACTTCATTTTTATAACACACTATGCTGTTACTACTTTTAAATATTTTTGAAATGGTTGATGCATAATTTTGAACTCTAAAAGTCCCTCCTTTTCACATTTATAGCAATGAGTATTGACCTCTCCATTTTCTTATGGTTATACTTAGTCATGATATTGCTCAGTAGTGAGAATAGCTGGGAATTAAAATACAATTTTATATGACCATTTAAAAAATAACCAGTTATCAAAACGCATACCTTTAAGTCTGAAACCTTTTAGAAATGCAAATGTAAAATGTAAAAAATTTGCTTTGCATTTCTAATGGGGGAATACAATTATCTATTATTCTCAAGTTGTACTTTCTCATAATGCACAGTTTTAGGTTAACCTGTTATTCTTTCTATATTTTATGCTTAAACAAGCTTAATAAGAATATCAATATTAGAAAATAAAATTAATGACATCTTACCTGTTATTAGTAACCATTCATCTAGAAACCAAAGGCATTGCTTCCATAGTATACCGGCTCAAAAAATATTTTCCGATAAGGGATTTTGGAGGAACATTAGTTCCCACATACATAAATTAGTATCTTGCATGTGCTACTGACTTTCTATAATAAACATTTATTTTGAGCAGACTGAATTACTGAAACCAGCTGCTTAGAATGATCAATTTCACCCATCTTTCCACTTCTCTTAGCTTCTATTGGTACAACTTTAAAATTTCATAATTTCCTTTTCACAGTAGAATAACAATAGTGCTCTTTCTCTTAATGTCTTCCTGAGGAAGACAGATATACATTAGATAACACTAAGACTGGTTCATTTGTTCTTATCTCTTTTATATCCATTGCCTGTTCACCCTTGGTAACATAAATATAATTAGCATATACCTTAGTCAGTAATAGAAACAGATTAGTTTTTTATATCAACAGTCTTTCTAGCTCTACAATGGCTTTTGCAAAGCCATAATTAACTATTTGTTTTTATGATCATATTTTATGTTTCAGTTCAAGATTTCCATATTCTTTATTTTTTATAGAACAAGTTTTCTTTTTTCTTTTTTAAATATTTTTATTGTTGTCCAAGTACAGTTGTCCCCATTTTCACCCCACCACTCTCCCCTACCCCCCCAACACCCACACTCAATCCTCACCCCAAGTTATCTTTGTCCATGGGTCCTTTATACATCTTCCTTGACTTGACCCTTCCCCCTTTTTCCCCCATTATCCCACTCCCTGTCCCCTCTGGTTACTGTCAGTTTGTTCTTTAGTTCAGTGTCTCTGGTTATATTTTGCTTGCTTGTTTGTTTTGTTGATTAGGTTCCACTTATAGGTGAGATCATATGGCATTTGTCTTCTACCACCTGACTTACTTCGCATAGCATACTGTTCTCCAGTTCTATCCTTGCCATCACAAAGGGTAGTAGCTCCTTCTTTCTTTCTGCCTCATAGTATTCCACTGTGTAAATGTACCACAGTTTTTTGATCCACTCATTTACTGATGGACATTTTGGTTGCTTCCAGCACTTGGCTATTGTAAATTGTGCTGCTATGAACATTGGGGTGCATAGGTTCTTTTGGATTGGTGTTTTTCAGGATTCTTAAGGTGTAATACCAGAAGTGGTATTGCTGGATCATAAGGCAGTTTCATTTTTAGTTTTCTGAGGAAATTCCATATTGCTTTTCACAGTGGCTATACCAGTCTGCGTTCCCACTAACAGTGTACTAGGGTTCCCTTTTCTCCACAATTTCTTGAGCTTTTCTTGTTTGTTGATTTGTTTATGATGGCCATTTTGACTCATTGTAGTTTTAATTTGCATTTCTCTGATGGATAGTGATGCTGAGCATCTTTTCAGATGTCTCTGGGCCTTCTGTATGTCCTCCTTAGAAGAGTGTATTATAATTATTTATTGTTGTTCAAGTACATGTGTACCCATTTTCCTTTCACCACTCCCCCCACCCATTCCCACCTCCTACCCTTGACTCTACCCTCATTTAGCTTTGTCCATGTATCCTTTTGTACATGTTCCTTGATGACCCTTCTCTTTTTTCCTGCCTTTACCCCTCTTCCTCTGGTTACTGTCAGTTTGTTCTTTATTTCAGTTTCTCCGGTTATATTTTGCTTGCTTATTTGTTTTGTTCATTAATTTCCACTTATAGTTGAGATCATATGGTATTTGTCTTTCACCACCTGGCTTATTTCACTTAGCATAATGCTCTCTAGATATTATCTTTCTAATAATAGCTACATAATATATTTTGACTCAGAATTAGAATTATACTTAATTTTGAGCACATGCTACAACAGCCCAGCACATGTACTTTCTAGGAGTACATTAGTAAAACCCACAGCAGGTTAAGGACTATTTTTCCACTGAGATAATGGTGGAGATACATATTATGAAATGGCAGGGAATATTGTTGTGGAGAAAGTAGTTTGAAATATGAATTTAATTAGCTTCAAATACTTATTCTCAAATATAGTAAATCAAGGAATTACATATTACTTCATCTCTAATTGCCCAACCATTTTCATAAAGCTGGGTTCCAGTTTGAGGAACCCATTAATTTATAGACAGGCTGTGATGGTACTTAGTTATATTCTGGATTGTCTTCTATCACAATGGCGAAACTAGCCAATAAACATTTTTGATTGTAGACCATGCTTAATGAGGCTGTATTCAACCTAAGATGCTGTACTCATTATTACTATTTTGCCAAATGGCTAATTAAGAGAGATAAAAATATTTTATCTAAATAACAAAAATTTTGGAAAAGATTAACAATAGTATCAGAATTTAAATAATGTCTTGGGGAAAGGAAACAAAAATAATGAGTAAAAGCACAATTCAGAAAACTGTACTTAATAACAGATGCAAGATTTGATCATTTGAAGAAATAAAATATCCAACTATAATAAAATAAGAAAACATTACAAAAAGTAAAATAAGATAAAAGCATACATGGAGTTTTAAAAATTGTGAAGTTGTTTTTATCATCTTTTCACCCCTGTAATCCAATGCATCAGCAAATCCTGTTGGCTCTATTCTCAAAATATACTCTGTATTTAACCTCTTCTTATGAACTCATAGCTACCATTCCACTGCAAGCCAATAGCTGTCTCTTTGACTCGTAATAGCTCCCAAGTCAATTTCTCCAATTCCACACTTAATCTCTAATTTCCATTCCTCACGAGAGTCAAAACTATTATTTTAAATACAAAATATATGTATGTTATTTTTTCAAAATTCTCTAATATCTTCCCATTTTACACAGAAAAAAAATGCAAAATTCTTTTCATGGCCAACACGTTTCTAAGTAATCTTGTTGTGGCTACTGCCCTGACCTTAACCGTGACTGTTCACTCTACCACAGAATTATTGTACTGCTATAGCCAGTTTTCCATTGAACTTTATATGGCTTATTATATCCCTTCATGAGGGCTCTGCTCCAGTTTCTGCTTATTAGAAAACACATTCTGGACAATCTTTTAGATCATCTTTTGCAAGGACTCTTTTTCCTCATTACTTAATGTTTTATTTATTTATTTATTCTATTGATTTATGTGAGAGAGGGAGAGAGAAAGAGCGTGCATGCCCAGTTTGTTGTTTCCCTTATACATGCATCCACTTACGTGTTGATTCTTGCTTGTGCTGCCACAAGAGACCAAACCTGTGACCTTGGTGTATTGGGACGAGGCCTTAAGCAACTGAACTGGCTGGCCAGGGCAATGCTTTATGATTTTTAGTAGTACTTCTCACTGTTTCACTTACATGTTAATATTCTTCCTCTCCCATAGAAATGCATCTTTGTAAAATCTATTCTACAAAACCAATCGTGTCTAAGAGCCTGGAAGAGGGACAAAACCATGCTACCCACAAATTTATTGCATGTTGAATAAATAACTTAAAGAACACTTCATTTCAACACATATTTAAAAGGAATTAAAACCAGAGCATAAAACTGACGATAAGGAGTTCAAAAAAGCTTCCAAGACTCATTGCCTCTTAATACCAGGTTACAAAGGAATAGACTAAAAATAATAGTCTGGTAGCTGTATGTCTTACCGAAAATTGTGCTTTCCTCTGTTTAGGTGTACTGAGGAACTCCACTTCCAAGTGTACCACATGATCAGAGAAAGTGAGAGACTAATAGACATGTACCTTTTAAAGATATGAAGAATATCAAGAAAACATGGCTATGTTATATAAAACAATGATAACCTTAAAAGGTAGCTTCTGTTCAATAGTCCATTTATTTATTCAGTCAGTCATTAATTGAAAAAATATTTATCAAGTACCAATGATGAGTGAATCACTGAGCTGGAGATGAGGAAATTATGATAAAGCAAAAGTTGGCACAATTGTTCACCTTTATTTTGCTTATGGTAAAGTCATAAGGACAGTTACACATTGATAATGTATTGGAGGAAATTAACATTTAAATAGAAATAAGTTTTACAAATAATGAGCCGATAACATAGAACCAATGTAGTCAGAAAGAACAGATTTTTTAAAAAAGTAAAATTTGAATTAAGATGTGAAAAATGAGTAGACATTAATTAGGCAAAATAGAAGACTGACTGACAAAGGCCCTGGGTGGGAAGAGATATCTTGTGAGACATTAAGGAGACACTTAGGGCAGAAATGTGAAGGTAGTGCTATTCATGAGAGGAGCAGATAGGATACAGATCATATAGGACTCTTCTGGCCAAATTTAGATGTTTTATATTTATCCTAAGCACAATAGGAATACATTGCTGGATTTATGCAGAATGTCAGCTTGAGTAGTTCATACTTCAGGAAGAAAAACCTTGTCACAATATGAAGAACATATTGGACAAAAACTATTTTAGTGTCATTTAGCTAATTAGAGTCTATGGCAATATGCAGGCAGAGACATAATGAGAACTTAGACTAAAGAGAGCAGGTGCATAAGTTCAAAGGGCAGAGATATTTCCCAAGCAAGACTGGCATGACTTGCTGATCAGTGTGAAGGAGACAAGTGTAGGCATGATGGCAAGAATGATATTACACTGCTGGCATGTGGAACTATGTGAAAAGGCATGCTATTCAATGGGGCAGGGAACAGACTTTATGTGGGGAAGACCATCAGTTCCCAGTTGAACATGTTGAGTTTACTTGAGATAACACTAATACATTCAAGAAAATCTGCCAATCAAGTAGTTGGATATGAGGGTTTGGTGAATAGAGAGATGATTCAGGAATTAATTTGTAATTCATTTTCAGAATTGGAAAATGCTAGTGTGTGTGTGTGTGTGTGTGTGTGTGTGTGTGTGTGTGTTTAAAATTCCCTAGGGAAAGGTTATAATTTCAGGAGAGCAGATAGCTTCTAATGAGCCTTAAGGATTTTTAAATTTTAATATCCAGATAGTATAGCATTAACCAGCAAAGGAACCAGAAAAGAAAAAAGAGAAAGCCGGATCATACAAATTAAAGAATAGAGTGTCATGGAAAAGACAGGTATGTAACAAGCACAGAATTTTCTGAGAAATCAAATAACATGTGAACTAAAAGTCTCTGGAAAATTACAGAAATGGAAGTGAAATTATGGTAGTTTTTGGAAAGTGATATAGGAGTGAATAGGGCGTAAGAAAAGGAGATGGCAGCTAAATGAAATATTTTGACAAATGTGAATATCAAGAAGAAGAAATAAATGTATTATATTTGGAAATGTCCACAGAATTTTAAAAGAGATTTTTTTGTATTTTTTAGAATAAGTGAGAAAATGCAGTTGCAAGAGAAATATTGAATGTCCTTTATGGAAATGTGGCCCAGACATATAGATTAGCTAGCAAGAAAGAACAGCTTTTGTATTTAAGGAAGAAAGATGATCAAGAAATAGTTTTTTTTCATATTTTTCAGTGATAAATTTGTATGGCATAGAACATGTACATACATATCTATATCCATATCATCTATTTATTCATTCATGCACGTAGGTCAATCTCTATATAGGTATAATAATTTTGTTTAATTTTATTTTGTCTTTAGCTAATAGGTATTATGATAAGGCAAACAATCATTACTTTACTTACAATAGCTTCAGAATAACTGGTGCCCATGGAATAAAGACATGTTTCATTGTAACTTGTAAGGGAAGAATATTCACAGACACTGAGAATTGGACATTTTATAAGATATAGAGTGGTAATTTCAGAAGTCACAGTAAAATAATTTGGGAGATTAAGAGACGAAAAATAATGAGGCAAAAAGGAGAAATTATACAAACATTTTAGACTAGCAGTACCAAAGAGCACTGCCTTAATTACGGGATAAGATGCATTGTGAATAAAGTCTCGAGAGTCATTTTTAAGTGAATGTATGGTAATTGTATTTGCTTGTTAATAGCATGGGATATGACTGATCCAAGAGCTCTAGAATCCCTATATGATGCTAAAGCAGCCTTGACCTAATGTAAACAATATTTTGGAACAGAAGAATCACATAATAAATATGATTTAATTTCATTTTACATCTTTATTTTGACTTAAAATAACTTTTTGAATGTTTCAGTTACAGTTGACATACAGTACCATGTTAATTTTAGGTGTACAACCCAGTGGTTAGACGTTATATAATGTTAAGTGATCATCCCGATAATATGGTACACATCTGGCACTATACATATTTATTACAATATTATTGACTATATTCCCTAAACTGTACTTTACATTATCAGATTGTACTTCTTCATCCCTTTACCTTTTTCACCCATTCCCCCAAACCTCCTACCCATCTGGAAACCATCAAAATGTTCTCTACTTCTATGAGGCTGTTTTGGTTCTACTTGTTGGTTTACTTTGTTTTTTAGATTTAGTCGTTGATAGATATGAATTTATTGCAATTTTATTATTCATATTTTTCTTCATCTTAAAAAATATTAACATTTCATGTAATACTGGTTTGGTGGTGATGACCTCTTTTAGATTTTTGTCTTGGAAGCTCTTTATCTGTCTTTCATTTTAAATGACATCTTCGCTAGATAGAATAATCTTGGTTTTAGGTCCCTGCTTTGCATCAATTTAATTATTTATTGCTTATCCCTTCTGGCCAGCAAAGTTTCTTTTGAGAAATCAGCTGACAGTCTTATAGGAACTCTTTTATATGCAGTTAACTGCTTTTCTGTTGCTGCTTTTGAGATTCTTTCTTTGTATTTAATTTTTTGCATTTTCATCATCATGTGTTGGTGTGGGCTTCTTTGGGTTCATTTTGTTCAGGACTCTGCACTTCTTGAACTTGTATGTTTATTTTCTTTACTAGATTAGGGAAGGTTTCTGTCATTACATTTCCACATAGGTTTTCAATTTCTTGCTCACTCTCTTCTCCTTCTGGTACGCTTGTGATTTGAATGTTAGTATGCTTGAAGTTGTCCCTGAGGCTCCTAATACTATCCTCATTTTCTTGGGTTATTATTTTATTTTTTGCTACTCTAACTGGGTATTTTCTGCTTCATTTTCTTCAAATCTCTGATTTGATCTTCTGCTTTATCTACTCCACTATGGATTCACTGTAATGTATCTTCATTTTAGTTTATGTATTCTTCATTTCTAATGTTTTTTTATGTTTTCTAGTTTTTTTATTGTGTCCTGTCTGTTGAAGTTCTCACTAAGTTCATTGAGCATCCTTATAACCAGAGTTTTGAACTCTTCATCTAGTAAATTCTTTGTCTCCATTCTGTTTAGTTCTTTTTCTGAAGTTTTGTTCTGTTCTTTCATTAGGGACATGTTTCTTTATCTCCTCATTTTGGCAGTATTCTTGTGTTTATTTTTGTGTATTAAGTAGAGTTGTTACGTTTCCTGGGCTTGGTAGAGTGGACTTATGTAGTAAGTATCCCAGAGAGTCAAGTGGCACAGCCTCTCCATTCACCCAATCTAGGCAACCCAGGTAAGCCCCCCATCCCTGCATTGACTGTGTACACCCTCCTGTTGTAGCAGAGCCTTGATTGCTGTTGGCATTTCAATGTGAGGAATTTACCTGCAGGCTGATCAGCTGCAAGGACTAGCTGTGACCATTGTGGTGAATCAGCTGTGCAGTGGCCCACTCCACAGAGCAGGACTTATTTCAGTGGGGCTACTGGGCTACTGAGTTTGCCCCTTGAATGTGTCAGTCTGGAAGTGGCTGCATGTGGCTTTACCATCATCTGAAGTTGTCCATTGGGCGTGCTGGCTCTGAGGCCTCCCGAGCAGTTCAGGCCAAGGTTAGTTGCCACCTATGTTCTGCCTGAGCCAACCAGGTGTGAGCTACAAAGCAATATGCAGATGACTGCTACTTGTGCTAGGCTTGGAGGTGCCCAACAGAGGCCAAACTTTGGATGGAAGCAAGTTACCCTTAGTGCCAGCCATGGGATCAATTAACAAGAGATATGGGGCATGCCCACTACAGATGCTGCTTGTTTGCGAAATTTTAGGAAAGTCTAAATAAGGAACCAAGACAGCCCATTTGTATGTAAAATCTACTGGAAACAGTTTGGGTGAGCCTGAAAGCTGGGTAGGGCAGAGACTCAAGTAATCACAAGGGCAGGGAAAACGGCCTGAGACTGGTTGATGGAGATTCAGATATGATGCCTACTTGCCAGCTCTGTGGGGTTGTAGGGGCTCAGCAAAGGAGCAATGGCCTCTGCCAACATTCCCTTCTTTCACCCTGTTGCCAGATAGATCAGTTCCTCCCCATAGGCCCCTGACACTTTTGAAGCTCCTACCCCAGTGCTAGAGCTCAGAGAGAGTATCTGAGTGAGCACATGTGGGCCATTTACGAGGAACTGCCTGGGACTCCAGAAGCCTCCATCTCATTCAGCTGCCATCTCCACTAGATTTTACAGCCAGAAGTTAGGAGGACCCTGAGCTGGGGGGCCCTGAACTGGGGGGCCGGGTATGTGGCCAGGACCCCTCAGTCTTCAGGGGTGCCTCAGCAGTTGAGATACCTTTCCCAATTTTTATATGTCTAATGTGGGTGTGGGTCCAGCCTGTTCTTAGTCTGCCCCTCCTACCATTCTGGATATGGCCCAATATCCTTACTTGTAGCACTTATTTATATCCTTAGTAGTAAGACTTCTGTTCAGCTAGATTTCAGGTGGTTTCAGAAGATGGTTGTTCTGTAGTTTAGTTGTAACTTTGATGTAGTTGTGGGAGGATGTGAGTAGAGTAATGTATTTACCCCTGTTGCCATCTTGACAGGAAGCTAAATCTGATTCTTTAAAATTTAGTGGAGAAACAGTTGGTGAAAACAAAAGAAACTGACTTTTTTAAGTGGAGTTACTCCAAGTTAATGTTTTAGGGATCAGAACTCCTACCTCAGCCAACATTCAACTGTTTTATGATGCCTCTGGAGCCATTAATTCTCTGGGTAAAAACCTGCCCAGGGCAGATTGTTACCCATGGAAAAAATAACTAGAAAAGAAAACAAATAAACAGTAGGGTACCTTTCAAAAATATGCAAAATATGGCACTATTGAAAAAACAAATCACTGAAAGAGCACATTTCTAAATATAAATTACTACAGAGTTAACAGAATACTTTAGAAGACTAGCAGCAGGTAGATTCCAAAATAGAAGAAAACCCCATTTCTATGATATGATAAGGAAGACAACATTTCTTCTTAACAAGAAGAAAATTTGGAATTTGGGATGAATGCTGCAATAAAAATTATTATAATATTTGTTTTGCTAATTTTGACCCCAGTAGAGAGGTCTATTCCCCCTTCGAAATCTATTTCACAATATCAAAAATAAGATGTTTTCCAGTCATTTTTAAATTTTTATTGTTGTTCAGTTACAGTTGTCCCCATTTCCCCCCCATTACTCTCCCCTGCCCTACCCACCCAAGGAGTTCCTTCTTTCCTTCTGTTGCATAGTATTCCCTTGTGTAAATGTACCAGTTTTTTGATCCACTCATTTACTGTTGGGCATTTATATTTTGTTGGTGGTGTACAAAAATGCTTTTGATTTCTGAATATTGACTTTGTATTCCAAAGGTTTACCAAATTCACTTATTAGGTCAAGTAGTTTTTCTGGTGGTGTCTATAGGGTTCTCTATGTATGTTATCATGTCATCAGCAAACAATGACAGTTTTAGTTCCTCCTTTCCAATTTGTTTGCTTTTTATTCCTTGTCTGATCACTGTGGCTAGAACTTCCAATTCTATGTTGTGTAGAAGAGGAGAAAGCAGACACCTTTGTCTTGTTCTTGATCTTAAGAAAGCTTTTAGTTTTTGCCTGTTGAGTATGATGTTGGCTGGAGGTTTCTTGTCAGAAGGGAGAGGGAAGAGGGATAAGTGGGGAAAGAAGAGGAAGGAACCCTAGTGCACTGTTGGTGACAATGCAGACTGGAAAACAGCATGGAATTGCCTCAAAAAAACTAAAAATAGAAATGCCCTTTGACCCAGAAATTTTATAAAACATTGTTAACACTAATGAATATTTAAGTTATATATTTGTCATTATTTCTTAGAAATTGCATCTTATAAAAAATTAAATGGAATAGTTTCTTCTAACCAAATATGACTATAAAAATTAAATAATATTTAGAAATATTAAAGAAAATAATTTGCAAAAAGTTGTAAGTTATGTTTTAAGTACTGATATTTATATATTAACTATTCTCAAAAATCTATCTTAAGACAACAAAACATAATTATTTTCTAGTAAGATTTTATTAAACTTTTAATGTTCATTTTCTTAAAATTACACAGTGTTTTAAAAATTACCACATTAAAATAAAGAGGCCAGGAATATTTTAATTTGAATGGAATTATTTTTCTCAGAATATTTATAATATATTGTGTATAATATGATTATATATTTTCATGTGGTCCATGAGAAATTCATGTGTTCAGACCTGCATGATCGATTTCCTCTTTAATTTTGAATATTTAAATATCCTATGAAATTGACTTGATTTAGTTAGTAACATCTTTTTTTAAAAGTCTATTCTTTTCCATATTCCTTGATATTTAAATTGTATTCTAAACTTAGAAATTTTTCAAAAGCAAAGTGGGGGTGGAAGCAAGGGAGGGAGGTAAGTTTGGCTGGGGTATGGGGAGTGGGGGGTCAATGCAGACAACTGTAATTAAACAACAATAAAATAATTTAATAAAACAATTTCTATCAATACATTCAATTATTGTCCTCATAAGTAAAATTAAACTTGGTCAAATCAATATAATGGCTTACACAATATTTTATTTTGTCTCAGTTAAGTGCTGAAATAAATTAGATTGTTTTAATTTATCATTTTCTTCATTGCTCTCTATTAGAAATCTATAAGGAAATGAAATTGTACTGTTTCCTTAATAATCGGTCCTTCAATCAGTCCAAAAGATTCATGCTATCACTGGAAACTGTTTCATTAATAGCAGTAAATGAAAACAAATTAATGTGCTGATTATTTCTTCAAGTTGTGAATTCATCAAGTTAGGGGTTAATTGGACATCAGAATCAATTTTAATTTATACTCCAAAGAACTGTATATCTTGTATGCTGTGTATGTGTTTCGTACCTTGTTTTTCACTTCAACTTTGCATTTTATATTGACTGAAGCATACTACAATGTAAAATGTAAGTGATAGAAAAGTCAAGATACAATATCCTGTAAATTTATAGTAAATTTATAATGTTACTTTAAATTGGGCATGTTATGACCTTATATCTCTTGTGGATGACTTATTTGTAATTGTAAAAAAATGTATTTTATTCTATCATATTTTTAACATTTTGTCCTACTATTATGTAGCTTTAACTATAAAGCAGTCTAAATGTCACATAATATTTTCTACAATAAATCTTTCTAAAATCAATGCCCTCTCTTTTTAACTGTTGTCAATTATCTAACATGATTAAAGGAAAAATTTGGAAAAATATAAGAAAAAGCAGGTATATTACAATAAATGTTAGCAAGAGCTATTTATAAATTATAAGATAAATAATAATTTCCCACACATTGATGACAAAAATAAGAATGAAACTATATATTCTAGGCCTTATTTCTATACCAGGAATATGTCAGATCTTGGCCATATTTATTTACTAAAAATAAAATGAGTATGTACAGATGTATCAAACTATTATAATTGATATCTTTGTATTTTTCTACTTTCTAATATTATTTTTCTGCTACTAAAAGTTGAATCAGTGTTCTGTTGAACATTTAAAATGTATACATTGATAAGCAGTATATTATCTCTAGATGTCTAGTTGCTAAATATTTTTATTATATTAATATAGTTCTCAATATAATTATAATAAAATAAATTGTTTTATTAATTCATCTGAAGGATTATAAAAACATGTCTTTTGTATTTGAAATAAACACATCTTCATTTTATCATATGATTACAGTTAAAAAACAAATATAGACCTAAATAAATTAAAATTCAAAAATTATTGTTTAATTAAAGAGAAGGTACTTAAACATTAAATTTGTATCAACAGTTTTTGATATGATTTATCTAGAGTTAGAAAAATCAGTATAATATTTTCTCAAAATGATGTTTATAGTCAAGCTTTAAAATTAATTGTTCTCAAAATTATGCTTTAAAATAACAATAGAATTCATTAACAAAGGTTTTGTGTCTGACATTACTGAGATAGGTAATTATCTTTTGTAAATAAAAGTTTTCCATAATCATTATTTTTTGTCACCACACAGATGCACGCACATACACACACCCCTTTAGAATAACATATTCAATAGAAAATATATGTCTATGTGTCTCTGATATAATAATATAGATTTAGTATAGTTTATAAAATAAAAGTATGTATCAAATTCCAAGAAACAAGCTACTTAAAATGATACCTGTGTATCTATCTACACATATACACAAGTATAACTCAAACTTTACTTAACATTTATAATAAAATCATTCTTGATTAACCATAAGCTGGAAAATTAAATTTTCCACATCATCAATCTTCAAGTTGTTTGTTAATGCAACAGATACCTATCAATATGCCCATGTGTCTTTTTGTTAATATCCAGGATAAAACAATGATTAAGCCAAATGAGTAAAGATGCCAAGAGAGAATATAATCATGCATTTCCCAATAAAGTATCTTATGCCAAGAGAACAAAACCCTCAGGTGTTTCTCATTGTGATTTATTCATGACTTATGCTGAGAGAACCAAACTTTAAGATTTACGCAGAGACTTTACTTAGATCATTTGGAGTCTACCAGGATAGTAACAGATTGGAGTTATAAATTGGGTCACATTTTTGTGTTATATTATAATATTTATTTTACAGTATTTTTATTATTTTGTAAGATTTTTACACATATTTTGTAGTGTTTATAATATTTGTTTAATCTTGAGAGACAGTCTACCTTTAAATCAGACCATGTGTATGTGACTGGCAGTTGGTAACAAACAGCTGAATCATTCTGACTCTGTGTACAAGGTGACACCCTCAGATAAAAAGGAGACACATTGGCATATCAGAGTCTACTTTGCTGTTGTGACTATACCAAACCTAAAAGCGAATAGAACACTATGTAAACAGAAGTTTGTGTAATCAGAATAATATCCCAAAGTGTGAATATTGACCTCAGACAATGGGTTCATGTCACTAATTACTCATACCTAAAAAGATAAATAGGGGAAACATTCTGCCATATTTACAATGGACTATGCTTAGCAGTTCAATATGCTCAACCTGCAGTCCAGTGGACAGACTAGTTTTGGATGAGTTTACAATTGTTTTGAATTGTACCCATACCACAGGCACTTAGTGGCAATAGCATGAGTAGTGATAAAAGCTGAACAGACATCCATTGGATGGCCTCAGAATTCAGAAGACCACTTTAGACTTATGCAGATGTGGTTTTCCTGAAGCCTCACTACAGATCAGTAAAACTTTTGAAACTAGTGTGGGACACTAAAGGAAGTGTTTGTTCTTCCAGAACACTGACCAAACTCATATTATGATAAAAGATGATGAAGCAATGTGTAAGTGGATAGGTATGTGACTAATCTGATAGAACATCCTGCTTGCTAAAATCTCTGCAGGTGGTCACAGGGACTTAAGAGGTCACTGATATATTGCTTACAATGAAAATTGCTATATTTAAATGGTGGACGACTAGCTGTGCTGGAGGTCTACATCTGTGGGACTTTATGGCAATCTAAACTATAATAGATTTGATCTTATAATAACTGTCTCACAATCAAATGGCCCCAAATTAAAATGAATGTGTATACCACGCAGTTCAATTACTTAGGATGACAGAAATTGAGGATTCTCATTGTGTTATAATTATGGGAGAGAAATGGACTATAATACAACATGATACAGGGAAGCCTATATTGGTGGAAAATTATGGTTTAATTGTTGGATATGGTTGGACCTTTCAGTAGATGGAATTCAGTGGATATTTTGTGCATTAGCCGATATTATTCTACCCAGCAATGGAAAAATATATGGTATTTTATAAAATAGTATTTTTGCTGGGAAGGTTGATGAAATGATCTAGTGGTCTTTTGTGTTTTAATATGTCTACATTTCTGTGCATCAAATAATAGTATAGAAATGGTTGTAATTAGAGTTACATTGTTCTATCAAAGAATGTATGCCAAAAATATTGTCAAAGGTCAGACATTTATTTGACAAAAGAGGTGAATAATTTAAGAGTAATTATTTCCCCAGCTTCAGGGATATACGAAGATTAGACTCTTGATTAAATCAAGAAATGTACAGATATCCAAGATAATTTATGCTTCTGCTGAGTTTGCTAAATACTGAATACAGTTATCAAAGCATATTATATCTGGTTCTAGAAAGATTATATTGTGTAAACAGTGATTGATATAATTGACGATATTTTAATGTAATTTATTTCTATAATCAATGATATGCGTCAGAAAATGGGAGGTAGTTACACTCTCTTCAGTACACTATTGGACGAGAAAGACATAATAGCTGAACAGATCCCCATCTGATCTCAATTGGTCCATTCCTACTCAGTCTCATCATTGTGAACCTGAATGCCTCGATGTATAGTGATAAGGAAAACTAAAAGCTATGTCTAAAGACTTCCAGTCAAGATGGAGACTTGGGTAAACACAACCTGCTTCCTCACACAACCACATCAAAATACAGCTAAACTACAGAACAACCATCACTTGGGAAATAGACATGTTAGTCCAGGAGACACCAAGAGCCTCAAACAAGATGGATACAAAGAAGCCTGCTCCAAGGCACATCATAATTAAAATACCAAAGGTCAAAAGTAAAGAGAGAATCTTAAAAACAGCAAGAGGAAAGCAGTTATTTACCTACAAGAGAGTTACCACAAGACTATCAGCTGATTTTTCAAAAGAAACTTTACAGGCTAGGAGGGATTGGAAAGAAATATTCAAAGTCATGAAATGCGGGCACCTACAGCCAAGATTGCTCTGCCCAGCAAAGCTATCATTTAGAACTGAAGGGCAGCTTCCCAGGGGAAAAACAAAAAAACTAAAGGTGTTTACCATTCAAACCATTATTGTATCATTATTATATAAAATGTTAAAGGGACTTATTTAAGCTAAAGAAAATCAAAACTATGAGCAATACAGTGGCAACAAATGCATCAATAATTGAATCCAAAAAACAAGCCAAGCAAATAAGAACAGAGACAGAATCATGGACATAGAGAAAATTTTGATGGTTGCCAAAATGGGAGGGGGTGTCAGGGAATGGTTGAAGGGATTGAATGGTGAGGGGATTAAGAAGTACAAATAGGTAGTTACAGAATAGCCAAGGGGATGTAAAGTACAGTATAGGAAATGGAGTAACCAAAGAACTTATAGATATGACCCATGGATGTGAATAATGGTGTTGGGATTTCCTGAAGGAGTGGGGGGTGCTGGTTGGAGGGGAATTAAGGGGAAAAAATGGGGACAACTGTAATGGCATAATCAATAAAATATAATTTAAAAAGAAGTAACTCAAAAAAAACTACACCTAATATTAATATACCTAAGTATGGTGTTATTGGGCACATGGCCACCTCTCATCTGTCCTTTATTAAAAGTAGGTAAATGTGGTCCAGAATGAAATTTAACGGACCTTATGTGTTATAATGCCAACCTAAAACTCCTGTGGTAAGTTGTACCCTTTGTGTGATAACCATTTTATGAATGACATTAATTTTAATAATAGCAAATATTTAATCTAAATTTGAACATTTCCTAAGTGTTATAAATTTGGTTTTACACCAAAAAACTTTTAGTGTCAATGTAAGTGAGGTTGATATTTAATTACTATAAAGGGAAAAAAAAACTAAACAAGACAAAAATATTTTATAATTAGAGATGTCTAATAGGTGAATGATTCTTCCTGTCAGCAATTCATATGTATTTGGTTGAAGACTGGATGACTATGTAAAGCTTTGTGTCATATTCATAATGAACTGTATTTAGTGGATATGTTGAACCTGTAGTCCAGAGGACAGACTATTTTTTAGATATGTTTATAATTTTTTAAAATATAATGAAAGAACAAGGTACCATTAAAGAGTTTCAGAAAACAAAAGGGAAGATTCAAATGGATTTTAGGGGAATTCAGTTTTATCCATGGAGGGAAACCATGAAGTACATGAAATTCTAATATATTTAAGTTTAGGTTAGTAATTAAGATATACTTATGCATATTTATATAATAATAGCATGTCTGTTTTATGTCTCAATTGTGTAGGGATTCACTGTTGAAAAAATCCTCAAATTACCTTTGGATAATGGCAACACATCTTTGTCAAATGCCCATTGATGTACTGATGAGCTTAACATCACTTCTCTGTTAAAAAATCACAGTGGGAACTAGATATCAAATGAATAAAAGAGAATATGATATTTCTTTGTTACTAAATCGATGATAGCAATTTTAATCTATTGTTATTGTTTGGTGATTTCTGTCCCTTCTCTCACTATTTCACCTGTAAAAGATGCAGATAAACCTTGGAGAGTGATTCTAGATTATCCCAACCTGATGGTGACACCAATTTAAGCTACAGTTCCAAATGTGGTATATGTGTTGAAGCAAATCAATAAAACCTGTGACCAGCAGTGTGGCTGTTGATTTAGCCAATAGTTTTATCTCCATAGTGGTTTGGAAGAATGACCAAAAGTAGTTTACCTTTACCTGGCAGACAGCATTATTCCTTCAGTGCCACACCTCAGCTTGAGGTCAATTCTGCTTCAGCAACAGTCTGCTGAAATTATTGATCTCCTTGACATCCCACAGAATATCACACTGTTTCACTACTTTGTTGATACTGGAGCTGATGAGAAAGGAAAATATGTACTTTAGATCCTTTAGTAGTTCACATTATGTTAGCTGTTGAGAGACAAACAAAAAAGATATTCAGGAGCTCACACTCTCGGTGAGGTTTCTAGTGGCCTGTGGCCGACAGTATGTCAGGATATCCCTTCTAAAATGAAGGAAAAAGTTTTTGCAGTGTGCCTTGCTTGTATCTTTTTCTGTATCATTAATACAGAAACACAGCTCTCAAAGGACCTCTCTGGTAACGTTTGCATTTGAATGAGCTTCCCTGGCACATTTACTGGGTAGCCAGGAAGGCTGCCATCTTCTTGGAACTAAGGCAGCTCTGCAGTGGGTCTGGAAGCTGTAGGCAGCTATGCTGCTCTTGGAATGCATAAAACAGGTAAACAAACAACACTCAGAGGGTTTGTTGCAACTAGGAATACTCTAATGAGCTCTGGAAACTTCCATCAGTGAATCACAGTGGAAAATCCAAGGGTGTGCAAGTAAACTCATGTCTATACATGGCTGTTATATTTGAGATATAGCACCAGGAATGATACTGGGATCTGGGAGAAAATGAAGATCTGATCAATGGATATTAAGTGCTTTTGGAACTTAAGGTGTTGATTATGAACTATTGTCTTGCCCACAAGCGTGTTATTGTACTATGATTGGCAGGAATAGCTAAGGTTGCACAAAGTATTTTTTCTTGGGAGATAGAAGGAACTTAGTGGATTTTATTTTCCTATAATTCTAGCTTGGTAAATACTTTCTGTTTAAATATATATCAGTCAAAATATAGAAACTATGCAGCCCTGGTTTTTGTGGCTCAGTGGATTGAATGCTGGCCTGCTGAACCAAAGGGCTGCCAGTTAGGTTCCCCGTCAGGTCCCCAGCGGGGAGGTCCCGTGGTGCACAAGGAGCAACTACAAATTGGTGTTTCTCTCCCTCTCTTTCTCTCTCCCTTCTCTTCTCTAAAAATAAATAAATAAAATATTAAAAAATAGAGAAACTATGCCTCATTGTTGTATATTTCACTATGTGTTTATTACAGTAAACTTAGAATATTGTACAATAGAATACAATTAAGATAAGCACTCATGAAAATACTGTTCATCATTATATTGATCGTAACATATTATTTATTTCACCTGAAGTTTTCATTCCAAAGGAATTACAGTGGGATTGCTTGCATAGCAACAATAAAATATGTGTTGGTATTTTTACTTTGCAATTTAAAATTTAAAAAAATACTGCTATCCTGTTTAGAGGAACAAGAAGGGTGTGACTTCATCCTTTAAGCTAAGTGTATCTTTTTTTTTTCTACCAAAACATAAGATTCTACTCAGTTGTTTAGGCAGAGATTATATTTCTGAGGTAAAAGTAATTGCAGAAATAATTCAGTTTATTTTCTTGATTACTTCAATGAGAAAACTAAAACATGTATAGTAAAGACCTCACTAGATTCATCCCATTAAATTGTGTAGAACCGTGTTAAATTCATATCTCTGAACCTATTTTAATGAGCCTTCATCCACTCATTATCCTCTCATGAAAAAGAAAAACAATTTAATCTTTCTTCTTTCTTAGAATTTGATATTTCTTATACATCAAGTAAATAATTTATGTCAAAAGTCACTAAAAACATTGAGTTGTTCTGAGTGGGATACTTTTTATTTTTCCTTTTATAGTGTTTACAGATAACCACAGTATGAAATGATCTCTGTTTTAATGCAGTCTATAATTTTAGCAACCACATGAGCATTTACAGAGTGTTTATTATTTGCCAATTCTATGCTCAGAGTTGAATAGAGTCATGCTATTTTCTTTATAGGTATATAGAATCTACTTGTTTTGAACACATGGAAGACACACACAAAATAGTTAAATAACGATATGAGCAAGTATGTTAATTCATTATGGTTTGGAAAAATACAAAAGCCCGAAGATATGCCTGCCCTTGAAGGAGACATAAAGATTAGATAGAAGGGGGAAAGATTTCTAGAGTTTATAGCACTAATTTGCATATGAACATATGGTTTCCCACAAAATATTTATTTCTCATTAGAATTTATTATTCCCCAAGGAATAATTATTTTAGACATAAAAATAAGCAGAGGCGATTCACTCAATATGTAACTAAATTCAAAGTGGATACATTGCTATCAGTAATTTATTTAATAATAGTATCCAAAGACTCATTTTGTGCCATCTGCTTTATTCCAGAACTCCCTTCCTCCCTCTGTCACAAAACATGATGGAGACTTAAAAAAGCATTTCTGTTTATATACACTCATCGTAAGAAGACCATGATTACACGTGCATGTTAGGACAATTATCATTAAATAGCTGTATTATTGGATAAGTCTCTTGTGTTCTTCTTCATTAATTTCCTTATTAGTAGACTAAAGTGAAATTATCACTATAGCACTGTTGTAGATGTAATATTGTTTCCAAATATTCTTATTTCCTTCTGTTCATGGCTCACTCTGGGGGGTTACTACTTATGCCTATCATGCTGAACTTGAGATATCCATGTCACTTCCATTAGTGTGCACCAGGGTGTGATTCTCCATCTCTCTTTTCCATCTTCTTTGATGACCAGAGACTACTTTGTCATTTGAATCCTGGAATATAGATGACATGGAGCAAATCTATCGTCAATCTAAAAGTGGCATGATCACCAGCAAGAAATAAAACTTCATTACTGTGACCAAATATATTCAGGAAAATTTTTATTTCAGCAAAACATACCATATCTCAGCTGATACAGCTGCCCTGAGATAATAAATGCATAATGATGCCAATTATTTAAAGTTTACATCTTTATGTGTAAATGTGCCAAAGTTGTTTTATAAATTTATATGTAAAAATAACCATAGTCATAATAATAGATATACTGTCACCTAATTATTATGATGGAGAATGCTGGAAAAAACATCATTCATAAACAAATAACACAGCAGAGAATATCCTTAAGACAATTTTGAATTCTTAGAAATCTGCAAGTTAATAATCTTTTTCAATAAATATCAAATTTCTTTAAGAAAAAAGGTAATTCATTATAGGCTTTGCCAATTTATCACATCCTTTTTGGATGAGTATGTTTTAGTGGTGCATGGTGAAAGCAAAATGTGTAACAGAGCAGTGGAAAAAGCAGGCTCTTACTGCATGAAAAAGGATGGTGTACTTGTCCACTGGTTGCTAAAGACTAATTTTCCCTGTCATATTTTGCCTTGATTCTCCTGAATAACACATTCTTCTTTGTTTCTGCAAATGAAAAAAAGATAAAACTATTTTTGTTATAAGTCAAGAAGCATTTTGAATAGTATGATTCATAGCCACATTGCACTTTAAAATCTTTTACAGAAGAAAGCCAGATAATCACTTCCATATTGTTAAGTTAAAGCTGCTACTCATGTAATGTTTGAAACTATCAAAAATAGCAAAAATATTTTGAGTTTGTTTTTCAAGCTACATGAAAAATATGAAGGATTCAACATCAAATTTTCAGCAGGCTGAAACTCTAAGCTCTTTTTTAGTAACCAACTAAGGAATTTTTCAAATGATTTTAGTTTTCATTATATCACATCCTTTGCTTGAAGATCAACAATAAATGATTATAGAGATATTCCCTTGCTTAGAAAACTATGTTTCTTTATCCCATTTTGCATCTTAAATGTGAAAGGATTTAATATATTCTCTTTAATTATTCTTTAAATTTTATGAGAGTATCTTTTCATATATTAGAATCTTAAATTCCTCTAGGATTGTAATTTTCCATGGAAAATAATGAAGAGTAAAGTGCATGTTGGTTCTTTTTACTTTTAGAGTCCTTGATGACAGAGAATATGCTTTGCACTCCTTATTGACAAACTAGAACTCCAACTCCATCATTATGAGTGACATGGAAAACATTGAAAAGACTGGAAATTTGATAAGGGTGAAATAATATTATATGGGTCTTGGCAGCTTTTCATTATCATGAAATTGACTTCAAGAAGATTAATGTTTTTAGGTATTTTTAAAGTACATCAATTATATTCAGATTATGATTCTATGCTCATATATTTTGTTCATCTTTATGAGAATTTACTGCACTAGTCAAAATAACTCAATTAATTTTATATTGTATAAAATGTTAAAATACATTAGTACTATTTAGTTGTTTAACAGTATGAGAGTTGTCAGCCAAAGCTAAGGTTTTTGTTTGAAATCTAAAGACAAAAATAATAACTTGACTTCATTGCACTCTTTCCATATCTATACATACTGAATAATGCTCTGTGTCATTTATCGAGGTATTACATAAACTCTGAGACAGGAAATTTCATTATTCTTACCGTAATGATGGTAAAATATAGCCCAGAGATGTTCATTGCGATTCTCAATTCCACACCAGGAATCCACAGTAGAACTAGGTATAAAACAGGTCTGACCAAAGAAATAAACAAACAAAAAACTTGTGCCACTGAAAGTTATATTTATTCTACCTCCCAGTTTACTGATGAGAATATTTCAAAGCTAACTAGGTCACCGTTATTACTACTATTGTTGTTTATTTTACCCTGACATATTACTTTATTTTTAATAGATATAAAAATTAATAAAGTGCACAAATCTTGTGTTCACTTCATCAATTTCATAAATCCATTCACTTATGTTACTGTAATTACCATAAGTTCAAGATCTGGTACACAGCCATCAATCAATGGGCCCATTGTGCCCACTTCCAATCAATATCATGCTTTGACTTGCTTTCAGATGTCATACATGTCAAGCTCAAAATATTTTCTACAAGACTTCAATTTACAATGTATTTGCTCAACATATTCAAAGAAAAGATATAGACCATATCAAGAATAACAGGAAATTTGTGCCTCGGCTATATAAGAATTAGTAGTTTACTGTGCTGACCGCTGGCAAAATAGGGGAACAGTGGACTAACAATACAAGCAAGAGTAATCCTACACCCAGGACATCATCAGGAACATGATGCTGGGACGTCATGGTTTATATGTTTGGATCAGACACTAGTGTCAGAATAAACTAGTGTTTATTTGTTTTTTTTGATTCCTTTGAAAAGATATTTGAGTAAGGATTAAATGCAAGCAAGAATGTATAAAAGATCTGGTTCAAACCTGTGAAAGGCATGGTTCCTGTGTTTTAATAACTTGTTTAATACATGAGGTAATTTCAATGACTGCAAAACTTTTAATACAAATGTCCTCCAAATAAGGTGAGAACAGCAGTGCTACCAGGAATTCAGAAAGGAAATGAAGTGTGTGTGTGTGTCTGTGTGTGTGGAATGAATAGAAGCATTTAGATATTGTAAATTCTGTGCTGGTGTTCCCATTCTGATCTCCTAAGATTTATATGTGAAATGAGCCATGTAGCTTTTGTTCCTAACCTTGCCTAGGAACACGGTTATCTAAAGAAAAGATAAACATTTTTTTCCTTTTCATTTAACTTTATATTAATGTACCAAATTAGAAATAAAATGGGGGGAAAATCCCTCCGAAAAGAAAATTTGAAAAACTAGACCTGAGAAGCAAGCCTATTTCAGCATTATTTCAAGTGAGAAGGAGAACGTGGGATTTGGACAGGCTGGTGGTACCGCAGGACAAAAATGAGGAAAGGGGATCCTGGCAAGAGTACATGGAACCTACATAGCTAAAAACAAGTGTCCTTGGAATGTTTTTTGCTGTTCTCTCATTTACTCATATTGTCTCACCAATTTTGCCACCCCGTTCGATTCCACTTTCTCTCTATTACCTATGGTAAGTGTTCTCACTTTGTGATCACGAACTTCATTGAGCACCATTTACATAGTTTCTTTCTCTTCAAGTCCTATGGCTTTAACTCTTACCTGTGTACAATGTCTCCATAAATTATATCTTCCATCCAAACCTTTCTAAGCTCCAAAGTCATATATCTAAATGTGTACTAGAACTCTCCACTCAAATATCTCTAATTTGGCATATTTAAGGTTGTGTTGTTTTTCAACCTCAAAGGAAACCATAATTATTCCAGAATTTCTTAATCTAAACTAATAGCATTCAAAAATATTAATAAAGAAAAGCAAGAAATAATACTCTCTTAATATACATTTTTGTCAGTCTCCATTTTATTCATCAGAAAATAGTATTGTCTCTGTCTTCAAAATATATTCTTTACCTGAACACTTATTACATCCACAGCTACTACCTTGGAGGAAACCACTACCTGTTCTCTCCTTTATCATTTAAATGCCCTCTCTATCAGCTGTCTAGTTTCTCACTCTACTCCAATAGAATGTAAATTAGACATATCACCTAGAGACATTCTTTAATATGGCTAGTAATTTTTTATGACTTCCTTTACAATTGCCTAAAAGGATCTATAGGCTTTAATCTCTGCCCTCTCTGCAGTCCGACCTCACACCCTATTATTCTCATCCCCTTTGCTTCAGGCCAAGGGCCATGCTTTGATCGATTGTTGTTTAAAATTCTAGGTTTGGTTAGTTTGCCTTTGTTCTTCCTAGTACCTCTACCTAATTTGAGGTTCTTCCAATATCTACATGGCTAACTTCTTTACTTGATACAAACTTATTAACAAATGTCATCTACACATGAAGTTCAGGTTTGACAATTTTTTTCATTCTGTAGACTGCTCATTTCTGAGCCCAGGGACTTCCTGTCCCCTTATTTCACTTTACTTTTACTCCCCACTGACAACATATTTATAACTTTTTTTTTATTGTATAATTTCTTAGTGAACATGTTACTTTGTGTCTGTGTGCTCACCATCTCTCTTTGCTTACTGGAAAAAGAGAGATCCATATATGTTTTATTACTGCTGTAAAAAAATACCCAACATCTGGTGGATGATCAACAAGTATTTGTAGGATTGATGAATGAGCAAATGAATGAATGTTTTATTTAAAAATTACATGATTGATGAATAAAGAGAATTTTAGCATAATATCAGGGGCACAGTTACCTTTCACATATTGTGGTTCTTAAATACATCTTCAATCTGTCTACTTTTTTCCATGTCTATTAACTCAATCTTGGTCCAAGGCACCAGAATTTTTTTTATCTGGACTACTTGAAATAGTCTTCTGTCTTCATTTTTCTATTCTTCATTCACTTTTGCAGCTAAAATAAATGTTTGAAACCACACTTCAGAGTATGTCAGCTTTTGGACTTAGTGTCTTCTAACAATATTCACATTCCAAATTGAAAATACTCATTTCCATAATTTCATGACCAACAAAATTTGGCACCTGCCTAACTCATCCATCCCCTCTTACAACACTCCTCCCCTTCCACTTTTTATCATGATGCAGGTATTCCAGTTTTCTTGTTATTTCTTGTATATCAGACATTTTTCTCTCTTAAACCTTTTATATGTCCTGTTCTTGTTTTGTGTTATTGATTTTAAAATTACACTTTAGGCTTTATCTCTGGTCAATTTGACAGCACTGATCTAGTATCTCATCCCATGGTCAGATTTAGTGCATGTAAAGCTTTTTTTATGCATGGGATAGATATATGGAAAATTTAAAATTAGTAACAGCAATGCAATATGGGTAGGCCTTACAGAAATTTTAATGTCATGAACTCTGTATTTTTCATCTCTTCTCCCCTGATAATTATCAGTTATGATTTTTTCACAGGTACATTCCTGTTCAATCCTACTTCTATTATCTTGGGAATATTGATAAAATAATTTATGACTCTTTTTTCCCATTTCAAATATCATGTCCCTTTTAAGATCTTTGGTTTTCTAGTATAAATATTCATATCCTGATCACATTTTTTCAAATGTTTAACTTGATTCTATAAAAATGATCCTAATGTCCAGTAAGGATTTAAAAATCCCTACTTAATATGTAACACCAAACTTTCAAAGAAATTATTTTTGTTTTTGAGAATTGTCTTCACTGACAAGTTAAAAATTACCTTTATAGTAAATTTATCTGTTGCTAGTTTTAAATATATTGTATATATTTGCATTAGTGTATTGTATACACTAGCATTTTGGTGATTGCTGGGGGAGAAGGGTATACGGGGACTAAATAGTAATGGAAAAATTATAAAAAAAGATTAAATGAAAAAAAGAAGAAAACCTAACAAAGGACTCTGTCTGGGTAACAAATGTCCACTTGCTCATTTGTTCTCACACTCTCTCTCTGTAACAGCCACTGGGGCCCAGGTGTGGGCTGCAAGCACAGGTCTGGGTAGAATAACACAGCACTGGCCAGAACACAGCTGGAAACAGAGGCTAAGCTAGTTGGATGGGGCCAGAGAATGAACTGCACTAAGCTTTGACATGGACTGAACCAATGACACAGAATTTCTGACCCTTCTTTTGGGCTTGGTGAAGACAAGGCTGGACTTTTCCACATTAGGTGGATGGAGATGACACACCAGTTACCTGGTGGCAGTCTTTTGTTTCCATGCCAATAAATCTTACCATTACCTCAATCAATCAATCAATCAATCAATAGCATTTTCTCACATTACCATGAGTTTTTACTTTATCTTTCTAATTCACTTGATTTCTAAATGTTATGATATCGGAAAAATTATGGAAAAATTATGAGACACCCATGTGGTCACTGTTCAGTTTTTGTCATTCACTCATTTGATCAACTGCTTTGTCTGTGTGTTCACGCATGTGTAAAGTGCATCACATCTACAGCAAAGCCCTGTCCAATATTCCTCTCCATCCCACATTATGAAACAGTAACTTCCAAATGCATGTGTCTTTTCCATGAACATTTTATAATTTTGTCAAATATGTTTTATTAATAAAATACCTACAACTTTTAGTTTTCTTCTATCTTTTTCTATCTGAAGTAGAAAAAAGTAAAAAAAAATGAGTAGAATAAATTAAGATAATATTTTCTCACTTTTATCTGACCTCTATTAGCATTCTGCTGCATTTCCCAAGGTAAATGTGTATTTTTGCATGCAAGTTATTTTGATAGAGTTTTTTCCATTAGATAAAGAGGTCAGTTTCACCAAAAATAAATAATAATAGGTTAGACCTTAAAATAAAGGTGTGCATTGAATATGTATGAATTCAGTCAACAAATATTGAGCAAGTACCAAATACTGCTAGAAATATGATTTAAAGTATATTGGCATGTATTAAAATGTATATGTATACCTATATATTAGTCATACTTTTGTTAATATAGTTTTACTACTGAAATATAGTAATTGATATATTTTATAATCTCATGAACAAAATATGATTATGCAGTAGTATTGAATTTTTATATTTAGCTCAATTGGCAAAAATACATTTTGTGACAGTTAAACAATATTGTGACATGTTTATGACTCAACAATGAGAACCAATTTGAGGCTGATAGAAATGCAAACTAGTCTGCAAGGACACATCATTCATATTGCATGTTGATATTTTCAGACTCTGGGTAGTTTATTTTACATCCAAGGAAAACCAAGAGTTCATCTATCACCTGCTTAATTGTCAGTGGCAAACATTCAGGCCTAAGGAGTGTGGAAAGCACATCATTAGCAGAGGAAGAACAAACAGGCTTTTCCATGCAATACCTCACACACATCCTCTCCTCTTTGTGAATGTAAAAATAAAACTAAACAGGAAAAGAAGTAACAATGAGAAACACAATAGATGATGATGATGACATGATGAAATAGAAAACCCATAGATGTTGAAGATTACTCAGAGTCTTAGTTTTTGATTCATAGATTAGAATCTTATCCCTATTACTTATTAATTATGTCACTTTAGACAAACCGTCTAACTTCCTTCTGTTCAGTTTACTCATCTTAAAACACAGATAATACCCAGACCTTTCTTAAGGATATACAATGTATTTGTTTAGTACAGTGCCTGTAGTCAGTTCCCCTGTTACTCTGTCAAAATGTGACTCTTTTCTTCTACAAACTTAAAGAAGAATAATGAGTGTATTTATGAGTATCCTATATTGCAATTTTCTGTTTTTGAAAAATAAAAGCCCAAAGGGCCTAAGTATTTGATATTACTTTCTTCTTCATGATCATAGAGTGTGGCTGTATCTGATTCTTTTATTTTTGTTTCTGTTTTATGCTTGCTAAACTGAGGGTGTCTTTTCCATTTGGACATATATAATTGCTATTCTAGATTTTCCCCCTTGTTTTCAAGATAAACTAGTTTGACTTATCATCTGAAAACAAAAAATCAAAACCTTTTCTCATACACTAGATTTAATATTTTCTGGTTGTTGAAGTTATAACTTCACTCCAAATTAGTATTCTTGATTTTTTTTTTTTTGAGAAGCAGCTGAAATGAATCCAAATATCAATGGGAACCTTTCTTTCTCAAAGATATATGTAATCTCTCACCCTCTGACTCAAATATTGGGAAGATTTCAACCTTCATTTTAAAGGAGCACCAGAATAGGAAAATAATTTTGAGTATTTTCCAACCCCATTCAAGAACCTTTGAATTTCCTTTGTTCATAGAGGCGGGACACATGCTTTACTTGAAAGTCATGTGCTAAACTCTTAACATCATCATAAAAATTATTGAGCACTAATAAAATTCATCTGGATTTCCACCATAAAAGAAAAAAAATGAACCTCTCCTTCTGGAAGTGAACTACTGAGTTATAGTTTGTGATGTCTCCAACAACTTGGAGCATAGTATGTTATAGGTATGATGGATGTCTTTGCCAGTTTCTCAGCCAACTAATGGTTCTTTATTTCTCAGTCTGCCTCTCTGATCCCTTAAATCCTCCAGATCATTGTCTATCTGGGGTGTATATTTGCTATCTATCTCCCAAAACTTTTGAAAACTTCCCTAAAATTAATGCCTCATTTTCTAAGTATCAAACAAATAAAAGGGAAAAAAAAGAAAAGCTACATTAAAATAATTTTGTGATTGTCCAGTTGAAAGGCAGAACCAGAATATTCATTTCTAATGCAAACTTTGAGATATAAAAAGAATTAAAGATCCTTGACTTTTGCAAAATTTATGGACACAAATTATAATCTAAACTCTAGTTTCTATCTAATTTAGTAACTTCCTTTGGGATCACAGGGAGGAATTACTTGAAGATAAAGTACATTCCCAAACACTTCTACATATGTTAAGACAAAATCAACTGTTCAGTGTGTCGTATAGTTTACAAAACAAAAGCAAAAACAAATGAGCTAAACTTTCCCTGTCACCACCTCCACACCAGTCAGGGAATAGATGCAAATCCAGACCATATAGAATGCTCAGTTATAGTTTGATGTGGTTTTTTGTAAAACATTAACATTATACCATTGAATCTACCAAATTAATAAAAATGATTCATGATTATCCTTCTGGTTTTTGACAGAATTACCTTAAAATGTCAGTGATAATCAATACATATATGCTGATATATTTAAAATATATGTGTGTTCCATATTATTTTTAAAACTAAGCAACAATATCAAGTTAAAGACAAGTTTAAATCAGTTATTAAATTTAATTTGGAGTTTTCATACTTTACTAATTATAGTCAATTTTTTCTGTTGGGATAAAAATATTTATCTCATAAAATAAATTGATTGAATATGTTTAGTTATTATTCATATAACAAAATTAAGAAACATAGTATTTTAGATTTGTTTTTTTGCAGAAGTGTTTCATTAAGATGTCAACCTGCTGTAGGATTAAAACTGAAATAACACCTTCTGTAAACAAGGATTTTAAATTAGTCTAAATATTTTGTTGCTATGAATTTATTTTTCCCAGCAAGATTTATTTCTCAATAACATCCTCATGTCACTTAGATGAGAATCCAAGTGTATTCAGTAAGATAAAATACTAATTGATTGAGTAGGAAAAGGTTATTTATTTTTAGCATCCTATTTTAATGTTGTTCTTATTATACTGCTATAGTATGTAGATTTAAATAAACATCAGACAGTCTGCAGATTTTGAATAAATCATATTCAATTTAAGTAACAGATTTACACATTAAAAAATCATGTCACTCAAATGTTTAATGATTTATAAATTTGATTTTGTTATATATAATAATTTTTTCCTGATTTTTACTTAGGACACATGAGATGAAATTAAATGTATCAAGAAATACATTTAATTGATTGTCATTATGAATCGTTGACATTTTTATTTCATTTGAATGTTATTAGAAAATATTTCATCCACTGAAGCACACCAGCCAGGCTAAATTAAAATATTTAAAGCAACTTATTTTAATATATATGGAGGGGATGGAATGCTCTATTAAACACAAATCATTAAAAATTCTTTCTCCTCTCAAAATCAATTATTTAACAAAAAATGCTACTACTAATTATGTACCCAGCTTATTACATATTTCCAAGTTTCTATTTTCCAGAAAATGTTATACATTTCTACCTTTGAAATGTATTGTGCTATTTTGAAAAGTATTGATGATTCACATTTTTGATGGGAAAATAACAAGTTTCTTTTTGTATCTCTTTTTGATAGGAGACCTTCAATATAAATATTAGTGCAAGGGAAAAGGAGACCGACTTACAAAGGAGTTCCCATAAGACTATCAATTGATTTCTCAAAAGAATCCTTATAGGCAAGAGGTCTGGGAAGAAGTATTCAAAGTCATCAAAGGCAAGGATCTATATCCAAGATGACTCTATCCAGCAAAGCTATCATTTAGAATGGAAGGGCAGATAAAGTGCTTCCCAGATAAGGCACTGTTAAAGGAGCTCATCATCACCAAAACCTTATTATATGAAATGTTAAAGGAACTTATCTAAGAAAAAGATGATCAAAACGATGAACAGTAAAATGACAACAAACTCACAACTATCAACAACTGAACCTAAAAACAACAACACAAACAAAAACAAAGTAAGCAAAAAACTAGAACAGGAACAGTATCACAGAAATGGAGATCACATGGAGGGTTATCAGCAGGCAGGAGGAGTGGGAAGAATGGGACGAAAGGTACAGGAAATAAGAAGCATAAATGGTAGGTACAAAATAGACACAGGGAGGTTAAGAATAGTATATGAAATGGAGAAGCCAAAGAACTTATATGTATGACCCATGGACATGAACTAAGGTTGGGGAGAGAATGCTGGTGGGAGGGGAGGTTCAGAGTGGAGGGGAAAAGGGGGAGAAAAATAGTGGGACAACTGTAATAGTACAATCAATAAATTATACTTAAAAATATTAGTGCAATCGTCACTTTCAATGTTCATTACAGCCTTATATTTAGGATAAATATTACAAATTACAGAAGGTCAGTCTTCACTTCACACCATCAATAAGTTCTTGGAAACTGACTTCAAGCTAAACAACTTATAACAAAACCCATTTTACCGTAGACTAATTAATATAAATAAGAGTTAATTTCCTATGACATATTTTCTGTCACAAAAACATCGCCGAATTTCTCAATAAAGACCCGAAACACTTCTAATATTAAATACTGAATAAATGTGAGTTATATATACATTTAAGAAAGATGAACAAAAACTAGTCAGATCATAATTTTCTAACCTGCTCTTTCCAGTTCAGAATCCCAGGTGGTAGGAGCCTCTCCCACAAGTTCAGAGCACAAGATTTAAACCCACCCTACAAGAAACACTTTTTTTGTAGAGCAGACTCACAAACACTTTTGCTCACGTGCTCACTTAGGGACAATTTAGACACACCAATTGACCTAAATTACACATCTTCAGGTGTCAGAGGAAACTACAGTACCTGGAGAAGACCCACAAAAACAAGAGGAGAATGTACAAACTCCACACATATTATGACCCTGGCCAGGAAGTGGCTTTTATTTTCCCCATCAATGTTATAATGAAATGATGAACAAAATGACTTTATTCAGGGACATGTAGTACATCCCAATCTTCAAGAAAGGAGATGCAAAGACATACGGTTACTATATGACCACTGATCTTACTTTCCATGCAAGTAAAGATATACTCAAGGTGATACGAAAAATCTTTTACATTATATGGTGCAAGATAGGGTAAATGTTTAAGTTGGATTCAGAAAAGGAAGAAGCATTGAGACCTAGCCGCCAGCATTTGTTAGATATTGCAGTGTTCCAGTGAATTTCAGAAAATGGTTGTCTGTGTTTTATAGACTGGAGTAAAACCTGTGTGCGCATCATGAAAATCTACGGGCTGCTCTGAAAAGAACGGGTGTGCCTCAACCCTTGTTTGTCCTGATGTGTAACTTCTGCAGTGGACAGGAAGCCACTGTCAGGGCAGTAGCTGGAGAGACAGAAGGGTTTCTTGTAAGCAAAGGAGTCAGACAACGGGCATTGTCTCTCTCAAAATGTTCGATTTCTACATAGAACATGGCATACAAAAAACTGGACTACATTCAGAGGAAGGAGAAGTAAAAATCGGTGAAGGAAATAATTCAAGATATGCAGATGACATCATCTTACTGGCAGAAAGGAGCCATGATTTAAAACAACTTTGGATAAACTTTAACGACAATTTAAAAACAGACACTTTTGATGAGTGTGAAAGAAGAAAGTGCCAAAGTAGAACTGCATTTGAGCATCAAAAAGACAAAAATCATCACTACAAAAGAAAGACAGAACTCTAACATAGTCAATAAAAATATTGAAATTGTTAAAGATTTTATTTGCCTTGGTTCAGTTATCAATTCAAATGTAGACAGCAATGAACAAATCATAAAAGAGAATGGCAAGATTGGAAGGGCAGTGATGGAAAAAGTGGGAAATAACACCAAGGGTGAGATGTGTCATCAAAAACCAAGACTAACATCATTCAAATTCTTGTATTCCCAATTACTATGTAGACAGTGAAAACACCTGATAGGAAAAAAAAAATGATTCATTTGAAAGACAGTGTTGGAGAGAGCTCTATGGATATCTTGAGCCACCGCCAGAAAGACACTGAATCATCACTGGAGGCAAAATCACAAAACTGAAGCTGTCTTACTTTAGACACATTATGAGAAGGCAGGGTTCTTTAGAAAAGACAATAGCATTGGAAAAATAGAATGCAGCAGGAAAAGAGAAAGAACAAGTGAGAGATTAATTGACTTCACGATGGCAGCACTAGGCAAGCATCTACAGGAGCTGAGCAGGGCTGTTAGGACAGGACACTGGGAACATCACTCATTTATATGGTCACTAGGAGTCAAAGCCAACTCACAGTCACCTAACACACAAACACGATTCATGAAGACTGTCTTTCCAATTTCTTGTCTGCTTCAGTTACCTATCATCATTCACCTAAAACAGGTGATTATGAAAAACTCCCTCAACTTCCCAAGGTCATGTAAGCTCAAGAATGGAAGTTTTAGCTTAGTAAACATTATTCATTTTAAATCTGAAACTCATTTCCCTTTAGTCAGTTCAAATTTATTTTAATTATATTGAAAAGAATTGTCCCCAGCCTGCATCTCCACATCCAAATTGATCTAATGTATAGTTAGCTTGATTGTTGATAAAGACATCAGAACAATTGCTACATAAATGACATAACACTTTGAGATATTATCAATTAACATGCTAAATTTTTTAAAGTAAAATGTTGAAACTTTAAGCATTATTACTACAAATATAACTACTGTCCTGGCTGTTGTGGCATGGTGGATTGAGTGCCGTCCTGTGAACCAAAGTGTTGCTGGTTTGATTCCCAGTCAGGGTGCATGCCTGGGTTGCAGGCCAGATCCCCAGTGGGGGGCATACAAGAGGCAAGCACACATTGATGTTTCTCTCCCTCCCTTCCTCTCTAAGAAAAAATAACTAAAAACTTAAAAAAATAACCATTAATGCCCAAATGGAACTGCTGATGTCAATGTGTAAGTAAAATGTAAATGAGCTAAATAAAAGTAATTACAAAAGAAAAGTCCTAAATATGCACAGTTTTTAAGCATTCCTTTTAGATCATAATTATTTTGCAGTGAAAGGGCACAGATAATATCAAATAATATTTCATTTCTCTAAACATATTGATATGAAGTTGTCTTTGCTCACTTCTCAAAGGAAATGAGCCCTTGTTAGTCATTTGCATTTTCTTATTTTTATTTACGTCAATAAACTGCAAACTAATGGATTACTTTCAAAAGAGAAAATTCATCTAAAGTAGGCATATGAAATAGTCCTATGTCATCTTTGAGCCAAAAATGCTTAACACTGGAGAGGAATGCTTGAACACTGTGTGTAAATCAAGGGCTATCAGGAGAGTGATGTTCCCAAACAAGTTTGGAAATATTTAACTGCCACTGATAATTTATAAAATAGGTATGTCAACATTCTCCTGATAGATCTGAGGGGCATGTTAATGGAGTACAATGAAGACAGATAACTCCATTCTGGTACCACAGAGCGGACAGCCGCCTCATGAAACACTTCTCAGCCAACGTCCATCAATCTCACCATGATGGCTGCTCAGATTAGACAGAGAGGCACACTCCTGTGAATCTTAAAAGGCCATTTCTGTCTCTTGTGAAGTTGTTTAACTTTGTTTTAATGTTACAGAGACTAGCTGAGCTCCTACAGATGCGGGATTTGACAGAAAGGCTTTTACAAAATACCTAGGAAAGAAGGGTTTTTACTGAAACATAAATGACAAATTGCACAGAATAAACTAAACTTGGCATTAACCTGAAATACTGTGAGGTGGAATTTATTATTTATTCCTTTTTCTATGTAATACTTATAGGTAGAGCCATGTTTTTGTGACATTATTTGATTTGTTACAAGTTAGAACGACATTAAGAAGGCAAACTTTATACAGCACACAGCACGTGGGTCAGTATTTTAATATCTAATTCACATGGTTGTTGAGTCACTTGAAATTATTAAGACACCCCGAGGAAAACCTCATATAATTGTAACGGGACAGCCAACAAGATGATGATGTGACATGCTGAAAGCATCCTCTCAAAAGCATTGCTCTAGTTTTTTATTCAGTATCATGCCTAGCAGTGACATAACACAGCCGTGGTTTTCCCTGTTTTCCAAGAATGATTTGTTTCTAGGATTTGTAGAACCACAACAATGTAAAGCCAAGGTGAATAATACCAATGTTCAAACTATGTCACTAAATGCATATCGAAAAACAAGTGCAATCTATTGTTGAAGACACCCTCAGCAGGGCACCAGACCTGCTGTTCGGAAATCACGTAATGTTTTTTGTGGGTTCGTTTTGACTGCTATGAGTGCTCACACTAAGTCAGGAGAAGCACTCTTTTTAAAAGATTGCTACAAACTTTAAACATTTCTAGGAAATTGAAGTTCATTGCCATAAATATTGTGTATCTCTCAAATAACGGATGGTTTCTGGCTGAATGATGATTGCTGGAGATGAGAGAATGAACCTCAGAGGATGACTTCTGTGTTTCACAGCATCTTATCACCCATAAGTACCTGATGCCATTTTTCTAGCCCAGTCTTCACCACAGCCCTCTGTGTGCGCTGGTTTCTTTATCCTCCAGGTTCAGATCTGCTTTCGTTCTCAGTGTATTTGAGGTTTAAAGCTATAAGCACTTAAACTACCCATACTTCTCCTTCTCAGGCAGGTCATTATTGCAACTTCCCTTCTTCTATCCTGACTGAGGACACAGGACTCCAGAATGACAAGATTTCATAAAAAGACACAACAGTGGCAAAGCAGATACTGAGTACTGGCCCTTAAGCTTCAGTCCAACCCCACTTCAGCTCCTGCTTTCTGGTTTGGATTCCTTAATTCCCATATCAGAGACCCTAGAAAGTCCTATTTTCTCATCAGTCCTCAGATTGCTATCTTGATTATCTGCACAGGTATCTACACCCATGCTTTAGTTTCTTGTTAATGTCAAAGCCTGTCAGGTCCTTCTCCATTCACTATTGCTAGAACACTGTAATTGGCAATGTACCTGGAGATGACCTCCAAATTTCAAATACTGTCTGACAAGACTGCTGCCCATCACCCAAATCTACTAACTTTTATCTGAGGGAATGCTTTCAAGAGTCGATCATTAGTATCTAAAGGACATTTGCTTCCTCCCCATCCTATATCCACCTGAGTTTGTATTTTATATGATTTATGTGATAATTTGTTTGGTGGCTATCTTCTCCATGAGCCTAAGGATTTCTGTGTTTTTCTGTTCATCATGTTTTCCTCAGAACTTAGCACAGTACTGTGCAAATGGTGGGTGATCCATAAAAGTGTGGTGAAATAACTGTTAACTCTACAAAGAAATCAAGCTCTTTTTCTTCTATCCACTCCAACATCTCAGAAGAATTAAGCAGAATAAATGGAGATTAGATTCCCAAAGAAGAGGATCAGGGTAATTTCATGTTCAAAGTCACCAATTAGTCTGTATTGTCTAGAAGTTGAGTTTAAATAGAATAATAATAAAATAAAACAATAAAAGTCTCACTTCCATTTAGATGTAGAAAGTTATTAGAGAAAATTGCTGCCTTTCTAATAATAAGTAAAACCTGGCTAATGCACAGACTTATATATTTTCTTGAATTTATCTGAGATAATGAAGAAGACAATTTTTCCATGTAGTCTATTCCATTATATGTAGTATTTTTTGAATAAATCCCATTTTAAAAATATACTTTGTTAGAAAACTAATGGCATGTGGAAATCTTTATTCAACTGAGTATCTCTCATCTCTCAGGTCATTTTTAACTTGTAAGACGTAAGGAATATTAACAGCCACTCAAGATAATTTTTGGCATATAGTTAAAAAATAGAATTAGCTTTCTAGTTTCTCCTTCTTCAGGATGTCAGTAATTCCAAAACGGTTCTCTAGAACTGTGAAGTTAAAATTTATTCACACTCTATGAACAGAATTGTTTCACTGCCATGCACTCCTACAGAGGACTTTGTAAGACTGCTCCCACCTCCCTGCCACAGATGTACCCTGAGCTGCTACTACAGCCAAATCCCACACCTTTTGTGCTCAGCAACGCCCAGTAAAACCTTATTCATCAACTAGTTCATTCATTGGGGTGTGGTACCCTACACTATTTCCTTGCTGCAGCAGGACATCTCTTTCCACTTTTACTGAATCTACAAAATAGCATAAAGGGAAAATATTAATAAAAATGCCCCCCCCCACTTTAAATACTCTCAAAAATGAGTATCTTCAGTAAAATTGTTATCAGTGAAAATTTAAGGGTAAAAAATCATATGCTCCATATTGCTTAAACATACTCAAAGTCTCCAAATATTGGAGTAATTTTACCATCAAATTATTTTTAAAAATCACAGTTTTTATATTTTTAGTATTGAGGCTGGTGATTAACTCTAATAAATTAACATAAATTTTATATTTCAGGCAAAGCTATTTACAAAATATACAAAGCATCTGGGGATATTAGAAGTAATAATGATTGGGTTGGCCAAAAATTCCATGTTTTTTTTTCCATACAATAAAAGACACATTATTCATGTCCACCAATAACTTTATTGACTTGGATATTTTGAATATGTTGGCTATCTTTCCCTTGGTATAATGGTGATTGTTCTTAATTAATGTCTCAGGTTGATTGCTACCAATATCAGCTGGATTCTGGACCTGGGAGCATTGTCCAGAGAGAAATCTCCAACACAAAATTTCACAAGCCACTTTTGACATTTTCAATCAGTCACAGCAACTTTTCCATACACTGCATAACTTTTTTGGCTTTTCAGTTGTGTTTTTCACCTTCTTGAAATAATAAAGCATAATATGCCAAAGATGTTGCTTATTTTCTTTCATCTTAATATTAAAATGGCTACACAAAAATTCACCAATTTTGGTGTTGCTTTTTAACACATGCTGATATGACAGCTGTCACAACATAATCAAACAAAATTGTTTTGAATGAAGGTAAAGACAAAAGAGCACTACTAGAGCAATGTTATGGGAAAAAATGTTTTAGCTGACCCAATATTTGTCTATTCAACATAATTTTGTACTACTACAAAGTATAACATTCTAAGATTCTAAGATAATTCTTGTGGTGTAAAGTTATCATCTGATCTACATGTTTATTTGAGAGAAAGGGATAGTCTACAACAATTCCCTCTTTAAAAGTGCACATTCAAGCTTTCATTATGTCCATCTGATCTTACCCCTTAATTCATAGACTTTTACTTATATTATCTCAACTGTGGCATTAAGCACCCTGAACTACATACTATCTGTCTTTTGATGACTCTTGTATTATTTTGTTTGATCACAGACCTCAAGACATGCTTTTGAAAACATGTCTTTCAATACCTAAAGATTAATCTGAAAGTGATCTACTATATCTGTAGCAAAAAGACTTCCTCCAAAATTGCTAGATTTATAATCATTTAATTAAAACTTATTGTAAAGCTATGGAACACTGAAGAAACAAATTAAGGAAGACACAAATAAATGGAAGTGTATACCATGTTCATGGATTGGAAGAATTAACATCATTAAAATGTCCATACTACCCAAAATAATTTATAGATTCAATGCAATCCTTATTAAAATACCAATGACATATAACATAGCTACAGAACAAATATTTCAAAAATTTATATTGAACCATAAATGACCCCAGCCAGCCTCAGCAATTCTGAGAAAGAAAAACAAAGTTGGAAGAATCACAATACCTGATATTAAACTGTATTACAAGGCCACTGTAATCAAAAGAGTCTGGTACTGGCATAAGAACAGACACACAAATCAATGGAACAGAACAGAGAGACCAGAAATAAACCCACGTCTCTATGGTCAACTAATATTTAATAGAGGGGGCAGGAACATAAAATCGAGTAAAACTACCCTCTTCAACAAAAGATTTTGGGAGATCTGGACATTTACAGGCAAAATAAAGAAACTCAACCACCAACTTACACCATACACAAGAATAAACACAAGGTGGATAATAGACTTAAATAGACAAAATAAAATCCTAAAGGAGAACATAGGCAGGGAAATTTTATATATCCCACACAGCAATATTTTCACTGCTATGTCCCTGAGAGCAAGGGACATAAAGGAAAGAACAAACAAATGGGACTACATCAAATTAAAAAGCTTCTCCATGATTAGAGGAAACATCAGCAAAATGAAAAGGGAACCTATCCTATGGGAAAATATATTTGTCAATGATACCTCAGACCAGGGTTTTATCCCCAAAATTTATGAAGAACTCACACAACTCCTCACCAGGAAGACAAACAATCCTATTAAAAAATGGGCAACAGACCTGATCAGACATTTCTCCAAGGAGGACATACAGACAGCCCAGAGACATATGAAAGGATTCTCAGCATCACTAGCCATCAGACAGATGCACATTAAAACCACAATGAGATACCACTTCACACCAGTGAGAACAGCCATCATAACCAAAACAACAAACAGCAAATGCTGGTGAGGTTGTGTAGAAAAGGGAACCCTAGTGCACTGTTGGTGGGAATGCAGACTGGTGCAGCAACTGTGGAAAACAGTATGGAATTTCCTCAGAAAACTAAAAATGGAACTGCATTTTGACCTGGCAATTCCACTGCTGGGATTATGCCCTAAGAATCTTGAAACAACAATTCAAAAGAACCTATGCACCCCAATTTTCATAGGGGCACAATTTACAATGGCTAAGTGCTGAAAGCAACCTAAGTGTCCATCAGTAAATGAGTGGGTCAAAAAACTGTGGTACATTTACACGGTGGAATACTGTGAGGCAGAAAAAAGAAAGAAGGAACTCTTATCCTTTGAGACAGCATGGATGGAACTGGAGAGCATTATGCTAAGTGAAATCAGCCAGGCAGTGAAAGACAAATACCATATGACCTCACCTATAAGTGGAACCTAATCAACAAAACAAGCAAGCAACCGAAACAGAACCAGAAACATGGAAATGAAGAACAATCTGACAGTGATCAGAGTAGGGATGAGTGGCATAATGGGGGAAAGGAGCAGAAGGGTCAAGCCAAGGCACATGTATAAAGGACCCATGGACAAGCACAATGGGAGGGTGAATGTGGGAGAGATGGGGGTAGGCAGGGCAGGGGAGAGCAATGGGGAGAAATGAAGACAACTGCAATTGAACAACAATAGAAAAATTTAAAAAGTTTTATAAAGCATTTTACACTGTCTTTCTTATAGTTTCCAGTTTTTCAAGTGTATATACTTTCTCTCACATTCCCGACATTCAGTTAAATTCCTCCTTGAAATTGTCCATACACATACTTAACATAAAACATCACATTTTAATCACAATTAGTTAGTCTCTGTGGTATAATTCTTTTACTGAAGGTAGAACAGAAACTATTTTCCTAGGCATAACTAATTCTCTGTAGAGCTTATTTTTGAATACTTTATTACAGTTGTCAAAGACTATGAGCCACCTGAATTAGATTGCTGTTGTTACCTAGCATGATATTACCTCAGGGGCTACAATTAATTCAGATCTCTGTAAGCTATCCCCACACTTCATTCAAAAAACCACACAAGCATCTCTTTTTTAAATCATATGTCAAGATAAGAAAATGTGCTTGTTTTTCACTTTGTATATATGTCAATGCATATATGTATATAACTACACAAGGCAAAAGAAATAAATCCCTACTATGAATTTTTATTAATGTGCTATAAAACCAATTGAAATGACATATTTTAAACACAATATAGGCCTTATTTCTTGATATATACATTATCTATACTCTTAAAAATTGTATATATTCTTTGGCTAACCTCTTCCAGTCTGTCCTCCTGACATTCTCCTCTGAAATTTGTCATTCTGTTCCGTGTGTCCACGCCTCTGGGTTTATTTTGTTCATCAGTTAATTTTGTTTATTAGATCCCACATATGAGGTCATATGGTATTTGTCTTTCTCTGACTGGGATATTTCACCTGGCATATTAGTCTCCAGATCCATCTAGGCTATTACAAAGGTTAAGAGTCCTTTCTTTTTTACAGCCACATAGTACTTCATTCTGCAAATGTGCCACATGTTTTTCATCTACTCATCTACTGATTGGCACTTGAGCTGTTTCCAGCTCTCGGCTATTGTAAATAACACTGTTAGGATCAAAGGGATGCATATATTCTTTTGAACTAATTAGAATATACTTTAGATTTATACTAATTTAGCTCCAGTGAGAAAACTCGACATGCAGAAATATATAAATTGCTCTATTCCTTCTTCCAGCCTTTGGTGTTACCATCATTCTGCATGTTACATTCACATAGTTGCAAATTAAGCAAGGTGCTGATATAATTATAATCCATACAATTTAGTTCAATTTTTAAAACATTTTATTTATTTATTGTTTAGAGAGGGGAAGGAAAGGAGCGAGGGAAAGAAATATCAATATGTGGTTACCTCTCACACGCCCCTACTGGGGACCTGGCGCACAACCCAGGCATGTGCCCTAGCCTGGAAATCGAATAGGCAACCCTTTGATTTGCAGGCTGACACTCAACCCTGGGCCACACCAGCCAGGGTGTAAAAAATTTAATTTTTAAAAGAAACTGGAATAGGAAAGAAAAGCAAATACATATTTATTGAATTTATCATATTAACCTTGTTAGTTACAATTTCTGTTTCTCATTTGTTCCCTTCTTCACTCTCAGATGGCAGCAGTTTTAACAGGACTCCCTTTGTCTTTTTTTCTGATCTGTAAAATATCTGCATCGTACCCAGCTCTCACATGGCACTAATTACATGCCATTTATTATTATTTTTAAAAATGTCCTTGTGTATGAATTGCTTCACAGTGTGAATCAAATAAATTTTTCTTAATTGTTTATGTAGATTTTGAGGCAAGACTGAGTTTCTTTCTAACTCCAAGGCTGTTTCTTTGATTCTTTCTAGTAAACAAGCAGGCCTAAGGAAGATGGGCGCTGTCACAGAGCTACTAGGTCCCTCATCATTGTTTACTACTTGAATCTGCCTTGTTTGAAGACCATTTTTAGATTTGAGCTTTCCGAACTAACTAACAAGGCTGTACTCCAACTAACTAATTAGTTTGGAAAGAGCTTGGAGCTCACTCTTGTTATGGCCTGCCTCTGCACCCAGGCAGTATGTGGACACTATCCTCCAGGGACAGGAGTGGGGATGGCTGCCTGCTTCTCTCTGTGTGACACCCCTGCATTACAGGCAGGGTGCTGGGCAGGAGTGGTGTCTCTTGTGGTCCTGGTATGGCATCACCACCTCATGAGGGAGCTGCACTAGGGAGAATCTGCTCCCAAAGGTTCTCAGTCTGCCACGCCTGGGATGGAGCCTCTTTCCTAATCCAGGGGGTTAGGTAGAGGAATAGAGTCTCAAACTTCACAGCCGCAATTGCCTAGAATTTAGGCTCCTTACCAAAAGCTTGGAGATGAGAAGTGCTAGTTTTTTCCTCCTCTAGACTGGCAGCTGTGGAGAGAGCTTATTTTGGTGACCACTCAGAATGGAGCTTCTATCATGTTTTGGTTGAACTGCAGCCAGGGGGAAATAAGTAGTGGGTTATGACTCAAGAGTCACAAACTTTTCATCTTCTCACCAAGATTAAATATGTTCCAATTAAAATGTCTATTAATGTATTTTATCCCCTCAAGAAATTTTCCTGAAGTTTTACAATTGTTCTGTTTATTTAAATTTTTTAAATTTATTTTTTATTTTAAAATGTTTCACCAGATAAGATTGTTTCACGGGGATATAGTCCATGAAGTGCCTCACTAATAATTCCTTTCTTTCCAAGTCCATGCTCACAGTCTCACAGAATGTTTTTAAAGATTAAATCCAGCGATTGTATTTATCTAATGTTTTTATTTTATTTATATGTAAATATATATTTTTCCATTGTGAACAAGTCTATCACTTGTGGTATAATATTGCTAAATAAATTAATGTTGTAGTGACTTTTATATAACCCATTGTGTTCAAGAGAGAGAAATCTTAGCAGAAGTAAAAAAATTGAAATTCAGTCAAGGAAGTGTTTAGATCACACAAGGTCTTCAGTATTCAGGCAGCTACAGAAAAGCCATGTTGCAAAATCATAGCTAACAAGAAATCTTTAAAAATCCTGTTTGGCTACTCTTGCTTTTCCCTCCAACATTCTTTCTATAGTCAGCAAATGATTACATCTCATATTATACATAAGAACTAAATTACTTTTATGAAATTCTCTTAAAGAGCTCTATTATTGGTTAGACACAGGTAAGAAAATATCCACTCATCAGAATTTTGAATATGTTTCTTATCTATAAAAGTGAACACCATTAACACATTTCAGTTATGTTTATGAGAATTAAATAATACTAGATTGCACAATACATAAATACTTGCATGAGTGCAGTTGTTCTGATATGTTTTCGTTCTGGCTTCATAGAAAACATTAATCGGAAATGGTGTCTTTTAAAAATGGAGTTCACATCACTTCAGTCTGTCCTGGAATTTTAATAATAGCCTCAGTTAGTAAAGGTTATGTCTCACAACCTGTGATGTAGCTGCATCTTTCCTGTAAAGGACTCTGCAGTAATCTGACTTTCATAAATATTATAGCAACAGCTTCACCTTGCAGCAGTTGAATTTTACAACATAAGTTAATGGAGAAATAAAAAAATGTAGTCATATCTCTATTGTGTTATGCCTACAGCGTTCAAATGAAATGAGATTAAAACACTTCAAGTTCAGGGTATTTTGGCCTATTGTTACTAAGGTATTCAATAAATATGGGCAACCCTCAAATACGATATTGGAGGCAATAAGATAGCAATTTAAGTGTGTGTAGAGGATAACAGATTAAGAACTTGGAAGATATGCAAAGAATCAGCAATTCTTGAATATTTTGGAAAATAATTTTAGTCCTAGATTATAACTAATAATGCATTTTTAAGGTAATAGTTAAGTCCTATTAGATCAACAAATCCCTCCTGCAAATAACTATAATTAGTAACAAAACAACAGAACTGACACTAGAGAATGAACAAAAACAGATTATAGAGGACCATTGTCCCTTATTAGAAGGAAAATGTACTAGTCGAGTTACTGGTTTGTGTGGGTTTTTGCCCAAGGACAAGATCTCAATGTACTTGTACTCAGTGGGCTACTCAAATCCCATATGAATACCCAGTAGAATTTTTTTTTTTAAAAAACTAAGTCTTGAAGAGTTTGTAATGTCCACAGAAAGAGTCAGTCTTTGAGAGGAGAAAACTGTGGAGATAACCCAATTATTTGTATAAACCAATTCTGCCCAGATCTGCCCACGGACACATTCTCAGCAGCGCAGGTCAAGCTAAAACAATTGTCCTAAATAGTGTAGGTTAAGGACTACATGAAGCCTGTAATTTTGGGAAAACAATACAAATTTTCCAAACTGTATCATTCAAAATATCTAGGATAAAATCCAAAATTGTTATGCAAATGAAAAACAGCAAAGGTGATCCGTACTGAAGAAAAGGACAATAAACATACTCCCTTAGATATACTAGAAACTAAATATCTGTGCTCATGGACACAATGGAAAAAATGCTTGTTGCAAAAGGAAAATAAAATTAAGAAACTAAATAATACAATATGGGAAATTACTATAACAAAATTCCTGGGTGATCCTGACATAATGTGGGAGATAACAGAAAAACATAAATGAAAGAAAAATAGGTCAATGACATAGTGATCCAATAAGAAATAATATCGGAAAATCAATAAACAGAATATCAAGCATTTGTGAGACAGTATGAAAATATTTAACATAGTTGTAATTAGAACCCTGGAAGAGGAGCAGAAAAAAAATCAGGGAAAATCTTTTTTTTAAAAAAAGATTTTATGTACTTTATTTTTTAGAGAAGGGAAAGGAGAAGGAAAGAGAGGTAGAGAAACATCAATGTGTGGTTGCCTCTCACGTGCCCCCTGCTGGGGACCTGGCCTGCAACCCAGGCATGTGCCTTAGACTGGGGACTGAACTGGCAACTCTTTGATTCTTAGGCCAGCACTCAACCACTGAGCCACATCAGCCAGGGCACATTCAGGGAAAATCTTGTAAGAGATAATAGCCAGCATGTTCCTCAGATTATTAGGAGATGCATACTTATATAGTGGAAAAATCAGAGAAGCATCAATAAAAAATAAAATTACACCATGCACATTATAGAAAAAATTCTGAAACTCCATAGTATCTTAAGGAGACAGATAAAAATAATATAGTGTTAACAGGGAAGATGAATTTGAATAAGTACTTAATATTTATGAGACACAGTAGATACCAGAAGATAGTGAAATGATACTTATAAACTACTAAAAGGGAAAAATAAACAAAACAAATCAAACAAAAGAGAATTATACATTATGAATATACCTTTCAAGAATATAGATTAAACAAAGACATTTTCAACTATAAAGAAGAAAACATATATAGTGGGAAGTATTAATAGAAGTGTCTCAAACCAAAAGCTAATTAATAAAATGAATACTTGGATATTCAGGAAGAATGAAGAAGACAGTAAATATGACACATTTGAGTAATATAAAAACTATGTTTTTCTTATATGTCTCTTTAAAATATGTGTCACTGTTAAAGTGGGATTTCATATAAAGGGGAGGTTTAATACATATAGTGACATAAAGAATGACAGACATGGTAAATGGTCCTACATCATTGTTGGTTTTCTCTATTTTACATTAAAATGTACAATATTAACTGTAAGTCAACTGTGAATAGTTACAGATATATATTATAATACCTAGAGCAGTGACTAAAATAATGCAAATAGACGAATGCAAAAATGCAAAGAAATAAAAGATAATTCTAATTAAATGTTCAATATTCAAATGAAGGCAAGATAGCATGAAAAAGTAAAAGTAGAGAGAATTAAACAAATAAACATGCTAGACATATTAAAGGCTAATAAATTATTACTTTAAGTGATAATAGACTGAACACTCATGTTAAAAGACAAAGAATGATAAAAATGAATAAAATTGAAAAACTTTATCTTGACATATGCTCTCTATAATGTACATATTTTAAACATGAAATACAGATAGAGTGAATGTAACAGGATAGAAAGAGGTATATCATGCATAGGGTAAGCATAAGAACAATGAAATAGATTATTGGAAACAGAAGTCTTCCAGGCAAAGAGTATTATCAAATGTAAAAAGAGTCATTTATTAAAAAAGTGAAGAGGTCATGAAGCCCTAACAATCATAAATACATACCTAGTACCAGAGCTTAAAATAAATTAAGCATCATTTTACTAAATTTTAATTTAAAATTCTATCTTAGAAATATTAATGCCCTCTGTAAGCGTTTGGCGGAATTAAACATAAAAATCAGAAAACCCATAGATGGTTTAATGCGCTACCAGTTACCTTGACCAAACTGACATAGGAGATACCAAAATGAGAAGACACACTTTTTTCAAGAGCACATGTAATAGGGAGGAAAACGACCATTATCTTAGTGAAAAAAGAAGTCTCAACAATCCAAAAGACTGAAAAATACAGAGAATATTGGCTAATCTAAAAGGAGTTAAATTAAAGATGAGCAATGTAAGTTATCTAGGGAAACCTCAAATAATTGGGAATTAGTAGACTACTAAATGATATGTGAGTTAAAAATAAATCACAAAGAAAAGCAGAAAACATTTAAACATGCATGTTGATGAAAATTATATTATTAAAAATAATTGTGTAGCAAAAGTGCACTCAGTAAGGAAACTTGAAATACTTGGCGTAGATATGAAGTGCACATTCCTGTTAATAAAATCTAAGGTTGTCGAATCTTAGCTCACTTTCCATTGTTTGTTTTATTATACCGAAGATGTCATTTACATAATATTTAAAATGCATTTATGCACAAGGTTAATTGATATGTGTTGCAGGTTAATCTTTATAACCTGAATTGATTATTCCTCACGAATGTCAAACTATTCTCAGCCTTTTTATTGTGAATTTAATGGTGCCAGAATTTTTTTAAGTATAGTCCATTACTCCTATATCTCTTCAGATTCACATACTAATTTTTTTTGTTTGAGGGGGTATTGCACTTTAACAGAAGTAGAAGCTTACTTTGTTATCTATTTCATTCATTTCATTTTGGTATGTACCAAATTGTTACGTAGCATGTAGATGGGTAAGGACAAAAATATTTTTTTTAGAAAAAAATCGTTATAGAATTTATTGGAGCAAAAGAAGAAGTACACCATAGAAACAGAGTTTTGTAAAAGTAGACGAGTTGGATTGAGATTAAAACCTGAATATTTTATTGCCTCTTGTAGGTACAAATATTATCACATAAGGATTGCTTTAAACCCACCGCCTCACAGCTCCGGCACAGTCTGTGTGCAGTGTCACAGAGACCACGGCGTCGCCGCGTACTTCCCCAAATCTCTGTTCTCAGTGAACATGTCTTGCGATCTATTATTTTCTCATGCACCCTGTTGCTGGACTGAGAGTAATTACAGGGGCAAATGATCATGTTTCCATCATACATAATTTTCTTTGACCCTGTGTTCCCTGCTGTCAGGCAGATTCTGACACAGCACGGACACAAAGTTGCACAACCACAGTTCAAGTGTTATTCCCAGGAATTTTAAGGGCCATGAATATATCAAAATGTTTAACTGACTGCATGTATTAAATATGTTTACTATTAATCATAGTTCTATACATACATATGCATTATATTTTATACTTGACATGGGGATACAGACAAGTCGACAGTTGTAAACATGTTATAATATCTCAATATAGGTTGTGAGAAATGATGAGAAATTGTATTTTAGAACATGTAATATATAATGCCTACATGGAAAACTAAAAAGTGAGGATATTTTAATCTGATTATATAAAGGGAACTGGATAAGCCAGAAGTGAAAAAATGCCTAAGCAAAAGGTACAGGATGTACAAAGGCCCAGAGGTAAATGGGAACACAGACTTTTGGGAAAGAAAACATAATTCAGAATATGTACGGTAGCTTCTTTTCTCTGATGTCATGTGAATGGCATGATATAGCATGTAGCCCTTAGAGGTAATCCTTTTCACTTAACATAATGCGTTTGAGATTAAGGAAATCTGAATGCTTTTTGAATGGTGCTAGTAAATTATGTAATGTCATGTTTTCATCTCTCATTAATTGAAAATTAACAAAAAAGGAAGCCATTTAAAGAGTAATGGCTTTGGGCTTGATATAAAATCTACCAAGTTATACTTTATATTTTTTAATATATATATTATATTCTATATATATTATATATAGGATTTGATTCAAGAAAGTAAATTACATTATCTGGTTTCTAAGCATTCTTTTTTTTTTAAATAAAGCTTTTAGCTGATTATATTTACTTTACACTCTGGCAACTAGAAACCTCATAGCTAAGTTTTATTTTCTGTTTCTGCGGTTTTCCTCAGGCAGTAATTTTCTGCTGTAATTGTGCTCTTCTTTTTATTGTTTCTTTTTTCTCTTTGTTATGGTCCTTAGTATATTCCACATGTCCTTTAATATGATCTTTCTATGTGCTTGAATGAAGTTTTTATAAACTCTAAATTTTTATAAACTCTATAAATTTTCTAATATAAGTTCATTTTTAAAATAATATTGGGCAAATACCTGAGAGTGATATTGCCGTACACACTTAACAAAGAGCCAAACATTCGCAAAGTGTTTGCACTAATTTCCCACAGCTTCAAGCAGTACCTGAATGAGGGTCTTGGTCTCCACACCCTCATCAGAATTTGGTATCATCAGCCTTTTAAAATGTAAGCTATTCCAGTGAATGTGCAGTTGAATATATCACATACCCCAGTGACTGATGATAATTAATTATGTTGAACACATTTTCATACAGTCTGAGGCCTGGACAAATGTTTCTTTTTGTGCCGTCTGTTCAAATTTTTTGCCAAAAGCTTATCAGCTTAAATGTCTTTTTGTTACTGATTTGAAGGATTTCTTATATATGCTAAATATAAGCCCTCTCAAAGTTTATGAATATATTCTATGTTTTCTTCTAGGAGCTCTATATGTTTAAGTTTTATATTTATATTTACAAATAATTTTTTGCATTAATTTGAGTATGTTGTGACATATTATTTAAAAGTTTTTTCTATACTGTTGTTCTTAGCACCATAATTATTTTTTTACATATGTTATGCTAACCCTATATCTGTGCTCCCATTTCTGTCTTGTGAAAAGGTGAAATGGGGCACATTGTACTTTCAGGAGTCTGGGTGAGTACACATCCATTAGAATCAGGCAGCGCCAAACCGAGGTTGTTTAGGAACACTCCAAGGACAGGAGCTAGGGACAAGATTTTTATGGAGAAGATGCTGCAGCAAAGCAAATAAATGATCTCACTGGTTATAGGTTCTGTAGTTGTTTCCTTTGAAAATAAAAAAGCCTCATTGGTTGTCTGTGTTTTGTTGTTCTTAAGTGTTATTTTCTTGGATTTGGGTACGTTCACTCTGGCTTACGATTTAGTTTGCATGTGTAGGCTGCCAAAGCTTTAGTGCAGCCTCAATCTACCAACCTCCTTGTTTAACTACTTTAACAATCTCTAATATCTTACTTTGATCTGTTCTTCTGTTCTGATGCTGATACTACTCTGGCTTGATTATGACTGCATTGCAATAAATCTGGAATCCAGGATTATGAGTCCTCCAACTCTGTACTTTACATCACAATTACTTTACCTAGTCTCCTTTTCTGCTTTCCTCTATAAATTTTAGGATCAACTTTTTGTTTTGATTAAAAGAGCTTATTTGGGATTCAATTGGAGTTATATTATGATTATAGATCAATTTTAGAAGAATTAATATTAGGATATGTCTTCAACTAGTAATAATATTTTACTTAACATAGTATAAATTTTAGCTCCAATATTTTATTATTTTCAATGGAAGATTTGTACATATTATTTGTTTAACCCATCCTTATTGTTCTATTCTATTATTGTAAATTGAGTTTTTATTTTATGTTCTAGTTTTGAGCTGCAACTATTTAAGAATAAAATGAATTTTTGTATATTAATCTTGTATTCTATAACCTTTTAGACCTAATCTGTAAATTCCACTCATTTGAAATTTCTTGAATTTTTCTATGGCCCAAAATATGAGATGCCTTCTTGAATGTTTGGTACTGGTGTTGGGTATTGTGTTTCATAGTGCTGATTGATAAAGTTAGTAGATAGTTTCTATTCAGAGCTTATATATCCTTAGTGATTATTGAGTTGGCTTTTCCTATCAGTCACTGGGACAGTGGGGGCAAATCTCTGTGATTACAGATTTGGTTTTGACTTCCTTTAACACCATTTGATTTGGTTTCCTATAATTTGAAGCTCTCTCCCTAGATAAATCCATGTTAGGTTTCTTACATCTTTATTTATAAATTTTTCATTTGTCTTATGAAATTCCACTTTTAAATATTAACTTATATGCTTACCTTGACATCTATATTGTCCAATATGAATACAGTCAAACTTTTTCATTTTTAGTGATCACATAGTATTTCTTCTGTATTATTTTTAATTTCCATCCCCCTGTGTTTCCATATTTAAAGTGTACCTTTTCAATCTTACATTGTATACAAAAATAAACTTAGAATGGATTAAAGTCTTAAATGTAAGACCTGAACCATAAAACTCTGAAAAGAAACTGCAGGCAGTAAACTCTTTGGCGTCAATCGCAACAATATTTATTTGGTTATGTCTCTCTGGGTAAGGGCAACAAAAGCAAAAAATAAACAAATGGGACTACATCCAACTAAAAAATGTTTTGCACGGTGAAAATAACCATCAGCAAAGTCGAGACAATCTACTGAATAGGAGAAGGTATTTCAAAATGATATAACCATTAAAGGGCTTACATCAAAAATGCATGCATAACACATAAATTCAACATCTAAAGCACAAAAAATATGGTTTAAAAATGGGCAGAGAAACCGTAGATTCATTCCTTTAAGGACATATAGATGTACAACAAACATGAAAAGATGCTCAGCATCACTAATCATCAGGGAAATGCAAGTCATAACGACCATGAGATATTGCCTCATACCTGTTAAAATGTCCATTATCTAAACGATAACAAGTAACGAGTATTGGAGAGAATGTTGAGAAATGGGAGCCCTCATTCACTGTTGGTGAGATTGTAAATTGGTGCAGTCATGATGGAAGATGGTATGGGACTTCCTCAAATAATTAAAAACAGAACTATCACATAACCCAGCATTTTCATCTCTGGGTATTTATCTGAGGAGATAAAAAAGATATAAAATGAAGAAGACGTATGCACCCGTTCACTGCAACATTATTGACAATAGCCAAGATATAGAAGCAAGCAAATGGTCTACTGATAGGTAAAGGGTAAAGAAGATGTGAAATATTACTCGGCAATTAAAAAGAATGAAAGCTTGTCCTTTGCAATGACATGGATGGACCTAGAGTACCTTATAATAAGTGAAATAATCCAGACATAGACAAATACCATATTATTGCATTTATATGTGGAACCTAACAAAAATGAAACCATTGAACAAAAAACAACACTGACATAGACAGACACATTAATAGAAAAAACAAAATGATGCTTGCTAGAGTTATAGGAGGTGGCGGGTTGACAAAAGAGGTGAAGGGGAATAATAAGTTCAAACTTCCAGTTCTAAAATAAATAGGTCAAGTGAAGGTAACGTCTAGCACAGAGAATATAGTCAATAATATTATAATAACTTTATATGATGATAGATGGTGACTAGACTTACTGTGGTAATCATATTATAAATGTGAAATATAAATGTGAAATCACTATGTTATACTTTTAAAGTATAGTTTACATAACTTAAAAATAAAATGTACCTATTGTAGACAGCAAATAGGAATTTTTTTATTCATTTTAACTTTAAGATAATTACTGAGCTATTTGAGTTTAGAGCCACGTCTTGCTCTTGGTTTTCAATTTGCCTCATCTTTTTTTTCCCCCTTACCCTTCTCTTGACTTTTTAACAATCAGTTTGGTGTATTTGAATAGAAAATCAGGCAGAGATACAGATATAGATATACCAGTTTATTTCAAGGTTCTTTTTATCTATACATTTTTCTGTTGCTTTTAATGGTAGCTGTAATGATTAGAGTAGGTTTTCTTAAAAACTCTAAATCTGCAGAAAGAGAACAGTGTGCTTACTTCATATGGCCCCTTTAATAAAGTATGAAAAAAGAAAGAAAAGGCCATAAAAATAGACAGAGAAATAAAACTCTTATTTATTTTCAATTGGAGTACTTATGCATGTGAAAAATCATTAGGAACCTAAGGAAAAATGACTAAGTTTAGTGATCATTTTCTTCTTCTTCTTTTTTTTTTTTGCAGGTCTTGTCTCTATATTACACTGGTGATTTATACATCCCATACATTTATTTTTATAGCTTTATATCTTTAGGTTATACATTGTCTTTATGCTTTTATGGTGCTGAGTTTGTCCTGGAGGATAGTTGTATTCCTGCTGAATTCTTTTTTATTCTATACAGCTTAATTTTATTTTTAGAGTAAGTATATTTCCTTTATAACCTCAGTCCTAGTGTGTTGCATTTACTTATTGTTCTTTCTCTTAAAGCATATACTTTCCAGATGCTCAACTAAATTTCTTTTGATGGTTTGCAAAGTCCCTCCATTCTAGATGGTCTAGAATTGCAGCATTTTCCTGAAATGCCTTGCAATTCCTCTCTAAATCTCACCACCCTGCTCTCTGGGATGTTTTGTAAAATCTTGCACAGAATGTACACAAGGACCGCCAGGGAAACCTTCCAACTCCACTCAAATCCATCTTTTCCAGCACTCTGATCTACAAATTCTAACAAATTAAGCAGCTCCAAACTGTAATTTTTGCCTTCACAACTTAGTGAGACTGTCCTTTGCTTGGGCTCCATGCAGCCCTAACAAAAAGTCCAGTGATCATCTCACCTTATCATATCATGTTCTCTCAGTGAGTATGATTCTGCGCTGCACGCTGTGCCTGAATCAGTAGCTTCATTTGTTGCTGAGGTTTATTGTACTTTTCAATGGAAAAAAGGGCAGATCTGCCATCAATTACTTTTCAATGGCTGAAGCTGATTTTCCCAAGTCCTCCAGATGAATTTTTAACTTCTGGAAATATCTTTTTCTGCCTTACCTTGTCCATGAGAACAGGATCTGTGTTTATCTTCCTCAACAATTTTTCTCTAGAACCTCCAAAAAGCATCACATGTAAAACATTCTCTCTGAATATTTATTAAACATTAAAATAATGAGAGTATAAAATATTCCTGGGAATATATGTATTTTACATTAATAGAATATTGATAAGATTTCAAGTATGTAAAATATTTGTCTCTGTTTTAACACAAAAGTAAGTAGAACACAAAAGCAACAGGGAGTATTTATATTAGCTAAGGTTAAGTCTTCCTAAGTAATGTCAGTCACTAGATATCAAAATGCTCAAAGTAGAGATAAATAATTTAGAAAATGAGAATCTGAGAAAATCAGCAGTCTGAAGTATAAGATATTATAAAGCAAAATGTACAATGAGCATCTAATCCTATGATTTCATTTGAAAAGTACTTTTAACTGACCATGTAACACTCATTTTTCTGGACAAGTCAAATTGTAGAGTTGCCTTTCAGTGAATGGAACCGTATGTGTAAAACAGAAATATGGAATTGCTGAGAAAAAAACAAAAACAAAAAAATGAGGTAGCCACTGATGTTATCAATTTTTTTGTATTACGGTTCTCCAGAGAAAGAAACAAAAACAACAGGGGATCATGTGTAGATATACAGGTATAGATGATACAGATATAGATACACACGGAAAAATGAAATCTATTATAATGAATAGTGGCTAATGCAATTGCGGAGGTTGAGACGTTCCCCAGTCTGGAGTCTGCAAGCTGGAGACCCAAGGCAGCTGTGTGGGCAAAAGGCCCGGGAGCCACACAGCCAACAGTGCGAACTGCGTCGAGTCTGAAGGCCTGAGAACTCGGAGCACTGAGGTGGGGGAGATCCATGTTCCACCTCAGTTAGGCACGTAAAGAATTCGACCTATCTTTGTCTTTTTGCTTTTTTGTTCTGTTCAGGCCATTTGTGGATTGAATGATGACCAAACACATTGAAAAGGTCCATTTGCTTTATCTAGTTTACCAATTCAAATGATAATCTCTTCCAGAAACACTCTCACAGAAGTACCCAGAATAATTTTAAACAGATATCTGGGCACCCTGTGGCCAGATACCTAGTTCAAGTTGACACATAAATTCTACTACCATGCTATTCCTATTTCTTCATTCTTTGTTTCATTGAGTGTTTTTTGTTAATCTTGTTTATTATTGCCTTAACCATTCAAATGAATTGTCTATTTTATGTTATCTGTGATGCTTGGGATAAAATGACCACTCTGTTGTGAGAACAGTCACCTAATAATCTATTAATTTATGAACGAATATCTAAGGGATTAAGCTGTTGCTTGAACTCTTTTTTCCAGATATCCGTGTCCTGAGTGAAGTCTGGATATCCAAGATCCACCTGCATAACAGTGCCACCAGGTGACTGATACCGGCATTACAGTTACATTGTCCTTAGGGTCAAAGCAGTCCTTCTCTTAGGAGTGCTCCATCTAAGGCTGTCACTTAAGATGGTCAAACTATTTAGAGCCTTCTGTGGTTAGTGACTAACAGGATTTAAATTTAAAGAGACTGTGCTATGGAGAAGATTCTAAAATTATATTAGGTCCCTGGTGGGGATCAATTTCTCGGACTACTCCCAGTTCTGGTGAGGAACTAGAATGTTCATTAGTAGACCCTAAAATAATATTCTTTTTTGTACTGAATCACCAAGATGTGTTAGGGTGAAGTCAGGGCATTAGTGCATAAAAGTTAGGCTTGCATATCCACCAGTTAAATATTGTATTTAGTTTTGATCAATAGAATCCATCCTAAGATTAATTTGTTAATGGAGACTAAATACTGCCAAAGTTTAGTCAAAAGTAACATAATTTCTTGGTTTTTGACATAAAATTATATGGAAGATGCAAGAAAAGAATGTGGTATCTGTATTAGGGCATAGAATGTCTGAATCATTTTAAAAGATATTTATGATCAAAGTGCCAGATTAGAAAATATATATTACACACTATATATTACACATGAATATAAAAAGCTTTATTTTTTTAAGATTTCACTTATTTGTTTTCAGAGGGGGTAAAGGAAGGAGAAAGTGAAGGAAAGAAACATCAGCATGTGGTTGACTCTTGCACACCTCCTACTGAAGAATTGGCTGGCAACCCAGGCATGTGACCTGACTGGGGATTGAACCAGAAACCCCTTGGTTCGCAGGCCTGTGCTCAATCCACTAAGCTACACTAGCCAGGGCAAAATAATTTTAAAATAGTTTCTTATATATAAATAATGGATGCAATATTTAAGTAGGCCTCTCAAGGTTAAATGCTAAAAGTATAAGTTCAGCACAAAAATAACCGCAATGATTTATTAATATTATTTTAAAGTTTTAAATAAAATATATGAATACATGCTATCTTTTGAGGGTCAAAATGGTTTTGCATATGTTATTTTTGTATTAGAATATTGTATTTCCATATAAATGATTTTCAGAAATATGTTTTAATATAAAGGATATGTGACATTTCCCTATGAAGACAAAGTCTGTGTATGTGGAACAGTACTTAATACAAGAAAATGGTTAATTTTTTCAAATATGTAACTAACAGTACATCTAATTTATAAATACACACTTGTCACAAGACTTGTTACTTTGGGGAGTTTTTAACATTTATTTCAAAGACATCACAGCTTGAAATTAATTTTTAAAATATGTATTCTCTCTATTTTGATTTTTTACAAAATGCTCTCTCAATCTAAGGAACATATTGCTCACTTTTTTCTCCCTATCAACCAGCTGATTAAGCAATGAAACATCCAAAACATTCAAAAATGTATAATCCAAATGCTGTAACTGAGTATTCCATTGTTTTAATGCACCATAGTTTTCTGATCCATTCATTTACTGATGGACACTTAGGTTGCTTCCAGCACTTGGCTATTGTAAATTGTGCTGCTATGAACATTGGGGCACATAGGTTCTTTTGAATTGCTGTTTCACGATTCCTAGGGCATGATCCCAGCAGTGGAATTGCTGGGTCAAAAGGCAATTCAATTTTTAAAGGGGGGATGGAGACAATTGTACTTAAACAACAATTTACACACACACACCCACACACACAACAAAGCAAAACAAAACAGAACAATAACAAAAAAGACAAATTCTGTAACAGAACAATGAGATCTGAGTAACCAGCTGGTATACAGACAGTTAAAGAGCTGGTTACCTCCCCAAATCAATGTGATGAATATTACTTAAAGAACAGACTACAGATAAGCAACTGAAAAGAAGGAAAACTCAAATAAAGGATGTGTCAACATGCCACAAAATTGGAGAGAACCCCTGCTCTTAACATTCTCAGGCTTAGTGTCACGGAATGTTTTCATATTTACAAAATATATACATCTTCTCTTACTGCTTTCTATCATGCTTTAGGTGACTCAATAAATCATAATAAAAGAGAATCAAGCTAGAAATAAAAACCAATGTGATTTATTTTTACAATAAATAGTATGTGTCTTTTAATTAAAATATTGACCAGAAGAAATGTTAATAATATGGCTTAAAATACTATAGTATAAACTCCACCTTCTTGCTCTTGTTATTCATTCATTGATGGTTCTTACCCATTCAATATCAAAAAGTTCAGGTGCATTTTAACCTGCACTCATAACTTTACAAGGAGTTATAAGGATATGGTCTTTACCTACGGATGTAAAGCTTATGATGATTCATTACATCCCAAATTAATTTTTTCTGAAGTCATTTATCGTCATCAAGTTTCTTCATGTGGCAGGTTAGTCATGTCAGAGCGATTGCTACATCTTCTGTAGATTAACTTCTCAATGACAAGAAATGTATTTTCCCAAGGTCACTTTATCTCCCAGATATTTAAAATGGCATTACTCTCTCCAGTAGATATGTCTGAAGAAAAAATTATTTGGCTTGTTTTAAAACATATTTTACAGAGATGGGTGGGGAGAAAATAAAATCTTTATTCTTGAAAGTGGTTTTGCATCATGTATAATTCTGAGTTCTTTTATAATGGAAACAGAGTGTGCAGTAAAGTGACAAGGTCATGCGTATGGGACAGGATTATAGTGGAAACCATCCAGGCCTTGAGTGCCCTGGTGGCAGTTCTTTCTACTTCAGTGATGCAGGGTTTAGAGAGGTGACCCCCAAATATATCCCTAATAGTGGTCTCTTTGCGATTCTTTATTCCTTATGACATATATCTTCTCTACCTATCTTAAAAAAAAAACATTATTTTCTGTTTCATGAGCTACCTTGTACCAGAACCTTGTCAAAGAAAGAGTAATGCTTAATGAATGGAAACCATGAAATAAACACAGAATATAAGAGTGTCACTTAAGCTGGAGGGAAGGGAACTTAACAATGATATAACTAGCAGTAGTTACTGAAGATAATTGATACAGGAAACATTAACGGGGGAATATCATTATTCTAAAATGAGAAAGAGCCACTGGCCTTAAAGAGGCATTTTCAACAATTAAGAGACTTGCTATCTCTTGTTTGTTGAAAGTGATCTAGCCAGCTTAGTTAATTAGAACATATATTTAAAAAAAGAGGATGCATATAGCTCATCATTTTGGTAGACTAGTTCATTTGGCTGAAGCTGCAATGCCAGTCAGTTATATTCTAAAGAAGACACTTCCATAACAAGAAAAACAAGCAGATGTAAGTGATTGTATCTATTCTGTGATTTACAGGTTACAAAGCACTGTTGTTTTGGACTGCATTGTACCCCATCCCTATTTCATATGCTGAAGCCCAAACTCCAAATATGACCACATTTGGAGATAAGGTCTATAAGAAGATAATAAATGTTCAATGAAGTCATAAGGTTGGGGTCTGAATCCAAAGAATTGGTGTCCTGATAAGAAAAGAACAAGAACCACAGGTCCCTCTCCCTCTACAGGCAAACAGCAGAAAGGCCATGTGAGGACACAGTGAGAAACTGGCTGTCTGCAAGCCAGAAAGAGAGGAGTCACCAGACACCGAGCCATTTGGCACCTTGATCTTGGACATACAGATGCCAGAGTGGTGAAAAAATCAATTTCTGTTGTGTAAATCATCCAGTCTGTGAAACTTTGTTATAGCAACCTAATCTGTTCAGTCCAACTGTCATATTTATTTGTCCTAATAATAAAGAAAGGTGGTTAACTAGTATTGTTATTCTAACAGTTGAGACAAAGAAATTAAGTGTCAGGAAGTTTGCGTGATTTGCTTTAAATCACCTACGTAACAATTGATAGATTCATAATTGAAGATCCATTCCTTCTCCTGTAGGAAAACTTCATACTTTACTAAGGGGTCCCATAAAACCCATGAATGAAAAATAGCCATATAAGGTAGCTCAACACTAGCATCTTTATACAAAATAAATATTTTGAAAGTAACTTTTTGTTGAAATTTGAGGAAAACAAAACTATCAAAAGGTGAAGTCATGATATAGTTAATCTGTCAATATCTTAAAAATCGGGGCCTAGGTAATGAAAATGGTGTGATATTATTGAAAGAATGATAAAGAATTTAACCTTATTTACTTCAAAGCACTTAAACATTATAAAAAGAGAATTATTGCTAAAAAAGGATGTCTTTTTGAATAAATTTACTAAACATGATGCACCCACCTGACCTATAAAAGCCTAAGACACAAAATAAATTTCCTTAACATCTCCATATGTCTTGAAAGATATTTCCATATTAATTCAGAAATCCAAAAGATGTCTGTATCAGTTCCAGTGTCATTTGAGTTCCCTTTTTAAGATATTTCATTTCATATTTCCCCACACTTCACCACTTACTGGGGGAATACTGTGCTTTTAAAATTCATGTTGGCAGTATTTATGTCTAATTAACCACCATATGCTTAAATTACTCCTAAAAATTATATGGATAGATATCCTTTTGGGAAATACAAGTTCTCATAACTACACCCCCACAAGTCCTATTTTTGAAGAAATCACTCAGTGTAAGTCTGAAGGAGAGTGGTTAGGATAGAAACTGTTTAAAGAGCACAGTTCTGTTACCATGGGAACTATAATCTCACCAGGCTCAATCCAGAGTTTACATGGATGCAATAAAATCCTGTCATTGATTTCTCCAGTTTGATTTTCTTTAAAAATAAAGAAAGCCACTACAGAATAAGTTAATGAGAAAACATACTTACTCTTTGTATTAACCTGTTAGGGCATGAGCCCCCAAATCAGAAGTTATCTTACATGTCATACCAACAAAACAAGAAATATCTAATATTAATAGTCAGCTCTTTTCTCTCTAATGATACAGACACTTAGTGCTTATATTTTGAAATTGTAAATTTAAGGTAAAAATTAATTTTAGTAGCAATGTAGGCAAAATATTATTCATGATATATGGGACTTATTCACTTGCTTTATGCATGTTTTATGTGTCTTAAATGAGACACATTGAAAGCAGATAAATTCATTAAAAAATCATTGTTATGTTTCAATTATCTTTTGCTAAGTAAAGTCCAGATGAATTTGGAAGTATCTAGTTGAGAATTTTCAACAAAGCAATGATACAAAATAATGAATTCAAATATAATGTACTAGAAAATTTGAGAGGCCTCATTTGTGAAGGACATGGGGCAGTCAGAAGTAAGAGAAGAGCAGATACACACATTTTGAACAATTATGAGAAAATGTTTAGTGTTAAAATGCATTTGTAATACAAGATACAATAATTCTAAATAGTATTTTTCAGCATTAGTTACCCACAAAGAGGGAAAAATAACAGAATAAGTTAGGAAATGCCTCCATATTTTGCATACATTGTACTTGTTTTTAGTATAGTTTTTCTTAGCTGAGTTACCATTACATAATCCTATATATCTTTGAATCAGAACTGTGAAAAATGCATCCACCCATTTTCACATTCAGAAAGCTTGTTAATAGCATGCAAGTTCAAGCAGTTAATCTGTAACAAATAGTTTGGCATATGTTAAAAATTCTAAAAGAATAATTTATATCAAGCACAACATCTGCTTAAAAAGAAGACTTACTATCAAATTTCATTTACTCTTTCTGTGCTTATTTCTCAGGATGGCAATGGAATGAACACCAGGCTACTCAAGGGCGTGCCATCTGCATTACAAAATCATATCTGGGCCAGAATTCAAACACGCAAATTTAATTTTTATTCCCAGAAACTTTCTGGCACGAACTCACAAATGGCAGGTGGATTGAACTGATGCAAGGCTCTGAAGGGAAAGGTCTCTAGTGCTGCTCAAGTGCTAGGTGTGAATACTGATTGGACTTTTCTTACTGAGCAAGTTTATGTTCTATCCCACTATACACCTATGGCAACCAATGCGTATTTATGTATTTTTGTATAAAACATATATAAATTTGGAATAATTTTTGCCCTCCTTACCAGCTGCAAGCTTCCCTGAAGACAATAACTCTTCAAATATTTAAGGCCTGAGGCAGACTTTGGCATAGAGCAGAAACTCAATAATTATTTGTGGCCGGAATGTATATGACCAAATCATTGGACAAAAACATCCCCTGGAAGGGGGCCATATCTCTTCATTTCTGCACCCCATGCATTTACTCTGCATTCACATATTAGGCAGTTAGTGTTTCCATGCTTGCTGATGGATTTCCATGTGTCATCCTGGCAGCGATTTTTATAGTAGAAAGAAATAATTCCAAGGCATCCCACATTTTCTTTTAACTTCTACTTCTTGTAGTTTTGTTGTTCTTTGAAAACCAACATTAAGAATATTAAGTTACCCTTTATGAGAAAATCATGTGAAAGAAAGACAAGCAGAATTTAGTCCTCAAAAACTCTCCATATCTGAAAATATTTGCTTACTATCAGGAGAGAGAAACAGAAAATTCTTGCATGTCTTGAAAGAAAAGATTTTTAATGAGCTGACATGTTTTTAAATAAACTAACTGGAACTGGAATGTACAATAAATAAAGAGCTCATTGGGCACAGATTATTAAATTGCTTCACAAATGCCTAAGGCGATGTAAAATTAGGTATAAATTATATTGCTCTATATGCCATGTAATTGCTATAGGCTTTTGACTTATTTTTCCTCTGATGCCTCTTGACATGTAAATAGGCTGATTTTTTAAATAAAGACCTTTAATATCAAATTCTAGAAATCATGGAGAAAACCCTTTTTCATGTGTTATTCCTTGAAGTATTTACTGAAATAATGTTTTAAAAAATTAATTGGGAAACTGTCAAAATCATAAAAACAAGGAAAGTCTGAGAAATTGCCATAAGAATAGCCTAAGGAAAAGGACACATGAATGTTATAGGGTTTCCTGGATGGAATTCTGAAACAGAAAAAATTCAGCAGACAAAAATCAAGAAAATCTCAATAAACTATGGACCTTAGATCACAATATTGTATCAAATTTGGTGCATTAATTAATGAAAGAACTTTATATATCTACCAAGGTTGAAAAATAGACAAGTAAATATTAGATAATTGAAGCTATATTTTTCACTGTCAGGGAAAGAAGTTACAAATAAGCAAAGAGAGGCTAGAATAAACTGTATAATATCAGACTAGATTGGAGACATCAGTTTATATTCATGTTTTATGAATAGGTAGAGAGATATATAGACAGGCAGACAACAAAATAGATAATTATAGATATGTGCACATGCATGGGTTAGGATATAAACAAATACTGAGAGCTGAGTGCTGAGTGAGCATGGAAGCAGTAACATCCCAATAGATTTTCATATATAAATGTTATGCCTTTGGGGAAGTTACTGATTAGAGGACTAAGACACAGAATACGCAAGATGAGCCTGGATTATCTTGTGTCAGAAAATAAGGAAATGTTCAAAAACCAAAGGGTAGGGCACATGTCAGAGGGACACGAAAGGTAAGTTGCAAGAAGTCCTGATGGGTATTTGATTTTTGAATTTGAACAACAAAATAAATGATGTAGCATTGGATTAAAACCCAAAATATAAAATAATGTACTGATATAAATGCTTTAAAAAATAAATGAGGAGAAGAGACACAAATTTTTTATGGAATTCCACATAAGATGTAGAGATTGCTCCTTTTAGGAGGGGGGTTTTAATTATTCATCCATCCCTGAGTGTGGATTATTTGTAGTGAGTACAAAAAGGGGAAAACATAGAAACTTCAGAATGAAGAGACCTAGCTGACCATCTCAACCAAGTGATCAAGTTTAACATCCCCAGTGATCAGTCATGTTGATGTCACAGGCCCCATCCTATCAATGACACAACCCGTCATGGGACAGGATGAGAGAGGCATTTAACCCCTGTGGTATCTCTGGAAATTCGATCACCCCAAACAACACATGAACGAGAGATTGGGCACACTCCAATTGAGGGACACATAAAAATGCCTAACTGATTTCTTTCAAAACTGTCAAGGTCATGACAGGCAAGGAGAGACTGATAATCTGTCACAGTCCAGGAGCCTGAGGTGACATGGATGACTAAATGAAATGTGATATCCTTAATTGAATGCTGGAACAGAAGAAATATATAGTGAGAAAATTGATGAAGTCAAAATAAGACCTGGAATTTAATAAAAAGTAAGGTGCCAGTGTTAATCTCTTAGTTTGACATGCATACCACAGTTATGTAAATGTTATTATTAGAGGAAGCTAGGTCAAGGTTATATGGAAACTCTTCTGTCTTAGCAACCTTTCTCTACATATGAAAGTACTGCAAAATAGTAATTATAAAACACAGGAGCATAATCCTTATATCTATTTAAAACTTATTTTTCATGCATTTGATATTATATGTATTATAAACATATACAGGTGCACATACAGGGACAAATATTTTAAAAATAAATAATCTTTGATATAAAATAATTTTGGCATTAATTCAGTTTTAGGCTCTATGTGATTTTGTTGTCATAATTCACATAGTCCTTATTTTCTGTAAGTATACTCTGAACTATATGTGAATGAGCTTTTCTATTATTCTACATATTCAAATATTAATGTTTGACTTTTCCATATTTTAAACCCAACCAGAAATTCTGCAGGATCTACATTTTTTTAAACCCTCCCATTTAAGCACTGTGGGGTGCTCTACAGTGCTTCAAAAGTCCTGTGTATTTCTCACTCATAAGATTCTTGACTATTTCTTTTGGAAGTATAGAGAAACTCTCCTTAACTCTTAAGTTAAAACATTACTATCCCAAAGCATGTCCTTTGTGTATTTATCGACCTCAGATAAATGAAATGCTAGTGAAACTTAACCACAGAGCACATAGAGTTTTAGCTGCTTAGGAAGTTAGCAAAAATCATGTGCAATGTTCCAGGGAAATGAAACTTGGTCTACGAAGAAAAATGAGTGTCTGCAGACGCAGAACGCACAAATGTGCGGGTTAACGGGAGCCTCGGGGGATTTCCTCACACAGATAGAGAACACACGGGGATGGCGCTGCCAGCCTCATTTCCTAACCTGTTCCGCCAGAGTTCAAGTTCTGTAGACAGCCCATAGAAGTCTGGTCAGCAACTAGCAGGGAAGTGCCACTTTCTGAAAAAAAACATTTGTGCATCCTGCAGATCTTAGCAACTTCCTTTAATTCACGTTAATACTCATAATCAAACAAATCAACGTTCACTTGTTCTCTCAAGTCCACAGAGTCACAGATGGTATTTGTATGGTGATTTAAAACTTCATTTAGCTTAGTTTTATCAAGCATGGCTGCTCCAGCTTTCTAAAAAGAAAGTACCATTGCCATTCATCTTTTCTGTTGATAAAGTATTTCTAGATGGATGACTGTTGTATTTTCCATCATAGCTGCATAATGAAAACAGCTGTCATCAAAAAGCGTGAGTCATGCTGGCCGATTGGATAGATATCCATAGCAAAGGTAAGGCTGCATCGATTCCTAATGAAGAATTAATTTTTCTAATGTTTATTTATTTCTACATAATTAATATCCACATGCACATCTTTTCTCTTAAGCAGAATAGAACATAATTATAAGAGAAATGTGAACAAAAACAAACTTTTATTTTCTTGTATCCATCTCTGAGCTAAAATGCGATTTTAAGACATATTTTAATAACCTAGGATGATAATTTCTGATGAAATAATCAGAAAACAATCAACCTGGTAGATTATCACTAATTTTGATTAGAGTTCTGAAATCCCTCAGAGCATTAAGCAATTACTATTTAAAATAACTGTGCTAATTTAGGTGAAAAACTCCACAGCAATTAATGACTCTACCTATGGATTTCTAATAGCCAAGAAAAAATTTCCCGCAATTTAGGTCAGGATAAAATTTGATTCATACATTTTAGTTAATTGTGTTAAAATTTTTATATTTTCCAAGTAATATTCTGTAATTTTATTAAATAACTTAATATATTACAAGGTCTCTTTACATTTTGGAAACTTTGGATAGGATTTTAGAGTAGAGATATCTGAATCAACCATTTTATAAAGATAATCCAATGAAATAAATACTTTCACAGCTACACACCCTAGAAAATTTTCCATGTATCCACCAGGAGACAGATATATTTGAAAGAAAATGAACTATGGCCTAATGAAATTTATAAACGTATTTTAACTGGGGGAAAAAAACATAGCCCTAGAACTTTCCATAGAATATAAAGCATTTTTATAATGACTAAATATAAGTAAAACTAATATATTATTTAATACATACATTGGTAATAAAATCATTTATGAGAAAAACAAGAAAGTAGGTTAATAATAAAAATAATTCATATTATTGTTTTTTGGGGGGATGATGCAGGAATGGTGATACCATGGGAGATGGAAGAAAAACAGAATTAATTCAATGATATTAAAAACTGTATATTTTTTGTGCTCCATATAAGTGCAATTCTATCTTATGCTGCATGTCTCAAAAGGCATTTTTTAAAAGGCTTTGTTCGTTGGATTTTTTATTCTAAATATTGGGCTACTAAAAAAGATAGTACTTGACCTCCAAACATATTAAAACTCTTCCTATAATATCTGAGTCTTTAAAAAGATTTTCATCATCTTTTCTACTTAAGGGGTCTAGAATACCGGGTATATCTGTTGTCTCTTAGGAGGGAAGTTCCTTGTCGATAAGAGCATTATTATTTTTGTCGATTCTAATACTGTCATTTACCTATGCACTTCTACCAAATTATAACTTATTCTATCATCTCTTTAGGAAATGAGGAAACAGCCATACAAATGCTTATGGCTTCAGTCTCCCAAACACACAGGACTGGCTACCTTTCTCAATGTCCTTTGGGGATCTCTGCAATCCAGTCATTTATTTTTCAGGGAAGTTCTATTTATTGATTTTCTATTTCCTGTCATGGGTCTCTTATTTTCCCTTAAGCAGTTTTCCTACTAAATTGTACCTGTTTACATTTGGATCATACTTGAACAGGAAATATGAATACTTCTAAAAGAGAATATCATTTTTAAAGGATTTCCTAAACAATTGAAATTAAAAAAAGAACTGCAATTTGGAAATAGACCAGTCCATACTCACATAACACATGTTCATCAGGGAGGATAATGGACATCTTTAAACTTTATACTGTACTTTCACATTCTTTTTGTTGCTTGTTACACCTTCCATTGAAGTATAGGCATTCATGTACGAGCAATGTAATTATCATGTCATTGGTCACAATGGAGCTGAAATTAACTATACTTATGTCTTTAACAGTTAGATGTGGCAAGCCCTGAATTAATTTCACATACTTGAAATATCAGATATGGCCCTGGCTGGTGTGGATCAGTGGATTGAGTGTTGGCCTGGGAATCAAAGGGTCACTGGTTCAATTCCCAGTCAGGGCATATGCCTGGGCGGTGGGCCAGGTCCCCAGTAGGGGGTTCATGAGAGGCAACCACACATTGGTGTTTCTCAATCTTTCTCCTTCCCTTCTTCTCTGTCTAAAAATACATAAATAAATAATCTTAAAAATAAAAATTAAAAATGTACTTTATTAAAAAAGAAATATCAGATATGGATGAAGAGAATTGACAATACCAAATTTGCCTTGTGGGACTTTTGAAGCTTTAATTCTTTAGTATTTAAATATATAAAAGACAAATTTACTTACCTAGAAACTGTCTTACACAGAAGTTACTTGTTATCTAACCCTATATTTTAAAATATTTAATAAGAATAAAAAAGAACCTAAAAAGATTAGAGTTCTCAAATATGTAAAATGAATCTTTATAATAAATGTTTATTCTGGATTACTATTTACATAAATACACCAATGTTGTTAAATATCCTAGAATTCCTAATCATTATAGATCCTTGTCATTTTCATGTAATACAGAATAAATCACTTCATTACCATGAAGATCTTCATTACTAGATTTGGTACAGGAATACAAAGAATGTTTGTTTATCTTTTTGTTTATTTTCTATAAAAAATTACTATAATTCCAGTGTGATACAACTTGTGGAGTTTTTCAGAATACTGAGAATCTTAGTTTTGAAGCATACTGGTTTTGTAGTCATTAGGAGAAAATTTATAAAGCTAAGGCTTGGAGCCAGAGAACGGTTCTGAATGTCAGGAGCTTTTATTGAAAACTCTGAAAATATAATCATCTGTTTAAAAAACAAACAACACCAACACATCTGAAGAGGGTTTGTTTTTCTTGCATTTCATAAAATCAAGGAATAAGAAGGTACTTGTATTGAGTCAGGTGCTTAAAAGTGTTACTAAGGACTCAGCTGTTAATACATTTCACTTTTGCTATCCTCAGGCTCACCGGCAATCTTCCTGATTCTTGCCTTATGGAATCAAGATGGCTGCTGTGATTATACACATTGTGTTTGTACAAATAAGCAGAAGTGTGGAAGGGTGACATCAGCTCCATCACTTCCATCCTATCAGGAAATTTACACCTTTCCCCTGAATTTCCAGTAGATTTATAATTATATGTCATTAACCAAAGGTGTCACAGAGCTGAAAGCACTTAAGTATTTTGCTCCCAAATTAATATGTACTAAGGTACATAAAGGGGAATATAAGTACTCCAAATGTAATTTGGAACCTATTTTCAGTTAAAGGCTTTTGTTTGAGATGGAGATTTAGGACACAAGTAGTAATGACTTCCAGAGAGTTGAGAAATTATTTCAGCAGGTAAAAATCAGTTATAGAACTGAGAGCAATTTTAATCTGGTAGCAGAGTGACTGTTTTTGTTTTATTCTGATGGCAATGATAACTTGTCAAGAAAATGACCATAAAAATGAAAACTAAGAGAAAGATAAAGTAACAATTACTAACTGTTAATAATTTAAATGATATGGAGAAATGAAAAGAGTAGATGTTAAAACTTACCTCTAAAGTTTGAGCTTCACTCATTTGGAGGCTTACTTTGGTAGTAATAAGGACAATAAGGAAGTTTAATGGGAAATGATGATAAAGAAGGATTAAAATGTTAGCTTATGAGAGTATCTCAGTTTACATAACAGTCATCCTGAAATGCAGAACTGGATGTTAGGACTAGAGATGCACCCTCAGCCCATTGAACACAAATAGCAGGTGAATATGGTACAATAAACAAGTACACCAATGAAGAGAGTACAAAAAAATGTGTGAAATTTTGTAAAAACAATACACAACATTCTAGTTTGTAAGTGGTTTGGAGTACCAGAGAAGCAGCAAGGATAAAAGCAGAAAGAGGTGACCTAGAATCTTTATGCAAAATTAAGTAAAGAATTATCACACACCTACTCAGTGCTTGGCATCATGGTAAGGGTTAGGTGTGCCACAAAATGAGACCCAGTTTCAATCCTCCAGGAAATTCCACTTAGATAAGAAAATTAACAATTCTCAATGACAACAGGCTATTATACAAACCCATGGTGCCCTCTAGAAGGGAGCTTCGTCCAGATACAGAGTCACTGGAGATGGCAAATTTGTGGAATTAGGATAGTCTCTTTGATGTATTCCATGAAGGTTTTAAAAATAACGTTTATACTCAGTTGCATGTGTACACCACACTATCTTTATTAGTTTCTCTGTTGATGGGCACAGATGATTTTGTATCTTGGCTATCATGAACAATGTCACAATGAACATGGGAGTGCAAGTATCTCTCCAAGATCCTGACTTCAGATCTTTTGGATATATAACCGGAAGAGGAATTGTTAGATCATATTTAGTTCTATGTTTAGTTTTTCGAGGGAACTACACTATTTTCTGTAGTGGCTGCATCACTTACAGTCTAACGAACAGTGTGCATGAGTTTTGAGTTTTACTTTTGTTTGTATCTAATACATTAAAGTTCTTCAAATAAACAAAAATATTATGAAAAAATAAGTGATCTTAAGAAATTTGTTTCAATTGACAGGGGTGCCAAGAGAATGAGGATTTATCAGCACTTGCATATGAGCCTAGGACCTTGCTGATGTTCCTTCAGGAAGCAGTTATGATTTGGTGCAGTGGGAAGGAAGATAAAATGCAAAACAATATTGAGGGCTGTGTGGATAACAGGAACACAGCAAATATAGAATAGTCTTTGGAGAAGCATGCTGTTGAAGAAAAAGAGAAGATGATAAAAGTAAATGTGAATATAGAAACTAAGAACAGTTTATACTTTTAGGTGCAAGTGACTATTATTTTAGATGTTTAATATATTTACAAAAGTGGCATGTGAAAAACTTTATTGCCAATTTCTTTTTTCTTATGAAAATTAAACTCTCAAATAACCAAAGTGATATCCATTTATTTTTAACTTTCTGAAAGATTGAAATCAACTCTATTTGTCAAACTAACACAGATTGCAGAAACACCATTTAAGGTAATAAAAACCTGTATTTTTCACTGTTTTTTCCTGGGGACAGTGTGATGTCACACAAGTATACATGTTAAATAATTAGTGATTTAATATGGGGGACCATTCCACGTGGCATGGGAAATGTAGCTCAACCCCTACTCAGAAAGGCCAGTGGGGAGCCAGGTTCAGCACACAAGACCCACATCCACGGATAGGTTTCCCTGTGGGGAATCAGGCCTGCATTGTACCTAGGCTGCTATGAGACTTGCTTTTACTAAAACTCTCTCACCCTGGATTGAGGCAGTAAATGTTTGCTGCCTATCTTTAACTTCCTAAAGTCTGTGCTGAACCTCCCAAGTATGCAGTGTAACCATTTCAACCACTTTTCCTCTTGATTTGCAACATCCTTCTCTTTGAAGTAACTAGGAACATTCTTTCCTTTGTTATCTGTAAAAGGTGATCACCTACAGCAAACCTGTGCATAGTAAATGAGGGCCATCCTCAATGTAATGTACCCAGAAAAGCAATAAAAGCTTGTCCAGGTGGGGGTCTGGGCCCTCTCTCACTCAGAGAGCGGCCATGCTGTCCCTTTTTCTCCACAGGACTTCTGGAGTCCCTGTGAATTTGTTCGTCGCAGCCACAACACACGGACCCTGCATCCAGAGTCCGCATCAATTTAACAATAGATTAAGTGATGACTCTCAACTGGTATTAGGTATAAATGGTTCAGAATACTGAGCCTAAGCTTGACTAGAACAGACACTAACACCCTGCTGCTCCCCTGGTAGTTTGGCAGTAACCTACAGGTAAGCAATATCACATGTACAATAAGCAATACAGAGAAATTAAACAGTTTTATTTGTGTTCGTTTGTTATTAAACTTCTGGTAGCCTGATGAGTCAGGCTGTTTTTAGACAGCCTGAAACTGTTTGTCTGTGTGTATGTGTTGCGGGGGAGGTAGACCATGGTGTCCCAGACGGTACCCCATGCGATCCACCTCGCACATGCTTCCTTGTACCTGTCTGTTACTGATAAAGGCCTGAATACATAATTTGTAATACACTTTAATAGCGCTGTGCAAAACCATTACATCTTGAATGACAAAGAAGTGCAGAAATTATAAAATAAATTAAAAAGTAATTTTAAATTACTTCTTAGTTTTACTAATTTGCTACTTCTAGGAAAATGTTACCTGTAATGTGAGAAGTTTCTATCTGATTTCCCCCTTCTAGACTCCATTAACTTAATCAAATCATTGTAACTTGGTGCTTGCCAACCTCATTACCATGTATTATGTAGTTGTCTTTTAAATTCATTAGACAGAGACCTTCCATTTAAAGCACATTAGTTTCTCACTCTTCTGAAACCTTTAGCCAGAGGTGAAAATTTATAACATCTATTGCGTATTCAAAAAAGAAAGACATTTGATAGGGGATTTTGTACTGGAGTAACAGCTGAAGCAGTTTTACTCATAAAACGAATAAACTTTATTTCTTAGAGTCTCTCACTTATTCCTGTGTCTAGTTTTATATTTTCTAATTGTTTTCTTTTAATTAAAGCCCCATTTTTCAACAGGGTACTACTCCCACTTTTGGATGGAATGGTCCGTCTTGTGCGGGACCTTGTGTATCGCAGGCTATTCAGTAGCATTCACACCCTCTACTCGCTAGACTCCAGTAGCTGTAACACTTTTACAAAATGTTCAGGTAATTTCAAAATCCCCAGCTGGGCGTCTGGGTTGATCCCCATTTGAGAACCACAGACTTAAAGCTTCCACTTCCCTCAACTTGCATACAATTTAGCCACACAAAACCTGCAACTGGCCTAGAGAGCAGTTATTAAAAGAAACATCATAGAAGTTAGCAGATTGCTTTAGTTACAACCCAGGATATTAAGGGAATGAGTTTTTTTTTTAAATTCATACAATGTTGTGACTTTTAACTAGCAAAATGTCATAGGAGTTTAAATTGTTTAACTTGTAACTGAAGAGCTTTATAACTTAAAAGTGATACAGTTTTAATAAACTCCATTTAACTAAATAGCACTCTTTATACAGAAAATGTCATTAAAATCACTGTGGACTATGAATTCAGGGTGCACACACAATTTATGTGTTAGGTGCAATGAAGTGTAAAGCATGTGACTAGAAGTAGATGCTTCTGTAATTGATGAAGTTAAATGTGAAATGCAAGGCCCTTTGTGCTATGTTATAAACTTTCTTCCACAAATTGAAAACTTCATGAAGAAATATACATTCTGAACCTAATAGTGTATTGCTATTTATGCATTCAGGAGCTATGTTTAAGAAGATTATTTTTCCCTTTGCAGAGAATTCATTAATACATAACAGGTTCTTTAAAAAATTAGTGTATGTGGAAGCACTATTAAAAAAAAACTCTTGATAAAGAGACCTTTCTATGCATTAAGGGATTCCTTAATTTAAGCCATTTTAATATTTGTACTATTATTTTATTCCTAAAAAAACATATAGCTATTTCAAGATAGGACGAACAGATAGGAAGAATATGTAAACTATGGCAACATGAAAAAGCTGAATTATTTGCATCTGAATTCATTGAAAATCAATGTCAGTTCAAGTCAGGGTTTCTAAGTTTTGTTACTATCTCTAAAAACATACAATAAAGTATCACTTTCAAATGGACATATTAATTTAAATATAGTTGTTTAGTTAAATAACTAATATAACTATAATAGCAAGTGTAAATAAATATATACAGTAAATAAAAACTTTAGGTATTCAAGTTTTTCTTTCTGCATAACCTAGAATTTTCTTAACCTAAAATATCAATGTCTTTTAAAATACCAACTTTTAGGATAATATATTGATTCTTAATATCATTCCATTAAAATAAAATGCTATTAGTTTAAAAAGGAAATGTAATCACAAAGCCATTGTATGTTAATGCTATTGTGTTGATTAACTAATATCACCAGCAAGTGTGAAGCTGCTCTCAACATGTCTCTTAATAAATATTTTCTTTATAACAATGGAAGAGATATCAAGGGAAACCATTAGCTAGACTCAAAGGTGAAAAATGTTTTTTTCATCACAGAATGGACTCTAGATATGATATGCATCTAGATATGCATTTAGGAAAAAGACTGTGTGTGTGTGAGTGAGAGAGAGAGACAGAAGCAGAGAGATTTAAAGGGGATGGACAGGGAGACAAACACAAGGAGAGAAAGAGGTAGAGAAAAACCTAGAGAGGAGAGCAAAGCATTTAGGTTTTACGGCTGAAACACATTTCCCATGTAAGGGTTCATTAATCTCTAATCTCAACTGCATTGGCCTCTCCAGAGTCCTGGGGTCCTACACACGTAGGGAAGAGTGTCCCAGTGGTCAGATGTACTTTTGTAAGAGAAGGATAATGTGTTTTTCCCCAGCTGCGAAAAAATAAAAAAGATTCAGTAGTCTAGAGATGTAAGCATAGCTTATAATTAACTGCTTTTGGTTCATAATTAACTTTCATGGAAAAAAACATTCAGTGAAATAGAAGGAAGAGATTCTCCCTAAATACAGGAGTCCACAACTGTTTAAGTAGTATACAATTAATTGACTAACTGGTACATCTCTGAATCTAATGCAATTTTGTTCCAAGTGATTTAGAGAATGATCTGTCAAAACTTGTCATTATTTTCACATGCCTTGAAACACCACAAAGATGGTGTTTATTTCCAGCAATGCTGAACTTCCTACCATGCTCCCTGTGCTGCCCGACCCTGGGCTGAGTGCTTTCCGGGAGATCTCGTGTCTCCATCAACCTGCCTAACAACCTCGTGAGGTAGGAACTGTTATTGTATGCATTTCATTGATCGGGAAACTTAAGCTTAAAGAGATCGATTTGATTTCCTAAAGTTTAAGCTAAAGCTGTAAGAAAAGTAGCATGTTGCCAGTGTCGGATACTTGCAAGTCCTATGGTGCTTTGACTGCTTTCCCCGAGTATTATATAAGTTAATGTGGGATTGAATTACTGAGTCTGATTAATCAAAGGGAACCATTAAAAATGCATTGAAACTTATATTTGCCATTGTGCCAACAACCCTTTTATAGACACACATCCGTGCCAATAATTTTCCCCCTCCAGAGTTTGCAACCAAAATTAGTAATAAAAATGTTTTTCTATGAACTTACACTAGAGGATTTTTGAAGTTATCAGATAGGATTCTGTTCACATACAGAAATATTACTCATCGGTCAATTGTGCTTTAACATTTGAGAAGTAGATGGGAAAGGCCTTGTAAAATAATTGGCTTTTTTTTCCAGTTTCACCCAATGAAGGAATTGGTTCCAAAGCACATCCCAATCAAATACTTACTTCTCACACTAAAACAACTTAAATAATCCACCCTGGTGGGAAGCACCAGCAGAATGTAGGGATTAGTGGTCAAGAATCACTAAAATCTCAGAACATAGAGATACACCCAAACTGTTACACACAAAAACACTTCAAAGTTGCAAAAAGTCAGGACTTTAATTGTTCTCACCAGAAAAAAAAAGAAATGTAATCTATGTGGAGTGATAGAGGTGTTAACTAATGCTGTGGTGATAATCACACTACAGTATGTGTGTGTGTGTGTATATATATATATATATACACACACACATACACATATATACATACATACATACATATATGTGTCAAATCAATACACTGTACTCCTTAAACTTATGCAATGTTGTATGTGAATTATATCTCAATAATAATGAAAATATATCCAGGCCTGTAGCTTCTTTTTCAAAAGACTGACTAGACTCAGCTAACTTTTCTATGCATGATACTCATTGCATATACTCATAATTTATCTCAATTAATTCAAACCGACTTAATCGATGTAAAATCTGTGTGAAGTAGATGTTTTTTATTTTATAATATATGGAAACAAAAGATTAAGTATATCAAAACACTTGCTCAAAAGCTGTTTTCCTGATGCCATCATCTGTTCTTATTTTTTTTAGCCTACACTAAATTCAAACATGGCTCTCCAGACAATAGATCTTAATATACTCTAATGTTTAATAATGTAAATTAAATCATATAATTTCACAGTCAGTGTGACTTAGAGCACACATAACTAAAAAGGATAATAAAAATATGACCTCACCTGAATACTAAGATAAGACGCTAAAATTTGTTTGCTACCAAAATTAGACATGAAAAATACATCAAAATGGATATATAGAAGAGGAAATGAACTTATTTTACATTATTTCAAGAAGCAAATCATAAAATGACAAATGGATTCAATTGGGAAACAAAATTTGGAAGATTTTTGCAGCAGCCAGGTAAGTTACTCTTCTTGTGAGACACTCAGGCCCTAAAGACGGACGGCCAGTGCTCCAGCAAATAGACGGCGCCTTGAAAGACAGCATGTGTAGTCAACTGTAGAGTCTAATATTTATTCTACTAGTTAATACTTGCACTTATATCCAAGTCAAATGTTTTGGGACTCATTTTGTTGTTATTCCAGTTCAATGAAAGTGAAGCACCTGCCGCTGTGGTCACCTTCCAGAAGAGCCAACACAAAGACGATCCTACATATGCGTGGGAAGAGAATGCACGTTGTTTCCGATAGGAAGCAATCCAGTCCGAATTTTAACATTTCCTTGAGTGTAATTTAAGGTTATTAATAAACAAAGGTTGTCTTTGGCATGAAATACTTTTGCTCCCTGGCTTTTCACCTAGTTTAATGTTTTTCAATTTCTGTCACCTTTCTCGTTCTGTTGTTAATCCTGGCTGAGGCCATCAGTTCCTCAGCTAGAGGGTTAAACATCTATTGTAAACATTTACTTCCAGGTTTGCTTAGTTTACAAAATAACATGTCCCATGGAGAAAAAAAAAAATGTCATTTCTTATTGGTCTTTATTCTCAGTTGCCTAGTACAATATCTTTCAAGCACTGAGTTTTTGTTTCCTTCAGCTTTAATTTGAATTTATGTTATGCCTGTATGCTACTTACAAATATCCTTTAAGTTACCATTGGATACTGCTCTGAGGCATTGAAATTGCCTAATTAAAATTTCAACAAACAGATTTAAGCTCTCTCTGATTACAACAAAGCATGATAGGTCTAGAGTGAAGATACTATTTTAAGAGTGCTCGTTTGCTAGAAAACACATTTAAAATGTAAAAATCCAGGAAATAAGGTATGTTTGCTTAATTAATTCACTTTTATAATATTAATAATATTATTATTAGGAAATCCAGCACATTAAGATGAACTACCTTAAAATATAGAAGTTTTTTTCTTTTTTCATCTACATGCTGTAAGCATTAGTTAGTTAAAAAAATAGACATAATATGTATACACAATAGCCATTGTAGAACTAAACAAAACTGAAATCACTTATGTCAAAGACAAAAATGGAGACAGCACAGACATATAAAGGGAAGTTAAACTAACCTTAGAGGATTTTACAGCTTTTCTCAGAAATTAGCAAGGACCCAGCCATTCCAGAAATACCAAGTCTGTTCATGCTATTTCTTAACTTTCTTGTTCCCTTGACTTACGGTAGTCATCTTGATCCAGAGAAGAAAGAAAACCATTAGACAACCAATCATCTGAAAAATCCAAACAGTTTTCATACTTACCTTGTCTATCAGCATCTCCAGACTGATTGCTCCTGTAGCCTTGAGTTTCCTGGCTTGCAGATCAAAAGTCTTGCACCAAATTTATCTTTCTGCTTTGCTTTATTCAGTATGCAGATTTTAGGTTTTGATAACACATAAGCACAGGTTCAAAGATCTCCAAGGACCTTGTTGACAAAATGCATCATCAGGTTCAAACAAGCTATTATAACTCAGTGGCCTAAAACCTTCCTTAATATTGATTTATAAAATTGTTAATACTATTAAAGTACAAGGTATAGTAGTATGTTAAAAATTATTTGTTTACCAATCAGTTCAATAACAGTAAATGACAAACATTTTAATAAGGTATACATCTGTGAAAAGTTTGCATTTCTATACATTACTGAGATAATATAACCATTCAAAAAAGGGTAAAGGCAATGATTTTTGTAGCAAAAGGAGAAAGTTGAGAACAGATAATAAGGATTAGAGTTTTGATTCAACTTCAGTGGCTTTACTTATTTATATTTCAGAATATATTTTTCTTTAGTTCAAATTTTTAACTTTGTGGCTCACCAAAGTATAGCTAGAAAAAAATTCTCATGTAGAATAAAAATATTTTCATTTACAGCATTCTAAATTTATAAATAGGCTTAAAGATGGAATGCAAATTGGCATATGGCTTTAATTTTAGGAGCATAATTTCAAAATGCCTTTAAGTGTCCTAAACAAACTTCCTGATTCAAACATTCCAAAAGCAAATCATATGTCTCACAGACCAGAATTACAGTGCATGATATTTCTAAGAAATTCAGTATATTTAGACTGACTTATATATTTAACAAATATATGTGAATTGATAATAAATGACTTGATTCTGCAGAAACAACACAACTACTTAAATTCAAGTCCTTGTTTTACTATTATACTAGATATAACAAATGATGAATTCTTCCTTTAAGGACCTTAAAATGATAGTAATAACACTCAAATAAAATTTGAACTGCAAACATGAGAGCACATAATAAGGGTCTTAAGAATGAGGCATTTGAGGAACTGTTGTAGTTACCCCATAGACATGGAATGGATTCCTCCACCACAAATCAGCTGAGATGTTGGAACTGATGACACCATATGCACCAGTGAGGAGGACTGGAAAAATTACTCACTTAATGAGACTTTTTGGGGAGAGTAGAAAAGACTTGTAAAAAGGTCTGAAAGTGGCTTCAGAGCTGGAAAATGAAACTAACCTGGAGTTATATTGTGGTTAAAGGGTAGGTGGGAGATGACTGTCCCTCCATCCTGGCTGAGGATTGCATGAGTTAAACCTCTCCCCACCCCAGCATTAAGGGAGGGAGCACTGGATTTTCTCATGGGCTTAATCATAGATGGGCAGAAAAGAAAGGGGGTGCCGGGATTTAAAGATGTTAGAAGACAAACATTATAAATAGAGTTAGACTCATTATTCCAGAAGCAAATCTGATTTTCTGTAGAGCAGTTTCACATTTTTTTATTAATGATGTCAGCGTCATTCATCATCATCATTACCAGAACTATTTTTAGCATATCATCATGAGTCCCTGCTATCACAATCATGTTGTGTATAAAATGATATGAATTACAGATTAATCTGAAGGCATTCTTATAAATGCTTTTTTTAAAAATAACTAAAGATTGACACAAATTTAAAATGTAAAGGTAATAATAAATTTGGTTTGGATGCCATCCTTAATGCATTTGAATTTTTCTGGTTCATACTTGAATAAAAATGAATAAATTATTATTTGCTTGATTATTTAGAACCTCTTTAAAATATATTTCATTTGGTTTAATTTAGAATCTGCTTAGCATATAAAAAATCTTACATTTTTAACATAAATCATATTTTTAAGTTTGTCATAAAAAATTAAAATGTATTTGTATGCTATTTTTGCTGCTAAATAGACAAATTTTTAAAGAATAGAGAAGAGTAATGCATTCTATGTGATCATTAGATTTGGATTTTGTGCAAAAACATATGCTAATTTTTGACATATTCAGTCCCATACTTAACTATTTTTCTGTCATGCACAAAATACTAAAGAATTTTAATTTAGACAATATATCAAGAAAAACTCTTTCTAGTTCTTAAATACAATATTCCTTAAAATTTTACCCTTGAAACATGTGGACAAATACTTTTAATTTTTCCATGAATTTTGGTGTAAGTTTTACATTTCAGATTGTATAACATTTTTTTTGGTAAAATTTGTAACATAAGTCACAAATATTATTATACATTTAAGATTATGGAATCTGAAATATACTGCTACATAGAAATTTTAGTTGATTATATAAAATTACCAAAGCCTATTCTGAATCATTTAATAGACTCATATTTTCCAGGGTTTAGTTATTCTGAAAACAGTAAGACAGCTATTTGGGCAGCTGACCAGTGGCAGTTATTCTATGCATTTCTTTTAAGTAATCTAATAACTATTCAAAAGATAAACCAACCTAAATCAGAGTGTTTTATAAGATGTTTTATGTGCACAAAATAGATATCTTTCTTCCTTTTGCTACAGTTGAAATGTATGTATATTTTTTACTCCTTTCATTTTGTAATTTTGTGTTAGCCCTTTAAAAGTATATGGCAGGTTTGCGCTCTGCATGATCATGGCCTCTGTATAGTAAAAAACAAGTATTTTTTTTTGTCCTCTTAGTTTTATATAACCTCATATGCACATGTCAATAAATGTAATTCAGGAAACATTTTATTCATTAAAGGCTACTAGATTTCCTAATTATCAGAGAATCAGAATTTTAGGTGATAAAGAAAAATCTTTATTTGGATATTTTATATTTTGAGAAATTATGGGGAAGAAAATATGAGTAAAATTATTATTTTTAAGATTTTACATATTCTGTTTTTTAGTTGCATTTAAAATAAGCTGTGTATTTATAATTTTATCCTTTAACCCACTGTGGATTTTTATATAGTTTTATAATAATAAGATGAATAACAATAACAATAACAACAACGAGTTTAAAATAATAATAATAATAATGATGAAGTGGAAATAAATTTTTTACAATTAAAAACATTGCCGAAACGTAAAAATGTGTGTTGATGAGAGCCCTTCTTCTCAAATTTCAAAAATTAATTCTATCAGTTTCCTAATGGTGCATAATGAAGACTACCCCAAACTTATGTTAAGATACCCATTCCCAGCACACAGTTCCAGTGATCAGAGGTTGGGCATTGAACGGCTGGATTATCTTTTTAGAGTATAAGAAGGTTAACATCAACATGTTGGCTAGGCTGAATTCTTGTTCTGAGGCTCTAGAGGAAAATCTTCTTTCATGCCCATTTTTATCAATGACATCAACTATTAAGTCAAAAGAATAAACTAAGGCACTTAAATAAAAATGTTTTATAAGATGACCTCTGCAACAAACATATTTTCCCTATTTGCCAGTTAAAATTATACTTCCTTGTGGTTGTGTGACTGACGTCCCCATTTCCTTGCTACTTGGTACCAGGTGGTACTCTCAACCCCTTGAGGCCTTCCTCATTCCTTGACATGTAGCCCCTCCATCCTTAAGCCAGAATCATTGTTCAGAATTCATATTGTTTAAATATCTGACTTCTTTGATCAGCAAAAATAAATTGTTAAAAGGATCATGTGATTACGTCATAACTACCCAGATAATTTCCATATAACAAAATTAACTGGTTATATAACATGAGCAAACCATGACAGTAAAATTCATCATATTTACTGTGCTGGAGATAATGCAGAATGTTTTCACTGGACAAGGGTGGGAAATCTTGGAGGCCTTCTTAGAATTCTGTTTACTAGGTCCATACCTTATATCTTCACATGTGCAAAATGCATTCATCCAGTCTCAGTTTTTCCAAGATTTTCATTCATTGCAGCATCAAAGTCCAAAAACTATCCTTTAAATTGCTTCATGCCCAAAAGTTAACAATTCATTTTCTAAATTATCTCAGTCAGGAGCAGATGAAGTATGTGGAGTTTGTTGAGAATGCAGTTGTGGTTGGTGCAATAGAAACACACATGCAAAGAGGAATGTGTTTTGTTTTGTTTTTGTTCTTTTTTTCCTTGATTGCACGAGCAGGGACTCATCCTCAGGCCTTCAGTCTTGAACTAAATTACACCACTGTTTTTCCTGAGTCTTCAGCTTACAGGTGGCAGATTGTAGGTCTTCTCAGTCTCCATATTGCATGAGCCAATTACTTATAATAACTTTCTCCTATACATATGTTCTGTTGATTCCATTTCTCTGGAGAACCCTGACTAATACATCCAGGAGATTCTCCTTTCCAAGCTAGTTCATTATCCATAAATTCATCAAAATTACCACTTAAGAGCTCCTATATCATTTTAGTTCCAACAAATTTTACTCTAAGTAATCAGATCTTGGAAGTACTTCTCTAAATGCTCTGGGTCTGGAAAGCCAGATATTTGAGAGCAGTTTGCCCTGCAACCTCAATATTCTAAGAAGCCAAGAAAAAACATTTATTTTCAGGATATACAGCTTTTCTGTCTTTTAAGGTTGGAAGTGATAACTTCCAAGATCTTAACATATTAGAGGCAGGCCTGGAAGTATCATTAGTTTTCTTCATTATAGCTCCATACAAAATTCAAAATGTATGCAGATGATGAATGTATATCTCAACAAACAATTAGAATGTAATCACATGTGTGTAAATGTGAGCTTGGTATAAAGTTATTGAAAATGGATAGCACCCCACAAGTATCCCATGTCCCTACCAGTTACTATTCCACCCTTTATTTTGAAAGGTAACCAATGATACTGACTACATTATACTATATATTACACTGCTGCATATTTTTATAAATTATATAAGTGGCATTATTTATCATTTACTATGTTTTTATTTAATCTTTATTGTATTTTTCTTTACCATTGAGTCCCCTTATACCCTTTTCCCTGTAACCCTCCCCACACTGTGTCCATATCCATGAGTCCTTTCTCCTATTTGCTCAATCCCTCCACCTTCTAACGCCCACCACACAAGCTGTCAGCTGCTCTCCGTCTATGAGTCTGCCTCTGTTTTTTGCTAATTAGTTGAGTTTGTATTTCTTAGTTCTTTTTATTTCAATTTCTTTTGTATATCTGTGTGAGAAAATTATTTATTATTTTATGTGTGGCTCTTTCATTCATTCATTTTGAGATTTATGCATGCTGCTATATATTGCAATATGTTATTTGATACACATTTATATACATATACTTTGGCATTATTTAGGGGAATAATTGGTAGGTCAGTTACATGATTATTTTATTTTGCCCATCATCGTGCCTCTGTGGACTGTGGCTAGGAAGCAGGTCTTCTCAGCACATGGGAACCCTGGCATCAAGGGGACTTCTTCCTGCTCTCAGTGGATGTGAAGCACTGATGCAGCTGGAGCAGCACCTACTGGCCTCTGAGAACCCCTAGTGCTTCAGTTGCCCTGGCCCAGCCCAGGACTATGTTCCAGGACAGCTTTGGTCCTTGCCCTAGAGACCAGTGTGCTCTGGTATCTGCTAGTTGGTGCAAAAGTGGAGGAAGCTGCTTCCCCTCCCTGGCCTGGACAGAACTGGATCTGGTGTCTTGTGTTGAAAACGATCCATGGAATTTTTCAGCAGGGTGATTTCAGTGTCCATGGCCTGCTTCTGTTATGAGGCCATACAGATGGTTTGTGGTGGCCTGACAGGTATTGTCCATTGGTTTTCTCTTTGAAGGAATGGGGCCTTGAAAGGTCAATTTTTTCCTGGGTAGGACTCAAAGTTTCATACTTTATGCTTGTTGCACACCTCTCCCAGCCCTTTATAGAGGACTCAGAGGGTCTGAGTGTGCAGTGGCTGAATGTGAGACTAAAAAAATTATAACCCCAAAATATCTATTTCAGAGGACAGTCTACTTTACTATGTCTACCAATATAAGTACTAATCTAAATCAGAAACATCCTCAAAGACACATCCACAAATAATGTGTAACTGAGCTCCCTGTGTCCAGTCAAGATGACACAATTGCCAAGATCTCCACCCTTTCAGGGTCTTTGCCTCCAGCAATCCTTCAACTTCATCTTCAGATGAAGATCCCAGGCAAACTCCCTCTTGCATCTGACAGGGAGCAGAAGAATAATCATTTTGAAATCCTTTCAGGCATTGTTAAATAACAAAGACCCACTTTTCAGTGTTAAAAACTTTACCAACATCTTATCCCCTGAATGAGGAGCATTCCACCCACTACAGCCCTCTTCACACTGCTAACTCACCAACTGTGGGAACAAAAGCTTTCCCACTGGACAAAGACTTGTGCAGGTAACACCCCGAGACACAGGCCCACAGAAAGACGGGCATTTAATCATCGGATTTCCTCCCACATACCTTAAAGCACACGAGCAGAGATGAAGTATATTCAGTTGTCATTTTTTGTGGATTCTATAAATATGTATGCACATATTTCCTGAAGTTTATTTGTAACGTCAAAGTCAATACTCATGGGGGCTTTGTGATCATTTAGAGATATGAACAGAGTGGGGAAAAATCTGGGTGGTTTTGCATGCTTACCCCAGCTGAGACTGAACAAGAAGACACAAATACTGATGGACAAAAATGGGCTTGGGGCAGCAAACACACAATACAGCGTACAGATGACATGTTGTAGAACTGTGCACCTGAAACCTGTATAATTTTGTTAACCAGTGTCACTCCAATTAACTTGATAAAAAATGTAAAAAGAAGACTCTGCTTTCTTATTTCAGATCTTATAGTATAAACATGACCCTTTTTTGTTTTGTTTTGGTCTATTTAATGCTACATTTAAAATTTTTTACTTCTGTTTGGTAATTTTGCTGTTTCAAATGTCCTCCCAAGTGATGGGCTCAAATTCTGTCTAGGGTTTGTTTCTGAGAGCTAGAAAGATGGGACGTGTCTTTCTGAGAAAATATGTGTTAGATGGGCTTTATTCAGGCATGAGCTACAGTGCAGTTGGTTGTGAGCCTAATGTTCATGAATCACAATATGGTACCTCCATAAAAACGAAGAGGAATTTCACTGATCTGTTCATAAGCTGTTCTGGAAAGTGCTAAATAACACTTTTAGTATGTGACAAAACTATTGAAAATATTTTAAAAAATTAAATTTTTAGATTCATGATAGACAGATTAAGTAATATTATGAGGATAAAAGCCACAAAAATTTAGGGTCATGTTTCCTAGGGTCAGAAAAATGCTAGTGCTCATCTAGTGCTGGCTAGCTTACATATTTGAAAAGGCAATGTGGCATAAACATGCTAAGCTTACAGATGAGACAGTGTCTGCAGACCAGAAACTGAAGAAAAAAATTAATATCTACCAAATGTTATACAAGAAAAGGTTTATGTTAACAGAGTAGGATTTCAACCTTGTGATGCTGGCTTATGTTTAAGGATTTGGCAAATGCATCTATGTAGCACAAAGAGCATTTTAGTTGTTGAAAATGTTCTGATCAGAGAGTCACAGGAACCTGGCCTTGTAGGTCTCTTTGCAGCAATACTTCACTATTCCCTAATAGAATGTTCCTGGTGACTCCTATAGAATGAAAGCAATGGTAAAGAGTGAGAATCAACTGTATGATACAGTGGTGCAGCTGATGGAGCCCTAAGATACAAAATGTCTTGAGGGAGGAGTGCTCAGGAAAAACCGAAAGGGTAAAAATTAGGACATGAGAGGAGTGTGATGTTTTTTGTACTTATAAACACAGACATTAAATACAGCCCAGGTCCTAGTCAGACTCCTGCAAATCCTTACACTAAATGACCAGTTGGATATTATGGAATGGTTTAGAATAGAGAGAAATAGAAGAGAGAAAAAAGAGAATGTATTTGAAGAATAATAACTAACATTTTTCATAATTTGAAAGAAAATAGAAGAGTTCACACTTAAAAAAAAAGAAACCAAACCCTTAGCAAACACAAAATTAACACAAAGAAAAAACACCCAAATATACCATAAACATAATCCTGAAAATAATTATAAAGACAAAAATCTTAAATCTTATTGCATATCCAAAATCATAATGATATCTAAGCAGAAGAAATGTGAATAAAACAACTATAAGGAAGATTATTTTCTGGAAAACAGTGATAAAAAGTATTAAAAATAGCCATAGGAAAAAAATGACACATCATATATAAAAATTCCAAAAAAAAGAAAATTATGGTCAACTTCTTGTCAAAGATGACACATGCCAAAGGACAATGAAGTGACACTTCAAAGTCACAGAAGACAAATAAACAAGCAACAACACTAAAATTCTGTATCAGATAACATGTGTTTTGAGAATAAAGCAAAAATAAAAATTTTCAAAAATATGAAGAGAATTTATCACCAGCAGACTTGAAATATAAAACATGTTGAAAGAAGTTTCTCATGTAGAAATTCAATTTTGGAAAGTGATATTTTGCAAGCTTGTAGAGAGTCCATGATTCTAATTTAGGAAAACAAGCCTACTATTTAAATTATGAACTGAGTATCCACCCCAAAGCAACTAATTTACATTATTCTCAGAAGCAAACTGCTCCAAAATGTAGTGGTTTAAAACTATAGCCATTAAAAAAATGCTCCTGGATTCTATGGATAAGGAATTTGGACAGGGTACAATAGACTTTTAATACCTCTGCTCCACTGTGTCTGAGGCTTCAGCTTGTAAGACTTGAACTGAGGACTAGAGTTAACACAATGGTTGGAGGTTGGTATTAACTGGAAGCTCCTTCACTCATATGTCTGTCACCCGATCTATAATGACCTGAAAACAAAGACTGACAGCCATCGCATCATCTCTACCATACCTTCTTACAGTCACAGAAAGAAAAAGTCTTCCAAGTTCACAGGTAAGAATGTTGATTCTGCCTCTCAAGAGTATCAAATATTTTACTGTTATTTTATTTTTAACATGCATGCCTACCTATACCCCCTAATTCTCCTTCTGTCTCTGTTACTATTTTTTCCCACAAGGTCTGTAGTCTGCTGCTTCTTTCTGAATGACCCGCACTTCTTCTCTTCTCACTCTTTTTGACAAACAACCAGCTTCCTCTTCTCCTTGAACAAAGCTCAAATGACTAGCAATGGTTCTTCCACACCTTAACACAAGGCATACGACCACAATAAGAGAAATTATCCTTTGCTGACTCCTTGAGAGAGTATGTGACTGGCCACACACCGTTTTTAAATAAGACCACTTAGTTCATGAGTCAGTGACCAGCCCTGAAGTAATCAAATGCCAGGAAAGGGGGACAGAAAATGGAGTGAAGGAGTTTTATGTCTTCCCCTGACTGGGGGGTGGAGTGATAAGTTTGCTGTTTCTGTGAACATTAACCTGGAATGCATGTAACTATACACTATGGTAAGTGTTTTATCAACATCATCTAACTGTTGGTTTATAAGAGTCCATCACCAGGTAATAAAACTCTTGTTATAACAAAAGTTTTACCAGCACAAGTCAAAGGCCATTTATTTGAAACAGTATTAAATATACAAAATATGAGTTACAACGATCTATATAAATTTCTCTTCTTTAAATGTCAAGGCTGTTACACATTTGGAAAAACTACAGACAAAGCAATGCTGATACAAAACTATTTTTCTGATCTTTGAAAGAAAAATGAAGGATCCAATATCATGCTTTTATGTTACTATAAAACCAATATCCTTAACAAAGAGAAAGAAAAAAAAGCTTCATCTTGTTTTAAAGCTTTATCTTAAAAAAGATTTTAAGTGCTTTTTTTCAAAACTTCAAGTTGAGAATAAATTAGAAAAATTTCTCCTTTTATATTAAAATGATAATAAAAACTTTCCTTTCCAAAATTTAATTAAAATCCATCATACATTTACCATATAACAGTCACTACATAAAGAGTTCACTTCCACTTTCTATAATAAAAGTCACAAAAATCTAGGAGGCAGCTATTATTACCTTCATTTTATAGATAATATTACTGAGGCTTAAGGGTTTAAGTAACTTGTATAGTATATCAGTAAGGACAGAAAAAAAGATTACATTTAAACCTGTCTCATTCCAAAGTGGGGGAATTTTTAAAAATATGTTATAGCAGACATTCTACCAAACTGGTAAATGAGAGGCTTAAATCCTAATTATAATTTTATTTGGATAAAGAAATTTGATGTTTCTTATAGTAAGATATTAAAAAACAAATAGCTTGCATGAAATAAGGTTATTGAATCTCAAGAAGTTTAATTAACTTAATGAGTACCCACAACTTAAACCATGAGCCACAACCTGAACCCAAATCTCGTTTCTCCCATGCTGCAACATTCTCAAATTTTACTTTGCCATAATATTTCATTCATTTGGAATGCCCATTAAAACCCCTTTTACAGTCACTACAGACCTCATTTACCTACCTGAATGCCTGCTCCTCCACAGATCTTTTTATATTGCTCTGCATAACCGTAACTTCCCAGAGCACTTATTCATGATACTGTCCAATCATTTATTTGTGGAAACATGTCATGTATTGCTCTAATATCATAGTGACATCACTTTGATGAATTTGATAGTTTCAAGAAGATATGAAGACAAAGAAGCCATACAGATGACTAACAGGTACATGAAAATGCTCAACATAATCATAATTAATGGTCAGAGAAATGCAAATCAAAACCACAATGAGATATCATGTCTTATTTTAGAATGGCTATTTTCAAAAAGACAAGAAGTAATAAGTATTGCTGACAATGTGGAGAAAAAGGAACCTTTGTGTACTGTTGGTGGGAATGTAAATTGGTACAGACATGGAAAAGAGTATGAAGTCTCCTCAAATAATTAAAAATAGAATTACCATATAATGCAACAATTCTATTTCAGAGTATTTTACCAAAGAAAATTAAAATATCATGTGATTTGAAAAGATATGCACTTCCATGTTCATTGCAATATTTACAATAGTCAAGACATGATAGCAACCTAAATGACATAGACAGCAGGTGGCATTTTTAACATATATGTCATTTATGATATATAAATGATTCAGCTATAAAAATAATGAAATCTTACCATTTACAGCAACATGGATAGACTTTGAGGACATTATGCTAGTAGAATAAGTCAGACAGAAAAAGATAAATATTGTATGATCTCACTTATATGAGGAAAAAAAGAAAACTACATTTGTCTGAGGTGGAAAGTCATAGGTAGGCAAAAAAGATAAAGAGGAGTAAAAAAAATCAAAGAAAATATGGTCAATATTACCTATCTTTTACTTACCATAGCACTTATGAGTGTGCCTTGTATGTGGAAGCTTATTAATGCAAGAACAAGAAGCAATCTTAAAATGCTGATTTAGCCTAGCAAAAATTGCCTCAAGTGCACCATGCATTAGTTTCTCAAAAAAAAAAATACTTCAAGGGAAAAATGCATATGTTCAATTAGATATAATTATTTAAATATCTTATTTACACAAAGTATGCTCTAATGTGCCATGGTGTTCTCTTTAAAATACATCCAAAATATGTATGTAAATCATTGCAATATTAATTGTAAAAATATATATTTTAAGAAATATATCTTCCCAGTGTTCTTTGCTTAAAGATTCCACCAAGCACAAGTTATGAGTAAATGTCATCTAGTGCAAACAGCATAATACAGCAACTATTAAAATTCTTTTCAACAAATCAATTTGGTGCTTTAGAAAGACCAGCCTATAAATAGATTTTCACCATGATCATTTTAAGTATCTAGTTGAAGTTATTAGCCTGCCTCATCAAGATCTTACCAGATAATTTACTTCAAATTGTTACATACATACTTCTAGGAAGAACCAAAAACTATTTAAACATATTGAAAATGAAATAGATCCTATCATCATCACCCTGAAATGAAAAAAAATAAACATTTTATAATTAAAAATGTTTGCTTGGAAAATATTTAAAAATTTGGATGATTACCTTTCAAATATGTCAAATTAATGCAATCTATTATTTTTAAAAATATTTATTTTAGACTAATTAAACATATGCCAAAGTTCAGTATTGCCCCTTGGGGGCACTTAGCAGGTTGGGAAATATCTATGCCAGGCGGCACTTTTTTAACTAGATAACAATTCATCCTTTGAAATGCACATGACTCAAAAACTACTTAGTGTTTCACGGGAGTACCCCTTGTAATCTCTAAGACACTTTACCACCATGATAGTTTTAAGAGCTGTTTAAATCATCCCCAAATCAGCACTCTTTGTTCTGCTCTATTTGATTGGTATCTTGCCCCTAGCTAGCTTCTATTTGCATATGGAACTCAGTTACTTGCTTGGATTCTTTAAAATTAAATATTCAAAAGGTGAAAAGATACATCCTTCACCCTGTAACATATAAGAGATAGTTAAGGTTTTGTTCTGTGGAAGCATTACTGAAATCATGGATGATGGGAATCTGGATTACAATACAACAGAAGGCACAATACAAAGTTGGATGTTTTGACAGTCCATAATTCTTTCCATCCTCCTATTACACTGCAACTTTTCCTGCCTGCAAAAACACACTATCTCCTTCCCAGTCTCTACTATTCCCCACTACACCTCCACTATCACCACCAAAACTGCCATTTCCCCTAAAGAAATTGATTTTTTAAAAAGCTAAATAGAAATAAAGGGAAAGTTTTCTATTTTTGTAAGCAAAGCAGTTCAGCTCTTATGGAAATGTTGTACTTCATTCTTCCTTTTCATACAGTGCCTAGGTCCAATCCTCTCAACACCTAAAGAGTCCAGCAGCTGATCTCCCAAATCAATAATGTGCCTCCACTAATGGTGTCAGCTATTAAGACATTTAAACGTAATTTTCTCAATTATATATATTGAAGTGCACATTTTATATGTGACCATATTAACAATAAATTAGGTATACCATTTCTATATGGATTTATAAAAAAACATTAATCATATAACTCATTTCTTTAAATGTAAGTGAATTTAATTCCTGCTATTGGTGGTGACACAGTATGCTTACTTTAATAGATTTCTCTGGGTTGATTGAATCTTGAAATATTTAATTAAATTTTTCTTGTATATAGAAATATATCCGTAGGTACCTAGGTGAAAGATAATGGTTTTTCATTCATCAAATAAGATTTCAGGGAAGAGAGTAATGGCTTAAAGTCCTGTTCATTGTCCAGAAAAAGGGAAGTATACATTTCAACCCTGAAATCAGAGGAGTATTATCTGTCCAATGAGGAAGGATGTGTACAAGATATTCTTTCTTCCATTTTAGCATCTCTTGTACAAAATATCTTTATGCAGCACAATAGGTTTTTTTAATGACACATGTTAATCTTTTCCCCTTTCCATTACCTGAATATATCAGTATGCTTTCTTGTTGAAATAATTTGGGCTAGTAATTTGCAAATTCCCTCTGACAGCACTCAAGGCACAATACATTTCTCAAATCAGTAGGAGCCCTTGAAATGTGTTTTCACTATGCCTGCTGAAAAGGAAACTAGGGAGGGACAAATGTGCAAATGCTCAGAAAATCAGAAAGAACGACTTTCCTTTTTTCACTTACATAGTATTGATTGTTTCCTTCATTATTTGTAACCAAGGGCTATAAGGAAGTTTCTCATTTTATAATTACATTTCACAATCAGATTTTTTCTTCATGTTTCTATGCTATATTTAATGAATTTGGACTAAAAAAAGAAAAGCTTAACCAAAAACTACATAATTCCTTTAAAACAAGTTTTAAAGTATTTCCCATAAATAGCATTACATCAACATGTAAACCTTAACCTCAGTGAGTGCCCGAGGAGTACAATAACAAAGGCTCTGTCCCACTGGAGTGGGGAAGGATAGTAAAGGTTTTATTTTGTGACTAATAATGACAATGGCAGGTGTATGTGGCAAAGTATTCAATATAATTCATATTTTTAGAATTCTATAATATTTTGTGACTTTTGGCCTTCAGAATTTTTGTGTTCTTGAACTTCTGCCCTCAGGACATATGCCACAGAGACTAAACAACAGATCCTCAAATCAGACAATTGGGCAAATCTCTGCTCTTCTGCTTACTAATTTAGGCAACGAGTTACTTTTGTTTTAACGCATAGCCAGTTTTAAAATTTTCAACACATAAGATATAATCCATTGTAATAATATCTGAAGTGCCTAAGTAGCTACTGTTTTCATATCTTATAATTCCAGAGGTCAGAGACCTTGAATTGCTAGGATGACTCAATAAGTCATTAGGAAACCACCACGCACTTTCCACCTGTCTGTCTGTATTTCATCTATCTATCTGTCTATCTATCTATCTATCTATCTATCTATCTATCTATCTATCTATCATCTATCATCTATGTGTCATCTATCTATCCTTCAAAAATGAACTGAATTACAAGAGGAAACATTCAACATAAAACAGGCAGGTGCTATGTGTTCTTTTCTAACCTGATTATCAGAGAATGTCATTTGAATGCAATCTTTTCCTGGTAGTGTACTAAAACCTTCCTTCCCAGATTAAAGAGAAGGGAAATTAGATTCCACAATAGTGGGGTAGTAGCATGTTTCTAGAAAATATTATGTTGGTGAAGATATTAAATTATCTCTGGAAAATTCAATCTCCTACCTTTACAACTGAGTTGCAGAAAATCTAGTCCTTTACCTGGGTACGTCATACCTTTGTAAAATTTGTGGTTTGACTGCTTCTAAGAAAGATGAGGAGAAAAGATATTTAGCAATCTTTGAAACAGCTCTGCTTTTCCATTAGTAAACTAAGTAATGTAATGATATCTATCTCTAAAAGTTATTATCAGTGAAATGTTGTCACCTATAATTTTGGGAATATTGTGGAGTAAACTGGAAACTAAGATGATCCCCCACAGCCCCGTGCTTTACTCCACAGGAATGCCATTTGGTGGCACGTTGAGCTTTTACTTCCATGCACATCTGCCAATGTATTACCACAGCCTGGTGATTTCCAACCTTCTTCCTATCACCACTCACATAGAAAATGGGGCTATTTATGGAAACTGGTGTGTCACGGGTCATTCATGGCCTGGTGTGCCACAGTGAAGAGCTCTGGGTCACCAGGGCCCAACTCAGTTCACCTGTCTCTTGAAAAATCAAAACTTTTATAAACCATTAACATGCTCGACCATTTATCAACCCATAGTGAGCCAAAAGCCTTTAATCTATAAATTATTTTGTATTATTCTCCCTCCTACCTCCAAGTTAATGAGCTACTTCATCAAATGTAAAAATTGTACTTATGAATTTATGTCACCTTCTCACTCTCTCTGCCCCAAGAGGACACAGCAAAAAAGAGGCCTGGAGCTAAGTGCACCAGGGCTATTGTTGAGATGTAGAGCAAGTGCACCTGGCCCCAAACTACAGTTTTCCTGGTGTGCCGAGCAGCTGTTCTTACTAACTGCATTTCTAGATTCTAGGGGTAGAGCGCTCTTGAATTCCAAATGAGGCTACAAGTGTCACCAATGGAGGCCTGATTTACAGATGACGGGTGATCAGACTGGAGTGTAGAATTTGTTCTTATTAATAATTTTAGATTTACATGTTCCTTTTATCCCTTTGTATTTATGACATTCTTCTTTGTGCCTTTATATAGACCATTTATTCTATCTTTTACTCTAAATTACATTCTATTCATAACACACCTTATGAATTCTTCTGCCTCACACTCTACTTACTCTCTTTGTTTAACATACTGAGTTTTAACCTTTCTCTTTTTCATCTTTAGAAGAATTGAATATTTTTTCTATAATATAATAAACTAACATGGCACTTCAATCATTGTTTGAAATATGGCTACTTTTAGTGAAGGAGGATGTGGGCACGAAAAGGATCCTGAAGTCCAGATTACCTTTTCTGAAATTCAACAACATTCATCCTGTTTCACTTGCTCTGGAACCCCATGCAATTACTTTTCAGTAACTCGTGATAAGGAGAACCTGTGTACTTACTACAAGGGCACTTCCTTGGTTCCTTATGAAAGCTCACTTACCCTTTGGTGAAGTTTGAGGGAGGGCTGATGCATCCTGTTGGGTAATTAGTCTGTAGTTTTAGATTTCCAGTATTTTTGAGTAGAAAGCTAAGGTGCAAGATAATTCCAGAAATATAAACACTTCATTTTTTCCATTTATTCATACGCATGCATTGACTCCTACTCCTAGCACAGTAAACAAAGCTCCTGTGTCTGAATAGGTAGAAGCAGCCTATGGCAGCCCAGAAGTTTGTCCCGTGGATGTCAGTAGATCTCCATTTGGGAGGAGTGAAATTACCACCTACAGCTGGTGCACTCCAAGATCTGTCACTGAATTTGTGACATTTGAGGCCATGAGTTCTGTGTAAATAAATCTCCTTGTCAGTGACTGAGGCTGGAATATTCAGGTGCACTCATTCTTGGAAGATTTGATGTTGTGCTGATGGACATTTTGGCCTAAGGCCTCCATGATGGTCATACCAAATTCTCTTAGGTATGTTTAGAATTTTGTGTTTTTACCTAAGATGTTTTTACCTCTGCATCCCTTCTTCCCTCCCCACTTTCTTGCTTCCTCCTCTTTTTCCTTTACTCAAAACCAACTGGCATCAAATCTAACAACTTTTTAGAATCTCTGAGTTCCTTTCTATTTTTTCTCACAGTCATTGTCCATCATAGACATCTAGCAAGACTAATTTTGTCTTGTCTGTATCTCAAGAACCAGACTAATCCACAGAAAAACAATACAGAGACAATGAAATATATATAATCTGTTACCACAGACCGGTATTGATAGGGACATAGAGAAAAGGGAGACAAAGGACCCTTGTGCAATGTTGGTGGGACTGTAGATTAGTGTACCCACTGTAGATAACAGTATGGAGGGTTTACAAAAAATTAATAATAGAACTGCCTTATGACCCAGCAAATCTAATTATATCAAAATAAACCCAAGGCACGAATTTGAAATAACACATACACATCTATGTTCATTGCAGCATTAATTGCAATAGCCAAGTTACGGAAACAATGCAAGTGCTCATCAGTAGATAAGTGGATAAACAGTTGTGCAGATATATAAAATGGAATGTTACTCAGTCACAAAAAAGAATATGGATAAAACCAAGAAAGAATTCCAGGCTCACACAGTCTCAGTAAAAACAAGGGAGGGAAAGCCAGTAGAGGATAGTGACATTACATCAGACAATACTATCATTTCCCTTCCATATACTGGAATTAGAATGAGAGAAATTAGTTGAGTGACTATGGAATTTATTACAAATGAAGTTACTGTAAATGGTTTGGTGCATGTATAACATATGGGGACAGCATACTTATGAATGAGGAGTTGGTCCCTGTTTACTAAGCTATTCAAGCAAAAGATTTTCCCTTAAAGACAGAGGCAGAATATGGAAGCCGGGACCTACCATGCAGATAAATTACTTAATCTCTTTTGTTCTCATCTTCCTAACTTTAATAAAATGAGATTTGTTTTAAATGATTATATACTACATGTGAAGAATTTTGAACTGTACCTAGCATATTATAAAACCTAAACATATGTTAGTTATTATTATTTAAACCACATGACTTTTAACAATCATGGACAAGAGATTTATCAACATTTCTAAAAGCATTGAAAGTTATTGCTTATTGAACAGCAACTTTCTTTATAATACAATTGGTTCTTTAGTTGAATTTAATAACCGAACTCAATTGAAATATAGATAAAAGCTGTAATTTTACTGTTTTATCCATTTTTATTGAATTTATCAGGGTTACAATGGTTCATTAGTTTTGGAGTGTACAATTCTATAATACCTTCTGTATATTCTGTATATTGTATTGTGTGTTCATCACTTATAATCTTAGTTGACAGAAACTCTCAGAAATATTTTATTGTGTATTTATTTTTTCTTTGCTTCTACTTTTTTTTAAATGGCATTATAGTCATATTGTGTGGATGATATTAGGTGTAAGAAATAGTTAAGTAACAAAATTTTGTTAACAATCTGAGCCATAGGTGAAAATAAAAGATAAGGATTCAACATTTTAATTTCTTATAATTAGTTCCTCTGAAAATTAGTGATGTTCTCAAGTAAACTACTTTTTAAAATACATATTTAAAAAGGAGGAGTTTTAAAATGGAAAAATGAGGTATCTTATGATTATAAGGTTATCTTGAGTATATATTTATAACATAAAGAGCGAAGATAACTCAAATTGGAGGAACACTCCCGCTATTAATTCATAGGATTAAAGAAAAAAAGTTTAGTTTTATTTTACCCTTTGTAGCATACATGTGGTATCATTGAATGGATTTTAAGAAAAAAAGAGGTGTCACAACATGACTCACTTTGCTTTTATTTTTAAAATTCTAGAAAGGATTTAAAAAAACTCAAATAAAAGTCTATGTACAGGAGAATATACTCTCCATACTAAAAGTTCAAGACTTTTATTTGTAGAAGTTTTTGGATAACAAGGGTAGATATAGTTATGTTGCATTATAATGAGCTAAATTACTCTGAGTCTTATTTTCCCTTAGTAACTGGTGCTATTTTTTAAACATTATAAAAATATACAAATATTAATTTAAAATACATCTGGGAAGACCCGAAACTATAAAACTCCTAGACGAAAACATAGAAAAAAGCCAATTGACGGAGGTCTTGACAATGATTTTGTTTACTTATTTATTTTAGATAAAACAAACAAAAATAGAAACAACAAAGGCAGAAAATAAGTGTGACTATATCGAACAAAATAGAAACAATCAACAAAATGAAAAGGCAACATATGGAATAGGAGAAAATGTTTGCAAATCATACATCTGATATTGGGTCAATTTCCAAAATATATAAAAAACTCATAACTCAACATCACGTACAACCTAATTAAAAGACAGGCAAAGAAACTGAATAGACATTTTTCCAAAGAAGACATCCAAATGGCCAACAAGTATATAAAAATATGTTCAGCATCACAGATCATCAGGGAAATGCAAATCAAAACACATAGATGTCATCTTACACCTGCTAGACTAGACATCATAAAGAAGATAATAGATAGTGAGCATCGGCAAGGATGGAGAGGAGGGAACTCCTGTGCACTGTTGGTGGGAATATATTTTGGTATAGTCACTATGGAAAATAATACAGAGTTCCTTCAACAAATTTAAAATAAAACTACCATATGATTCCAGCAATCTTACCTCCAGGCATAGATCCCAAAAGAAAAGGAAACAGTATATTAAAGAGATATATGCATGCCCATGTATGCATATGTTTACTGCACCATTATTCTTTTTTTAGAGACTATCATTTCTTGTTAATGATAATACTCCTAGCAAGTATAAATTGTTAAACATAACTTTATTCTTAATAGTATTGGAAACTAACTCAGCATCTGTGAGTGGATAAAACGATAAAGAAGATGTGTTACACAGGCAGAGCCTGGAATATTGTTTAGCCATGAGAAAGAACAAAATCCTGCCAATTCTGACAAGAGGGATGACCTGGAGGCCATTACTCTAATTGAAATCAGCCAGACAGGGAAAGACAAATACTGTAAGATGTCCCTTACACGTGAATCTTAAAAAAGCTGACCTTGCAGAAAAAGACAATAAATTAGTAGTTACCGAGGGCTATGTGGCTGGGCAAACAGGGAGATGTTGGTCAAGGGGTATAAACTTTCCAAGAGAAGATGAATAATGTCCAGGGATTGAATGCATAACATTGTGATTACGAATACCAAATTTGTACTGTACAAGGGAAGACATAAAAAAGGAATTATCTTTTGGATGGCAGGCCCTTTGTAGTACAGGCCTCCTCTGCCAGATGAGTGTTCTAGGAACCTACCTGAATCAGTGAACCAGCTGGCATTGTTGTGAAAGACTGCATTCAGCCACAGGGAATTTTTTTTTTGAAGATTCTTTCAGTGTGTTTGCTCATTTTCTGATGGATGATTTACAAGAGCACTTGCCCACACCATGCTGAGTTTTCAGCAGTTTCTTGGCGAAAAGTGCCAGACTCCTATACCCCACCTTCCCTATCATCCAATCTTGCTTAGGGCAACTTTGTTCTGTTTCCCTGATTAAAAAAAAAAAGTCTTCAAAGGGAAACATTTTGCCGATGTGGAAGAAGTGAAACAAAAACCAGCAGAAGCACTAAAAGATATCAAAATCAATGAATTCTAAAACTGTTTTGAGCAGTGAAAAAAATGTCTCAATAGGTATAGTACATCAAATGGAGAGTAATTTAAAGGTACTTAAGTTTAAACATATAAAAATAAACATACATTTTTAAATAAATAAACCTGTTTTTTGGTCCCCCCCATGTACTTGAAAGTTGCTAAGAAACTAGATCTTAAATGCTCTCTTCACACAATACAGAGATGATAATTATGTGGCATGATGTATTAGCTAACACTGAGATGGTAATCATACTTCAATATAAAGTGTATCAAATTAATACCACATTGTACACTTCAAGTTTATACAATGTGATATTTCAACTATGTCTCAATATAGTTGGAGAAAGTGTTCTGAATAGCAAAATACTCTGAATAACCAACTCATCACTGAAGGAGAAGAACAATGGAGAACAGACACTATATAACTCCCAGACTTACATACTATCTAGTTACAGTAATCAAGACAGTATATACTGGTGACACAATAGATAAATACATCAATGAATGGAAGAGTGAACGCAGAAATAAATCCACATAAATAGTAATCAATTAATCTTTGCAAAGGAAGGAAAATGATACAATGGAGAAAAGATAGGAAGTTCCACAAATGGTTCTGGAACAATCAAACATGCAAAAAAAATATTTTACTACACATGACCTCAAATTCTCCTCAAATATTAATCCCAAATGTATCATAGACCTAAATGTAAAACACAAAACTATAAAACTCCTGTAGATAATGAAAGAATAAATGATCTTTAGTGTTATTACTTTTTTCATATAATATAAAAGGCATGATTCATGACAAATAATTGATAACCTGAACTTAATTAAAATTAAAAACTCCTCTGTGAAAGACACCAAGAAAGACTGGGACAAAATATTTGGAAAAGACACATTGAATAAAAGACTTTTATCCACAATGTGCTTATGTGGTATCTTAAACCACATAAGACCGAATAAGAAAAGGAACAGCTGATTGAGATTTGGGCAAAAACCCTGAAAAGATACTTTATCAAAGATGATACACAGATGGCACATAGGCACAGGAAAACATGTTCCACATCCTATGTCATCATCGGGTAGGTGCAAACGAAAACAATGAGATACCACTACACTTCCCCTAGAACAATCACATCCACAGTGCTCGCACTGATTGCCCAATGCTGGTGAGGACGTGGAGCAACAGCAGCTCTCACTCATTTCCAATGAGAACGTGAAATAGCACAGCCGCTCTGCAAGACGGCTTGTGATTTCTTCCAAAAACAGACTAGTCTTACCATGTAATCCAGTAACTGTGTTTCTAAATATTACCCCATAGAACTAAAAACTTATGTCCATGAAAAATACCTGCAAACAAATGTTTATATAACAGTTTTATTCATGGTTGTCCAAACTGAGAAGCAACGAACATGTTTTTCAGTAGGTAAATACAGGAAGCTAAATAAACTAGGGCGCACATGCAGTGGATATTAAAGGATCAAAAGAAATGAGCTATCAGTCCATGAAAAGACATAAAGAAAACTTAAAACCACATTATTAAGGGGTTCCATGCGAGCTGTATGCAGATTCTTTACTAATAGAAAGTGAGATAAAAATATGTGATATATTACCCCAATGAATCTGTGGTACTTTGTCATGCAGCAAGTGAAAATGAATATAATGGCTCAAAAGCACAGGGATGATTTAACAATGATATGAAATCCTAATAAAGAGTCTTTTACAAACCAAATCAGAAGTCAAAAAAATCCCTCTAATAGTGTGTGACACAGGTGTGTCACATATTATTATATTTTAATTTTAAGAAAATATCTGGGAGAGAGGTAATCTTTTTATAAGGTGTTTTTTTATTATTTTTAAAAAATTTTTATTTACTTATTTTTAGGGAGAGGGTAAGGGAGAGAGAGAGGGAGAGAAACATCAATGTGTGGTTGCTTTTCGCTCACTCCCCACTGGGGTCCTGGCCTACAACCCAGGCATGTGCCCTGACTAGAAACTGAACTGGTGACCCTTTGGTTCACAGGCTGGTGCTCAATCCACTAAACTACACCTGCTAGGGCAGTAATAATATGGACAAAAATTAAATATTGAAAGCTATTAAATTCATTACTTAGTATAATTTGCCATGGGAATGCAAGAATGGTTTGGTATTTAAAATCATAATTGTAAACCATCACATTAACTGATTAAAGAGAAACTCTCAGTACATACAAAAAATACACCTGATAAAAATGTAACAATTATGACAAATCCTAGCAACTTGAAAAACCTCTGCCAGCAATCAAAGCAACAACATACTTAAAGGGGTAAAATGTAGTCATTTCCTTTACTGTAAGCAAAGTGCCAGCTTGCTCACTAATATAACTCATAATCAGCATAGTGCTGGAGGAACTAGCCAAAAATGTAACCAAAAGTTTTAAGAACAAAAACTGGAAAATGAAAAAAATTATTTAAAAAACCCTCCCATAATGATGCCGAAAATCCAAGAAAATATTCACTTCACTAAAGCTAAGATGTACTTAGCAGAATAATTATGTTAAAATATAAAAACAATAACACTCAAATGAATCTGAAAAAATAAATAATATAGAATGGGGCAAAAGAAGGTTTATAGTTTTATATAAAAATTATAGAATAATTAAATATAATACAAGAATAAACTCTTTCACAATTTCAGAACTGTAAACCTATTTTTCTATACCCTGTATATACATACAAACAACAAAAGGAATCGTTGAATATGACAAATAAATTAATATATTATGTAAAGCTACAAAATATTTACAAAAGTTAATGAAGAAATTTGCTAAATCCCATTACATATCACAATTTGACTATTAAAATTGTAAAATTTCTATGATATCAAAAGCATAATGAGTAATGGTAAAATAAAGAACAAGGAGTGATATTCACATAAAAAGCACAATTGTCTAATTTAAATATAAATTTTAAAAACAACCAGTTATATATTAAAACGCAATAGATACCAGAGTAAGAGAAATAGTAACAAAAAACAAACAATATTGAACATAAGAGAAAACCAGAGGTTAATGAACATGCTAATTTATTCTGTATACAAAGCATTGATATTTTAGTCTAATGTGGTTAATAAATATTAGATGTTTTCCAAATTTCATGTTTTGGCCAGGATGTGGGAAACGAGAAAGGTAATAAACTATTAGTGGGAGTGTGAATTTTCTAAATATTTAAGAGATAATTTATTTAATAAATAGTGAGATTTCAAGTGCTCACTCCCTAAATCCATGGAGAGTGCCATATGAAAATGAAGCTTGCATGCAGCATTGTTTTAAAAGCAGACATTGGCCCTGACCAGTGTGGCTCAGTGGGTTGGGTGGTGTCCCGGAGAGTGAAAGGACACCGCCAGGTCAGAGCCTGAGAGCCTACCTCGGGGCTCTGACTGATTGATCTTTCCTCCAAGGTCAATGTTTCTCTCCCTCTTTTTCTCACTCCCTTTCCCTCTGTCTAAAATAACATCTTAAAGAAAAAAACCTTGGAAAGAATTAGTTTTACAAATAGAGTAGAATAGAGTGAGAAATAAATGTAAATAAGAATCCCATAATCTTCATATTCTATTCTACCTTTATATTCTTCTGGATAACTTATGTACTCCATAATATGCCTATAAGTAAATAGTAATAGTGAAGGTCTGGTAGTGAAATTAAGCAGCCATTTTTGCAAGTGATAATCTCAAATATTCATCTAAAAATAGAAGGCTGAACGGCTTCTTGAAATCTCAAGTTACAAATGCTCAGGTACAAAACCAAACCAATTTTCCTTTAAAAAAACAAACAAGCTAACATTCAAGCTTAAGAAACTAGGAAGTGTATGTTATTAAAGAAGAGCACAGCAAGTGACACGGGACAACCCTGGGGAGTCCCTCAGAAATACGTATGTTAGAATTATTTCAGAAGAGTGAAAGAGGTAAAGTTCAAGCTAAATTTTTAAAGTCAATAATAATATTTTTCTCAGCAAATTTTTACTGAAAATCTTCTTGGGCAAGGGAAACAAAAGAAATAAACAAGTGGAGCTACGCCAAACTGAAATGTTTTGCCCTGGAAAGATAACCATCAACAAAACAAGAAAAAACATCCTACTAAATGGGAAAACATATTCACCAATGATACATTTGATAAGAAGTTAATAATCAAATTTAATTTAAAAATGCATACAATACCAAAAATGCAAACAATTCAATTAAAAAATGTGCAAAGGACCTGAATAGAAACTTCTCTGAAGAAGATATACATATGGTCAATAGACGTATGAAAAGATGCTCAACATCACTAATTATCAGGGAAATGCAAATTAAAAATGCAATGAGGTATCACACCTATCAGAATGGTTATCCTCAATTAATCCCTAAACAAGTGTTGGCAAGGATGTGGAAAAAAGGGAACCCTTTACACTGCTGGTGGGCATGCAGACTGCTACAGCCACTATGGAAAACAGTATGGAGTTTCCTTAAAAAATGAAGATGGAACTGCCTTATAGCAGACGCAGCAATTCTATTTCTGGGTACATAAATGAAGAAACCCAAAGAACATATGCACCTCTATGTTTATTCCAGCAGTATTTACAATAGTGAAGACATGGAAGCAATCCAAGTGCCCATTAATAGATTTTTTTAAAAAGTGGTAGTACATACATAAATGAAATATTATTCAGCCATTGAAAAGAATGAAATCCTACCTGCTGTGATAGCATAATGGACCTAGAGGGTGTTATGCTGAGTGAAATAAATCAGTCAGAGAAAAAGCAAATACCATATTATTTTACTTACATGTGGACTCTCAAGAACAACAGAAACAGACAAAATGGAAACATACTCATACATGTAGATAACTGACTGGTGGTTGCCAGGGGGAAGAGGGTGGGAGGACTAGATGAGAAAATAGAAAGAATTAAGAAGTGCAGATTGGTAGTTACAAAATAGTCACAGGGATATAAAGTACAGCATAGGGAATATAGTGAATTATATTTTAATAACATGAATGGTGTCAGGTGAGTACTGGAAATATTAAGGCATCACTTTGTAAAGTATATGATTGTCTAACCACTATGATATACACTTGAAACTAATGTAAAAATATTGATTGTAAATTGTAATTGAAAAATAAAATTTAAAAAAAATTATAAATTGATATCCATCAAGATAAGTGGTTGTAATAAAAATAACAAAGCTCTAAATGAAATCTGTAGGAAAGCCTAATTTTAAGGAGTGTAAGTAAAAAAAGATGGTTCAAAGAAGTAAAAGAATACTCATTTATCATATGTCTAACCGAATGCTTAGCCCTTCACACATATTTATTTTCTCCAAAAGTTTTTAGGCAGATATTATCTCAAATCAAGATAAAACATTAGGCTTAAATAATTCAAAAGAGTTAAATGAGAAACTCTTGATGAAAAGACACAAACATAGCCTTTCACAATTTTAAAATTTATCTTCTAAAAGATAAACTTTTATAAACATTACAGAAGTGTGGCTTTACTGAAGGCAATAAAGAAGGATACTCAAAAGGATTATAGAAACAACAGAGACGTGAAATGAAAATTATACGGTTTGAGAGAGTGATGGATAGCATTTACAGTATCCCTGAGATGGTCAGGAGGAAGTCGGGACTTATTCAGTCTTACAATGATTGAAAAGTGTGGAAGAAGAAATGCTAACTGTGCTATTTTGAGAGACTGCACTATGAAAAAAATGAGAGAATGTTCATTATAAAAGCATTATATGGATTTTTCATCTGAGAATATTTTATGGACATTTAAAAAACAATATTATGGTCTACAAACATTCTGAAGGTCATAGCCAGTGCAATAAGGAAATACAAATTTTTTAAAATATGGTGTGTGGTATGAGTACTGGAATGCAATACAAAAACTGTATTTCTTATACAAATAACATCATTTCATGCATATTAAAGAAAATGTATAAACAAATCATAATATTAGAATTTATCAATGGCAAAAATACAAATATCAAGTTCTCTATGTGAGAAAAGCAATTAGGAAATAAAAGGTAAAGATCATAGTTCTGATTGCATAAGAAAGATAAACTGCATAGTAATAAATCCAACAGAAGAGGAGCAATAGGTCTCTCCTAAGAACTACAATATGTGAATAACATTAAAGAATATTTAAATAAATATTGCATTCCAGGTTCAAGGTTTGGAAATATCAATATTGTAAACATGTTAAAATCTATTCTAACTGATATATTGATTCAAAGCCATCCTGTAACCTGGTGGCCTGGGGTCTGGCTGCTTGCCACTAGGTGGGTAAGGGGACAGATTTTTATTAACAGAGCATGCAATTTGAGGGGGCAGTGTGCATGCTGGTCTGTGTACAGATTCTCCCCCAGCCTCCTCCTGCTGGAGCTGTTGCAGCCTGCCAACTCAGTGTTTCTCCCTGTCCTTCTCCAGGGAAGTGCAGCCTCTGTGCCTGATCAGGATTCTCCCTGACTGGGGTTTCCTCTGCTCTCCAGGTACCTGGCCTGACCACCCTGTTGCAATCTCAATACAAACCCAGCAGATGTCTAAACAAAAATTGATTTGCTGATTCTAAAATTTATGTGAACAATAGAGTCAAAAAGAGCTGGGTCAATCTTGCAGAGGTATAAGTAGAGCTGAGGAGACCTGTTATTCTGAGATACAAAGATGAATTATAACTATATAAAAATTATGATACTGTACAATTAGCTCAGAAAAAAACAGACAAGCAAGGAGAATAACCTAAATTGCCCAAAACTCTGACATAAAAAGTCTGATACGCAATTAAGTGGGGAAGAATTGAGGTTTGGTAGTGGGCCAACTGGATATCCATTTGCAAAAATATGAATCTTCAGTTGTTGGTGGCAGCTGTGCCCTGGCGGCGCTGCGGACTCCGCCCCGTGTGGGCCTCACTCTTCCCTGGCTCCCCCAACCCTCACCCTGCTGTGCTCACAGCCACAGGAATAATAGCACTGGGACCCACAGACAGAAACAATAGCATTAGAAGGCTCCAACAAACAACCTAGAGACTGAAAGCAGAACCACCTTGAGCTAAGAATGGCCGAGTGCTGTACATCTGTCTGTACAGAGCCCCTCCCTTCCTATAGTCTTGAATGACATTATGTTGCCCGAAGCCTTAAAATGGCTCCTTATGAATACGGCAATTGTCACTGACAGTTAATTTTTCCCAGAGAATTTCCTTTTAAACCTCCTCGTATTTACACCATAGCTCCCAGTGGAAGGTTTTCGTGCAATAGGAGGCGGCGACCTTCCACCCTTTCCACCCAGACACTTAGAACGTGGCCTGATCCATCCCCACCGTCCTGACAGGGTGTCTTGGCTTCCTGGTGAAGAAGGGTCTCACTCTGGGCGTTACAGAGATGTTGGACTTCATGAACAGATAACTGACAGAACAAAAATTAGCAAGGTTTTTTTTAATTACCTTCTGAAATCGTGGGAGAAATGAAACAAAAACATAAAGCAAAAGATCCCAGGCTCTCTACTTACCTTCCAGACGAGGTTCCAGGCTGGAGCCGTACCAGGGCCTGAACAGGCTCCAGCTCCACCACAGCCCACGACTAACACTGGTTATTTTCATAATTTGGTGGTGAACCAGGCTGTGATGTCAGAAGGTGACTCTATCAAGATGTAAAGAATTTGAATTACAACACACCCTATAATGTATGTCTAGTTGTAGAAAAGTTTACAAAACAAAGTATTAGGAAGAAGTTATTCTAAAAAGTCAAAGAGATGATTGTAAGTAAAAGTCACACATCTGCTTAAGTGTGACTCAAAAAACAATTAAATAGAAATATGCTTTATCTTTCATATAAAAGAAACTGTGTCATTTTGTTTTTTACATTTTGTTTTGGGCATAATGCACATGATCTCTGAGTTTTCATATTTGGAGATGTATCTTCCCTCCTGATATTATCCTTTATGTTAATTTCTTCAAGAGCAATCTATAAGTAATCAAACAGAATGCACTTATTATCAATTGCCTCATCAGTAGAAATTATAGTGATATCTAATTGATAAAAGTTGGTAATCCCACAGGTGGAAAATATTCATAATTTTGTGGTTAATAGGTTGCCTTGTATATGTCATTTACTGATTCCTACATTCATCCAGTCAGTCATTTGCTCTATTATTTCTTAATTCTTAATTAATTCCATAACATGTTCATTTATTGTAAAACTTTTTAGTGCCTATTCTGTATTTATCCCTATATGCACAGGCATTAAACATGTTTACTTTATGCAGCAATTCAGGAAAAAATACCGTGAATGCTGAAGGAGATGGTCATCAAGTTCACTTACATCCACACACACAAAAATTGGACTCAATATTAATTTTGGAAGTTGTCAGTTTGAGATATGCTAACCATTGCAGGAAAAGCAGAAAAACAACACTTAAATGAATACAGATGACCAATAACACTGAGTAAATAGACTGTACAAATGGTTACAACTTTCACCAGCATTTTTACTTTTATGGAAATAATAAATGCTTTGTGTTTGAATATATTTGATATATAGAGAAAATGAAACAAGTCACCTAGGAATTGCAAATACAAATAACAAAAAAGCAATAAAAATTTATGTTGTTTTTATATATTAAAATATTACTCTGAAATAAAGACAACTTTTTAACATTTATTTCTGTTTCAAGAATGGTTCTATATTATCTTACAAGTAATAAATTCAAGAAAAGTTAAGGTACCCCATTGAAGATTATTAAATTTAAAAGAAAATTCAGATTTCTTAATATTAAACATAAATATGATAGTTATCTTTTACTTCACATTCATTACACTTATTGTGTAGAACTTTAAGACATTAAGTTTCTGTTTCCAAGTCTCTTTTTTATTCTGTGTTTATTAACCTCTATTCTAGCAGTCACTTTTGATAACTTTTTGTTATCAAAAAGTACTCTTTTTCTAGAAATACTGAGCCTTCATTTAACAGTAGATGTCTGTGATAAAATGCCATTTTCATTCAACTGGTAGTTTCTTTCTTCAGATTGAGGTTGAAATTACTTTCTAGGTAAACAGACCTTCATAATCTAACTCTGTGTCTACAGAAGTTCTCTGCATTATTCCTCTCTTTTTTAGTACAAAATATCATGTTCCTCTATATTTTTGATATTTATAATTATTATCTATATCAGTAAGACATGCCACTTTGTAGTACCCCTCAGTGGGAAGATGGTATACTGGCACAATTATTTTTAAAATGTTACTGATTTTAAAACTAACTTTTATTTCAATGTGACATGGTACTTACTTTGTGCCCTTTTTATGCCTGGACACTTTTATTTTCCACTCGAAAAATTAATGTTTTGAACCCTAGGCCTTTCATCATGCTTGTGAGATATGTTTTCATCCCATTGCATATTCTATCCACAACTTGACACAGTGACTTGTAGAGAGCATTTGGGGAAAGGTGTTCTTCAATTCTGTAATGAGTTGAATTGTGTCATTCCAAGACCTAAACATCTGTCCTTCTGATGTGATCTTATTTGGGAATAAGGTTGTTGCAAACGTGATTAAGTTAATGTGGTCATTGAGAAATGTAGTGGGACTGTAATCCAATATACCTGCTACACTTATAAATAAGAGAAAATCAGGCATCACACACAGTCATGTGACGATGAAGACAGAACTTTTGCAGAAGCCCAAGAGCACCAAAGAGTATCGGTAAAGCAACAGAAGCTAGAGAAAGACATGGAGCAAATTCTGGCTCACAGCCTCAGAAGGAACCCACCATGCCAACACCTCGATCTCAAACTCTTAGCCTCCAAAATGTTACAATAATAAAACTCCTGTTGTTGAAGTTACTTATTTTGTGATACTTTGTCATAGTAGCTCTAGCAAACTAATACAGTTGTTATACCTTAAAATCCCTTGAAATCTTCCCACTTAGTCATTTATAGAAATGTCATTTCAAAAGATTAGTATTAAATCAACAAACATCATGATTTTTATTTTGGTAGTTTGTATGTATATTTTTTAATTAAATGTTTGTCCCAGATGCTCATTTCAATCCCATACGTCATTCTACATAAGTATAGCATGTGACAAAAGAGGCAAACTAAAATATTTTATATATCTTCTTTATCAACCGATCCGCATGCAGTGAATTTATTACACTAAAATATCTTCCCCTGAGGTAAGTGCTACTGAACAACAGCAGAGGCTGGGGAGCCGGTCAATCTGTTCGCTCAGGAACAGCAGCAGAACCTGATGTTCAGCTAGCAGGTGATGCCACGGAACATCTGTGAAATGATTTTTCAAAAACCCACAAAAAACTTGTGAAAACCTCTACAACTTTTGAGAAAATATTATACATACCAAAAATAAAACAACAAAATAATCATGAAAATTAATAATATTAGTTATTAAGATAAAAACATGATCTCCAACTTTAAGCAAACACCAGCAAAACCAAATAAAAGCTGTAGACATCACACAGAATTATTTAGGAAGAACTTGTATATTAGAATAATATATTGATAAAATACACCAAAAATAGAATAATATATGATAAAATTTTGGAAATAAAATTTTAGTATATACAAAGTATTAATGTGCAAGTGGTTATTTATAAGTTATATATGTCCCATTGATGTGAATTTCAATAAACACAAAGAAATGAAACAGTGGATATCAATTTGTGCCCTGTGGACATCACACACATTAGCCACTCCGAAGGGATGCTGATTTTACCACTGAAGCCACCAAAGTTCCAAATGTCTTACTACCATAAAATAAGAAGAAAAAATTGCACTTGCTTTAATAGTATTTGGATATAAATGTATTTAACTATTACCTCACTGTTGTGATTATTGCTTGGGAATATTGAGTTAAAGTTCCATTATCTATAAAACTGTGGTTAACAGTAACCAAACTGGGAGACAATTGTGATATTTAAATGAAACAGTACACATAAAAGTATCTGGCAAATTTTTCCTATTAATGAATATGTGTGGAAGCTAACATGTCCCTGCATGAAAATGCATTTATTTCTGTATCAATTCATGTAATTTCAACTCACAAGACATAAATTAGTTTGCAATTTTCTTAAGGCATTTTATGTTACCAAATATTTAATAGCATTGTCTTTGCCTGTTTAGTATGTAAAATTATTTGATGATTGTCTGTAGGCACTTTTTTGAAATGATTTAGGAGTTACGTTTATGAAAATGTATTTTTGAGACCCGGCTTCTTGGTTTTTAGTAACAAGTGATAAATACATCTTTGGGGTTTTATTTTAAAATTAGTTTAGTATTTGATTGTTGTAATGACTATGCTTGCCTTTGCCATTTAGTTTTTAATTCCCCCTCATATTAATAAAGTATAGTTTATTTATACAATAATTCAAGGAGGGGTTTGTTTTCTACACTTTGTAACTGCAGATGTATTTGACACACGAGAATATTTTATTAATTCATCAAACTGAAAAATAGATTTCTGCTCTGAAAAATCTGTAGTAACTATG
>CM052539.1:177705322-177769410 GCA_028533065.1 Trachops cirrhosus | reverse complement strand
GGAAAATTAATCAACACTTTGAAGTTAATCTGTGGTCATTTTTATGCAGAAATGGGAAAGTAATAGTTTTTTGCTAACTGAATGTGGGTGCTAATGAAAGAAATATCTAAAATGTTGGAGTAGCTTTGGAAATGGAGAGTGTGTGAAGGCTCAAAGAATTTTGAGGAGTATGCTACATATAGTCTGGGTTGGCTTGAACAAATTATTAGTTAAAACGTGGATGTCAAAGATGTTTCCGGTGAGGATTCAGAAATAAGTGAGGAACATTGTAGACACATTCCCAGGCGCCTTAGAGAAAGATTGAATTGGTATGAATACACTATCGATAGAAATCTGGACTTGGAGAACACTGCCAGAGAGATCACTGGAGTAATGAGATGCATGTTACTTCTTCTTGTGAATGGAGAATTGTTTTTACATGGTTGAGAACGCTTAGTGAAATTGTATGAACTTGTAAATGACAAATTTGAATAAAATAACTAAGAAGACTTTTAAGAAAAGTGTTGAGTATATTGACAGTTTTTTATTTGATTACAGCCAAATGTGAGAGGAGAAAGATGAATTAAGCCAATAACTATTAAAAAATAAACAAGGCTGATGATTTTAGAAACTTTAGCCTCCCTGGATAATGCTAAAAGTCTGAAATGCCAGCCGAAAGTGTGGCATAGAGCATTGTCATAAAAGATGAAAGATGTACTCTTAATCTCAAAAACATCCGAGGGACTCTAAGACATTTAAAATTATTGTTAAATAGCTATGTTGGTAGAAGTCAAAGATAAGAAAATATCTCAGAAATACCTATGAAAATATCTTCTCTCTAATGGAGTAATACCTAGTCCAATTCACACACAATCAAAAAGTTTTTGATGAAGTTATATCATCAGAAACACTGTCATCTGTCATCTTGTACTAAATAGGACCGAGAGAGTACCAAAGTAAGTGAAGTATGTGGAATCTCCAAAATTATGCTGGCAGATGTAGGCCAATAAACCACTCTTAAAAACATGTGCTCCTTTTCAGAAAAACGAAGGAAGACACAGATGGCAGGAGCTAGAACTCAGAGGCAGAACCAAGATCTCAGAAGGAGAAACAGAACCACAGAAGAATACTACCTTTGCCGACATGAAAGTGAATGCCACCCACTGGTAGACAGTGGGCAAAGAAACAGGGACTTCACTACTACAAACATGGGGAGCTAAAATCTTCCTTAAACTTGAATGACTTTGGAAGTAGATTCTTCCCCAAGGCATCCAGATAAGAGCCCTGTTGGGTCGACATCTTGATTTTAGCTTTGAGATTCTAAGCAGGGAGTACGGTCAACACTGCTTGGACCTGAGAAAAATAGTTGCTATTTTAAGCTTTGATGTCTGGGGCGATTTGTTATGCAGCAATAGAAACTTGAAACAAATATCTTCCCATTAATGTATGTTTGTAAAGCAACACCTCATAAAGAAAGGTCTAATTTGGACCTTTGCTGATTTGCTGATTTCCATGCTAGTAATAGTGCCAACTATCAAAAGTTCAGGTAAACACACACACACACACACACACACACACACAGAGGAATAACCAATGAATCATTAAAGTAGTAGTTAGTAAAAATTTATAGTGCGAGCACCAAAAGAGACAGTTTGCAAACTGGGAACACTCAAACCAAAGCATGAAATGGGCTCAAGGCCATGAAGTTACAGGCTGCCTCATAAAGCAAAAATGAGAAAGATGTTAACCTCTACAAGGATTAGTTACAATACTAGAATTTTCCTAAATAAAAGAGAATTACTTAGTGGTTACCTCATATCAATTTTGGGAAACAATTTATATTTTGCATATGATTTCAGAGGCATAGGCAAAAATTGACCTATGTCAACCTAGCTCCACTTAACTTGCAACATACACTACATATAAGCTTTGCTTGTATGACTTAACTGTCTAGTCATGTTTTTGTCTAGTCATGGACTTTTCAAGTCTGGTCCCTGTTTATGTTTGATTTTAGTACAATGAAGGCTGACTTTACATGCCCACTTGACTCCACTTAACTTGGAGTTAGAAGAGCTATGCATAATTGGCCCCGATGAGTCTACAGAAGCCAGCAGAAGCAGAACACAGTGCGATACAGCAGAACAGAGTGGTGGACTGCTATCCACCACTTATGTAGCAGGGTGCATGAAAACATGCAGGCATTTGGTTTGGTTTTAGGTTGAGTCCACGTGCTTTAACTTTTGTTCTCATGATTTCTCTTTTTTGAGGGGAGAGTTGGTTGTGAGTAGCTTAGGGGACCTTCAAAAATGTTCCACTGCCATTAGTATATTGCCTGCACTCCTCTTTTTTATTATGCTAACCAAACTCTAACAGTATTTAATTTATTATTTCTACAAGTAAACATTAATAAAATAATGGAATGCAATGTTATAGGACATGCAAGCATGGGCCATCTAAAGAAGTATAACTATATATACAACATATAAGTTACTCATCCATAGCAATAAAAAAGCATTTTAACTTTCTATATGAAATCTTTTTGTTTTGCTTGATTTTAAGTTTACACACATAATCCCAGAGAAAACTATGCATTTGTCATTTAGTTTATTTGCAATTATAATGCACTTAAAAACATGAGCAAGTATATTATATGACTTTCCTATTTATTGGAAAGTAAGAATTTAATAACTTTATAAAGATTCAGGAGAATTAACCTAAATAAAATATGTCAAGGACAGTAACCAGTAATAGAAATAAGCTTTTTTGAATTATAAGCAAAGACCTAAGAGATCATGAGTATGCATATGCATGTATGTGTCTACAGTACAGAACATAGCTTTAAAAAATACAAAATTGAAAGTTACTTTCTATAAATTCATATATAATGTTTACTAAAATGTTAGTGAACATCATACTCTCAAAATGATAAGATATTCCAAAAAGTTAAACCATTTTCATAATTAAGCTTTTTCTACTTATGTCTATCCTCTGTTTTAATCATTTATGCACACTCACACACATAGGCAAACACACAGAAGTACTGTCACATGGGCAAATAGACAAAGACATACCTGCAGAGAGAGCTGTAGCACAAACTGCCCTCACAAATACCAGGTACAAATATTTGCACCCTGAATTTTTCTCTCAAACTCAAAAAAATAATTTGTTTTAGTGGAAGTACATTATCAACCTTTTTATTTAATTGTCCAGATATGAGAGAAGAATATATTAATTTTATTTCAAAGGAAAGTTCAAATTCTCTGGTTAAATAGGAGATTTTAGTTGTTATTCCCTCTCATTATATTGTGTTTAACGAAAGCCAGGTCTCTAACCCATATATGTCACAACCAGTATCTTTGGGGCAGGGCTTTTAGCTTTAAAAATCATTGCAATTGTATAAGCTTTTGAAACAGTATTTATAAAAATAAGTGTAGAAAATGAGTATTTGTCTTTGAGCAGAATTGTGTCTATAGAAAGATGAGGAATTCTTAGATTATAAATAACCATCAAAAGGGCCATAATAGCTTAGCAAAAATTACTTAATTTTTTTCTGCTTCATTTGGGTGGGCCATGCAATTATTCAACTGAAACATATAAAAATGCACAGTGATGGTATTTTAATATTAATTGTCATCTAGTTTTAATAGGATTAAATATTTGAAAGGCACTTCAGCACTCATCCATGCAAATCTCCAAGCTTCTCCTTCACTTGATTCCCTAATATTTCTAACACTAGGAAAAATAAGCTCTCCCAAAACCTTATGTGTGGCTAGAGAATAGCAAAGTGCTTTCAATGAAAATAGATACAATGACCTGTTTGATCTGCTACTAAAGCTGAATAAAAATGAGTTTGATGTAGAAAAGTAAAGCTTCACCTCTAATTAAAAGGACAGCAAAAAATAGATCCACATTTAAGTCAATTTAATCAAGATGTTGTATAATGTTATGGTTAGGAAATGTAATAATTAAATCAGTTCATAACTCTAAAGTATATGTTTACTATGTACTAGGCATTGTTTGTGTTTGTTATATACATATTTATTTATTATTTTAAATATTTTATTTATTTATTTTTAGAGAGAGGGGAGGGAGGGAGAAAGAGAGGGAGATAAACATCAGTGTGTGGTTGCCTTTTGTACACCCCCTACTGGGGACCTGGTCCACAACCCAGGCATGTGCACTGACTGGGAAGGGAACCTGAGACCCTTTGGTTTGCAGGCCGCCACTCAATCACCTGAGCCACACCAGCCAAAACTGTTATATACATATTTAAAGCTCACAGTAAAAAAAAAAAATGCTTAAGAATATGTTTCTCAAATTTGTATAAAAACAATAAAAATATAATTTTCACTCTTAAGTCAATGCACAGAGAATATTGAAGAATATTTATTGTCAATCATTACATTTTTAAATTTAAAATATTGTGAAATTATGGTTGTCATTCACATCAGTGTGGAACCATTTACTCATGAATAGTTAATATGTGACCATAAGCAAAAAACCAAATTCAAAATTGCTATTAAGACTTTTTGATAAAATGGGCTTCATAAGTATGTTACATGACTCTGATTTTAATGTGCAATTAATTTTAAGTAATGATTTTCCACTCACTTTTTAATGGCTGTTCCTCCAAAGGAAAAGAAAAAACTATGAAATTCAGTGATTAGAATGGTTTTAAATTGAATGGACAATTTTTGTTAACTCTAATGGAGGCCTTATTGGTACTCATGTAGTTTATATTAGCTTATATGGTATGAGTGTTTTTCAGTAAAATGGATTATTTGAGTAGTACTATGGTCCTAACAATATTATTAACACTCATCATGCCAAAAAATCAATTTTGCAAAAAAAGAGAAATATTTTGAAAATTATAACAGGTTTAACACCTGTGAAGAAATGTAAGAGTTTACATGCAAACTCTGTCATGAAATGATCATGTCTCAGAGCACAAAAATCCTACAATACCAAGACTTGGAGCATGTAATGTGTAACAAAAATGTATAGGCTGGTTTTAAAGAGTCAATATGATGACATAGTATGTTGAAGTGAAAACAATAAAAAGGCACAATTATCCAGCTGCTTATATGGTTAAAGGCATTCTGGATAAAGATTATAGAGGAGGAACATGCTGGAATTTGGAAAAAAACAAGGAGGCTAGTGTGGTTGGAACAGAGGGAAGGAGGAAATTAGTGAGAGGGGGTTAGATGTATGCAGGAATCCTGACCACATAGACCCTTATAGAAGTTTAATCAGGATTTGTCTCTGTGTGAAAGGGAAGCCATTGGAGGGGTTAAAACAAAGGGGTGTTTAAAAGGGGGGCATCATTTTGACACTGTACAGAAATAAGGGGAGAATTAGAGAGAATATTTATGATTCTCTCTAAACACACACAAGATAATGGTGACTAAAACCAAGGTCATGGCCATGAAGATGGTGAGAAGTAGCTGGAATCTGAATATATTTTCCAAATGGACATAAGTTGATTTCAGATTATATTCAAATGTAGAAATAATTAGAAGCATCAATTATCAATGTTAAGATATAATTTAACTTGGATATTTAGTGAATTGTTGACTATCTTAACAACCACAGGATTCTCAATTAAAAATAATAGTTTTTCCCAAATCTATCATTAGAATTCATCCTTAGTTCCTCAAGCTATAATACAAAGAGTTCCTCCTGTACATATCTACAGACATTAAAAATTTTAAAAATATTTAAATTATCCTCCAACAAAAATTCAATGAATTTAACGAACTTATGTGCTTTATTTGCTTGATAATAAAATGTCCCAAAATTCTAATTCTCCCAACTTACAAAATGTAAAATAAAAATTAAATATATAGATAGATATAGAATAATAGAATGATGGCAATAAAGAAAGGAAAAAGAAGTATAGATAAGCAGATAGATAGGGAGATATATTTAGAGCAGTTCATAGACATTTATCAGAATCACTGGCTCATTAACATTTTAAGGACTTGGTCCACCATCTCAGCAGTGTCTTGAGATGCTGGCATACTGTTCTTTATAAGTTGCATTGTGTATACAAGTGAATGACTGGGGAATGACTTAACAAGTTCTCATTTAAACCTAAAAAAATCCTGAGCAGATAAATGATATTCTCAAGATTGTGTACTAGAAAGTAACAATGAATTGAATGCAAGGTATACCTCAATGAAATTGAAGCTGTTGAGTTAAAAATGTAATTCAGAGTTTATAAATAGAAGCTCCAGAAATGTTTTTCCTTTCTTTACATGAGATAGCTCTATCCTAGATGGTGATGTTTTAGAACTTTATGGACATTAAGCAGAAAAAAAATTAGACAGGAAATACAGAAGTGATGGCCCTAAACACCATTATTTTTTTTCTAATGGAAATAAGATGGGTAACAGATGACAGGAAAGGCAGTAAGTAGACCCTATGCAGGAAATAAAAATACAAACTTCAGAAATGAAAACAAGCTCAGAGGAAAGAAAAATGAAGGGGGGTAGTTATTTTATTTCAGCAATGCAACAATAGTTTAATCTCAGTCTAGTCCTAGGGAAAATGATTGATCTTTGAATTTTTGACAGAGATGGTAAATAGACAATTCAGAAGAAAGCCATACCATCAGTGAAGACAACACTACTTACAAACTCCCAGAATTACACCATGTTTACCAAACATTACATTTTGCCTTGACAATGTACAGAAAATTAATTTCAACTTCTTTCTACACATTTTTAGCAACTTCATTTTTAACTTATATATCCATAATGTGAGTGCAAGTTAAATATATTTCTATTCTTTTTTTGAAAAATATTTTTTATTTTCTTATTTTTGTATTCAGATATTCTTATAATGGCATATCTAATTCTGACAAAAAATAATGGTTGCTTAGTGACCATTACTGAAAAGTTGCTCATCATTTTTTTCTATTTTAAAGATATTTAAAAAAATTATTTTTTGAAAAATAAAAAGTATATATATTTAAAATGTATAATGTGATGTTTTGACATATGCATACACTGTAAAATCTATAATAATCTACATAATTAACATATTCATCACTTCCTATAGTTGCCTTTTTGTGTGTGGTGAGAATATAATGGGGGGCAGAGAAAGGGTCCCCTGAAAATAGGAGAAATCCCCAACAACCCTTGGTTGGGGGGAAGGGGAAGTAGATGAAATGATATTTAAGATACTTTGCATAACAATGGCAAGTTAATAGCTGTGATTTTTTTGAACAGAGATGGTTGCTGCCCAGGGTGGAAGATGTATGTGACTTCAAGAGTATATAGTGACTTGTGATATAGCCAGGGGAGGCAGACGGCCACCCCAGAAATCACAGGGAACTCTTGCCCTAACTTAACATGGCAGCTGAAAGAAGGTAAAAGATATGGGGGAACTGGCAAAAATGGCACATCATAGGTGGGACTGGAAATGCAGTCACATAGGAAGTTCCAGGCTAAGCGTTTAAAATAAGGGCAGGCTAAAAGAGAAGGGGGTCTGGTCTGCCATGAGGTCTGGTGTATTAGCAGAAGCCATATGGGTTGAGAGAGAAAGAAAAAGCCACACGGTTTGGAGTAAGAACATGCCACGAGGTCTTAAGTAAGAAGAAGATGATGGCAGAGCTGATGGAGCTGTGCAGGGACCTGCCTAACCACACACAGATTTGTGGGAGCGCTTGGAGCTGAATTGTGACTGGGAATGCTGAACTGCAGATTCCTGCTTCTCTGAAGGACATATGGAGAAGCCACTCTATTGGGACATGTGCCTCCCTGGACTCCACCAGTGTAACATGGCACATGTTTCCCTGAACTATTACATGGAGGCTGAGAACAGTGTACCCCAGATCCTGAAGGAAAGAGATGTTGGGAGAGGATGGTGACTCTGACACCCACAAGTGCACACTCCAGAGAGGATGGAGATCTATTTGTGCAGCTGGCTTAAGAACAAATAAGGATATGGGGAACTTCTGGACATGGTTTTATCTTACAGTGTTTTGGGGAGCAAGGGAAGTGCTGGGTTTCATGGGAGAATAGGGCTCTGATCAGGAGTGCTCTCAGTACCCCGGAGGTTGGAACCCTATAAGTAGAAACCTGTTTCCTTCAACACTATTGTTGGGTCACATGTCAAGGTGCCACGTAAATGAAACCTGGTTTGCTTGTTTACAAGAAGACTTGAGATTTACTGCCCTAACAAAATTTAACTATATAACCCATTGTTCTAAGGTTACTATGCTGTGCATTACGTTTGCAGACTATTTATCTTGTTTCTGAAAGTTTGTACCCTTTGATTAATATTTCCCTTTTGGTAGCCAGCATTCTACTCTCTATTACTATAAAATTGACTATATTTGAATATTGACTATATTTGTAATTGAATATATGTACATACACACACATTGCCTCATGTGATATTTTTCTTTTAGTGTTTGGCCTATTTCATTTAATCTAATGCTGTCCAGGTTCATACATATTGTCACAAATAACAGGGTTTTATTTAGGGCTGAATAATATTCCATTGTACATATCTCAATATTTTTGTCCATATATATGTCTTCCATTCCCCTTTTCCATCTCTTTTGATATTCAAGAGTACTCAATATCAATAATTTTTCATTATAGCTATATCTTATTAATAGTAAGTGGAAGAATTTACCCCAGAAGGCAATTCTTCATTCTGACCAATTCCCATATTTGCTTGTTTATGCTCTGTTCATCATCACATTCTAATAAATGAAGGAACTTTCCCTTACCAAATTCCAATTATATGGCAAGTGGTAATTTGTACTAAACATAAGTCTATAAACCAATTTGTAAGAGACAAAGAGGAATCTGACTGTGGCAGAGCATTCTGAAAAAAAAAGACTAGCACTAACAATTATTTAAAATCTAAGTTCCAATTTCATCTTTAAATGCATTTAAACATACATTAATACAAACTATGAATTAAGAGCACACACATTAATTATTTAAAATCTTCTTTGTATTCAAGTATCATGCAATGCTTATTAGTATCATGCAATAGCAGGTATTAGCTAAAAACAAAAAAAAAACTTATTAGAAAATGTCTTCTAGTATTAAAAAGAGCCCAAGGGTGTTAAAATACTATGCTTTTCAATCAGTTTGTACCTACTATGCTTTTCAATCAGTTTGAACCTGTCTCTCTCTCTCTCTCTCCCTCTCCCTCCCAAACCCCACCTTCACACACTCATATGCAGACACACAGAGAATATTCTTAAGTTTGGTTTTCAGGAACTTTCTCATGACTGGCAGGAAATACCAAGATTAATTCTACTTACTTGAGTTTTATAATATTTCAGCTATTTATTGTAAGCATTACATGATCAAAATGACTCTTGGTGTTTTCTTTCCTAAATAGCCATTTAGTGTACTAGGTAGGCACTTAGAGAAACAAAAAAATAATAATCAGATTGCAATCACTTGAAAATATGATACATAGTAACATCGGAATACTACTTAACCATAAAAAAGGATGAAAGGAACTTTTGTTTTGTAGGACGAAGCTCAACCCACTGAACCACCCTGTAGGGCACCCTTTTATTCTTGACATATTTTACTCAATAATTTTCACATTCAAAGATGCAAATATTTGTTTCTCTATCCTACATTTACTCTAAAAATAATTTTATTCAGTAAACTCTGCATAGTTTAATTGGTACTTGAGATATGAAAGTAGTAAGAGACAATCAGCGTCATGTGGTCTTTAGTAAATCTTAGTATTAGTAAGGTGGCAAATATCTGAATAATTAAAATGCCGATAAATTGAATCTTCTGAGAGATTTTAAGCTTTTTTCAAAAGCAACTAATCTGTCATGAATTTTACATAGCCTGAAATAAGGTCATTAAACACAACCACATTAAAAAATGGCATTATTTACTCTAGTTAAAAACATACAACTATTGTTATGTATGTGTATTATTTAATATGCCTACTTGCACCAATATGATATGGACAAATTCAGTAAATTACTCACTCATAAACACATTGTTATAGACACATAGTTAGCATTCACATAGCCACATTTGTGTGTGTGTGTATATATATAGTGATTATAATTTATTCTTTTTGATATATTAGGGTCTGTGTGTCTCTCTGTGTGTATATGAGTGTGGTTAACTTTACAGGGTACTCATTTTGAACCTTGTGTTTTACTTTATACATCTGCAATATGAAAAGATAATAATTTGGGCTAAGTTTATGCTTATCTCAGGCATACCCTGGAAACAAAACTTTATTTTATTTCTTTTTTCCTCAATAAAATCCATGATGTCAACTTTTTTTATTTTAGTCGTTCTTATTAAATTATTGAAAGTTAAAAATAAACTATTATGTATATAGCAAAAATTCTAATTAAGTTTAGATACAAGTTATCTATTAAACTGCAGCTGTAGGAAAAAAATATGGAGCAAAGACTTCTCCAAAGCAGTTGCTAGTATTCATTGTTGAATGAATATTCCTCGAGAATGACATATAATCATTTTAACAAGGTTGTCATAAGGGAGGACAATACAATATTATAAAACAAAGGTTTATCCTGAAGCAAAAATATACAGGAAAATTTTAAACTATGTATGAGGAGAAAATTGCAATTACTCATTCAAGTGGATATCGAATTCTGTTCAAATATTTTTCTTGCATTTAAATTTAAACGTGAGTAAACTTGATTATTATCGCCTTTTAAAAATGAATTGCCAAGAAAATTGCAAGAGACAAAATGATAATCCCAAGCTTTTGCTCAGGAAAATACTGATATATTTTATTTTGACAATTGACAAAAGCAAAATAAAAGTGTGCTGTTTTACAAATGTGAACAGGAAGAAAGCCGCATGCAATGACTTGATGGCATACTCACAAATTGCTAACATTTTCCAGCATCCTCAGCAAGATAGCAGAAGTGGCTGCAACGATACCAGCAAGCCAGTACTGAAAGACAGTTAAACATTTTTTAAGGCTATGATTGCTCTTTCACCACATATTCCAAGTCAATTCTTCTGTATACAGGGATTTATTGTTATTAATGAGTTTGACAGCATTTGAAAGAAAGCAGGAACATGAAGTAGCAAAATATTAAAAATATACAAACCCTTTCATTTGAAATAAAGTTATATTGGATCCATATGGTAGTATATAAAACAATATTTTTATTTATATATTTTATAAAACAATATATTCCAACCACACATTGATGTTTCTTTCCCTCTATTTCTCCTTCCTTGCCCCTCTCACTAAAAATAAATAAATAAAATCTTTTTTAAAATTAAAACATATATATATTCCAAAATATCCCTATAACATCAATAAATCCCACATAATCCCATAATCCCAAAATATCTCCTTTGTTTTTATATAGCTTCCAACATGCTTTAGTCTTCTTATTTTTCTTTATCCATAGGGGTTTTCATTTGAGTTTCCTGGGTAAATAGAATCAAACACTGTAATAACTTGTCAGGCTAAAAACATATAAAATAATCTCTTTCTCTGACTGTTTGATTTCATTTAGCATGATATTCTCTAGGTCTATCCATGCTGTTGCAAAAGGTAAGGTTTACTTCTTTTTTACACCTGAGTAGTAGTCCATTATATAAATGTACCACGGCTTTTTATCTACGTATCATCCACGGATGGGCACTTGGGTTTCTTCTAAATCTTGGCTATTGTAAATAACACTACAAAGGACATAGGGTGCACAGAGTTTTGGGTTTCTTCAGATATTCCCAGAAGTAAAATTGGTGGGTCATAAGGCAGGTCCGCACTGTTCTCCACAGTGGCTGCACCAGTCTGCATCTCTCCCACTAGTGCACTAGGGTCCCCTGTCCTCCACATCCTCACTAACACTTGTTTTTTGTTGATATATTGATGATGGTCATTTGGATAAATGTGAAGTGATATATCATTGTGGTTTTAATTGGTATTTCTCTGATTAGTGTCATTGAGCATCTTTTCATGTCTGTTGGCCATCTATATATCCTCTTCAGGAAACGTGTTTATTCAGGTCCTTTACATAGTTTTTCATTGAATTGCTTGCTTTCCTGTTGTTGGGTTGTATAAGTTCTTCACAAATTTTGGAAATTAACCCCTTATCAGATGTATCATTGATGAATATGTTCTCCCATTCAATAGGCTGTCTTTTTATTCTGTTGATGAATTACTTTGCTGTGCAAAAGAGAAAGACAGGTGCCATATGATTTCACTTATGGAACAGGACAAAGGCGGGTAAATGGTGTGGGAAAGAGACTTTACTTTGGGTGGTGAGCGCATGGTGGAGTATGCATGTGATGTGTTATGTAGAGTTGTACACTTGAAACCTGTATGATTTTATTAACCAATGCCAGTGATTCTGTTTCATACTAAGTATTTATCAAATACATCATTTTTAAATATTACAAATTTATTTAAGTTTTATTTTTGAAGACACAGAGTGTTGCATTGAATTACAAAATAATTAAATTATTCTCACTGCAAAGAATGATAAAATTCAAAAAACCACTAACAGAGTCCTCTTGTTATCCATGGAATTAATGTATAATATCACTAATATAAATCTCTCTCTTACCTAATAAAACAATAAATAACCCAAAGGAAAAAAATGACCACATACACAAATAGGTATTTAATAAATGAAGAAAATATAAAGGTGCATAAAATCCAAGGATACTATGATTTTCTAAAATTAATGTGAATTAGAACAATATTGAGATATATTTTCAATAGCATTTGTCAAAATGTAAGCATTATGATGTGAAAAAAGTAATAAAATCCAGAGCTGACCAGAATGAAAAGAATTAGTGTTTTAATATGCTTTTGTTTGCATTTTAAAGTAGCATATATTATTTGCAGATTTATTTGACTGCTTCCATATTTAGAATGTTATTTCCTTTGTTCCACAATTTAATCTTTTAAGAAATCTGTTCCACATTGCTTTCATTTATTACATCATATAACTTAAACAAAGCATTTAAGCTACGGTGACTAGCCTGTGAGTGTGCATCAGCTTTTTCCCATTGAAATGTCTATCCTGTATCGTATACTGTATTGTACTGGCAAACGACAAGAAAGGGAGTTCAGAATTAAACAACAGAATTGTTTCAGCACCTTACTAAACTACGGGAAATTTGCATTTTAAGATGCTGTGGTGGAAGTAAAACTTACATATACTCTGTAAAACAATTTAATGTGTATTGGAGTTATAATTTTATCATTTAGATAAATCAAATTTTCCACATGTGAAAAACTGTACTCGTATAGTACTTCAATAGAGTGTCTTAAAAAACTGAAAAATGACAGACAGAAAGACAGGCTTTGTAGCACATGAAGAGGCTTTTTGCTTCCTTCAAGAGCCATGAACTCTATGGTTCTAATGTGATTTCCTAAGTAGCTATTCTTAGGAAGTGTAACATTCCTTCAGGTTTCAACGTTTCTTTCTATCCAATTAAAGCTTTCTAGAAATCTGGGAAAAATAGAGGCTTCAACCACTTAGCATGGAAAATATCAAACATTTTGAAATGATAACACATTCTGTATATTAATAAATAGTTCTTTGAAAATTCAGAATATAATTATCTCTTAATGGTCATATTTTCTTTCAGAATTATTATATTTTAACACAGAAAATTCTGAGTTCTTTAAAAGAAAGTCAAAATACAAGTTCCACCCTCATGAATTCTGCTCACTAACAATTTTATGGACCATTTTACCAAGTTTTGCATAGGTGGCACAATACCCTGTGATTTTTTAAATGATAAAGATTAATTTTCCCTTCAGTGATAGAGTAATGATTTATTAATTTATAAAACTCTTAAAATATCCAGCAGAATATATTTTTGTTGAAAACCTGTTGAATTCATTGTCTGAAGCTCAAAATAGAGTGTCTCCCCCTACCCTTTTTCTTAAGACTCTGCTCCATAATAGAACTTTAACCATTTCTTTTCAATTTCCTTTATGCTGTTTGCCACTACAGCTATTCCTGACACTTCAAGCAACACAAAGAAGAAACATGCTATTAAGCTCAGGCGCCAACTGTTCTCATTCTGAAAATATTAACAGTGAAAGTCCTTCAGCTGGGAGCTCGTACTGGTTTCTACCTTGATCTTATTTACTATGACACCAATATATTCTTGTCAGAAGAAAAATAACCTATATTCTATATATTTAGGAAGGTCCACTTCAATTTTTTTTTTGCTGCATACTGTGCTCTTTATCAGAGATTTCTTTTTTGTTCCTTATATTCTGTCTTGAGATTTATTATTACACAAATAAAGATGTAAGGGTTATTTACAGTAGAATCTGAAAAACGATACTTGTGATTTCCACTGATAAGTTCATGTTTGCATTTTTACCTGATTATGCTAATAATTATTAACAACTTCAGTGTAGTTCCCAATTAAACCTGTAAGAATTACTTTTCTCATATACATAAAATTCAGCACATATGTACACATAGACACACATACATATATTCCAGATGTTCTTACTCTAAATATTATTTAGTGTGCATATCTTGTGAATGAGAGTATTGCAGTTTCATAAAATCAGCCTTACACATACAAAGTTTGTCCAGAAAAAGTCCAGCCATTGTTAATATCACAAGAAAAGTTTGCGCAACATTGATGTAACCTGGCAACCAAGGAGAGTAGACTGGAATGCCTACACATGAAAACTGACAACTTCACTGTACTAGTCAGTAGGGCAGTAGACACCATGGAGTGAGCATGTGTACTCTGTGGCCATCACATTTAAAATAACTGAGCAAGTAGAGAAATGAATCTGCATTAAATTTTGCATTACATTTGAACATTTCTTCTTGAAAACTATTCAGATGATTCAGAAGGCCGCAGCTATGGGCAACTGGTGATTGGCAGCTTCTTCATGACAATATGCTTACTCACGCATCACACCTCCTGCAGTGTTTTTGGTGAAACATCAATTCACCCAGGTGACTCAGCTCCCCAACATTCCAGATTTGGTGCCCTGCAACATTTGGCTTTTCACAAAACCACAATTACCTTTGAAAAAGAAGAGATTTCAGACTTTCAATGAGATTCAGGAAAATACAACAGAGCAGCTGACCCCAATTGGGAGAACCTTGTGAAGTTCCAAGCCACCTGCTTTGAAGGGGACTGAGTAGTCATCATCCTATATACAATGTTTCTCATATCTTGTATCTCATCTGTAAATGTCTCTATTATCCACATTATGTTGCTGAATACCTTCTGGACAGATCTTGTATACCTTGAAATAATCCCCAAAGATTCTACATTCTAGAGATAAGTAATTACACAAAACCAACCTTGAGAAGATTATGATTTTGTTTGATTATATTAGATCTTAATATTTTACAAGGGTATTTTTATTTCAGTAAGGAATGGAATTCCAAATCACTGGTTTTGCTAACCAGTTGGGGTTTTTTTTAGCTCTTACTTTATTTCTTCACAGCTAACCAAATAATATTAACAGAGTGTTTGAAGATGTTGACCTTCATTTTGGTTATGCAACTGTGTACCATCTTTTTTGCTCTCTAAAAAAGTGTCATAAAATGCACTCCCTTGGAGAATATATCTATGTAGCACAAAATAACTTTTCTTTTTTATTGTTATTCTAAGGCAACAGGGAAGGAAATGTGTCATCACATATTGTTGGTTCAGTTGCAACTTCAAATGTATCTATTTTATAAGAATTGTTTATTTTTTTGCCCATCAAAGTTTCAAATCTGTACAGCAGTGAACTTGACATAAGGCTTAATCTCGCTGCACTTTCCTGTTCTCACTGCCACATAGGTAGCTGTGATATTCTAATAAAATCTTGCGGCATCTGTAGAATTCCAAAGAATGTTAACTAATAGAAAAATATTATAGTTACATAACTTGGGTGTACAAGAAAGTTATTTTAAAATATGTCATATCACAAAAGTAGTTTAAAATGTTGTTGATGATATTGCCTACCATGTCAAAATATATCAGTTTTAATGCCAATATTCTTTATAAATTACATTTGTAATAATAAAACTTGATTTCATTAGTTTAATCATTTAAATTAAAAATTCATTGTTCTCAAAATCAGAGAGTTCTTTGTCTTTGGTAAGGCACTAGATTTAGCTTCTTCTTCATCTGTAAAATGAGACCACTATGCACTTAACCAACACACTGTGAAGGTTAAATAAATCAGTCTATGTAAAACAACAGCAACCCTGATGATGCTGTTTTCTCTTACTTGTTCGGTACACAAGGATTGTTTAGTTTAGAAAGACTCTTCAGTCATGAAGTTATGTGACCTACAAAATTACCAAATGACCTTCTGGACTTCACAGCCTTTGGGAGAACAGACTTATTTGAGCACAAAACAATCCAACTTGAATTATTAACAAAAGATATAGAATTAAGTGGGAACAGAATGTAGCTTTTCACAAGAGATGGTATAAAATATGTACCTATAAAGATGAGTAGATATTATTTTAAATTGAAAATATTATGTTTAAGTATTCTAAATAATAGGGGTATTATGAAAATATGAAGTTTCATTTTGATAAATGATTAGTTAAAGAAGATATGGTACAAATATACAATGGAATACTATTCAGCCACAAGAAAAGGTAAAATACTGTTATTTGAAACAACATGGATAGATCTTCAGGGTATCATGCTAAGTGAAAGAAGTCAAACAGAAAAAGACAAACATGATTTCACTCATATGCAGAATACAAAACTGAAAGCAACAAATGAACAAACAAAGAAAACAAAAACTCACAGCAGACAATGGTATGTGGTCACTGGAGGGAAGGGGGTGGAAAGCACTAAAATGTAAAGGGGTCAATTATATGGTGACAAGATTTGGTTTTGTGTGGTAGGCACACAATGCAATATACAGATGATATATTATATAATTTTATATTTGAAACCTATATAATTTGAATAACTGACCCTGCTACCATAAATTTATTTTTTTAAATGAAGTTTTAAAGAATATGCTAAATATCTCAAACAGTGAAATTTTTCGTCTTGCACCCTGGGAAATTAATGGAAGTTAAATTGGAAAAGGCCAAGAACATTTCATTAACGGAAAATAACTCTTGCTTATTAGACAGATTGGAATATACAAAGGCATCAGTCTTTATCTTGTTTTATATTGACTGCTCTAATGCCCTAAACAGTTACTAACAGTAATGATCATTTTACAATGCAACAAAATACCAAAAATAACATGATTTTGAATACCTAACTAGTACTGACCATTGTCCTAATAACATGTATTAATACATATGCCTTTCTCCACATCCTCTCCAACTCTTATTCTTCACTTTTTGTTAATAGCCATTTTAACAGCTGTGAGATGATATCTTATTTTGGTTTGATTTGCATTTCCCTGATGATCAGTGCTGTTGGGAACCTGAATGTCTTCCTTGTAAAATTGTTTACTCAGATATTTTGCCCGATTTTTAATCAGGTTGCTTTTCTGTTGTTGAATTGTAGGAGATCTTTATTTATTTTAAGTATTAATGCCTTACTAGATATATAATTTGCAAATATTTTTTTCCTATTCAGCAAGCTGCCTTCTCATTCTGTTTATGGTTTCCTTCACTGTGCAGAAGCTATGTTACCTTCTAGGAGTTTTATTGTTATGAACATAAGAAGGTCTTATGTTCAAGTATTTTATCTATCTTGAGTTAATTTTTGTGTATAGTGTCATATAGTAGTCAAGTATATTCTTCTGCATATGACTGTCCAGTTTTCCCATCACCATGTATTGAAGAAACTGTCCTTTCTCCAATGCATATTTTTGACATGGTATTTTAATCAACATTTAATCCTAAAATCATTTAGTATATTTATTTACATATAGTAGAAGTAAAATACAATTATTTATTGAATTGATTAATTAATTATTAATTATTTCTCCCTAAAACCAGAATCCATCCAGGCATATCACAGATACATTTGTTCCAAATAATTATTTTTATGTTTGTTAATGCCCAAATAATTAGTAAAAAGGCAAGAAACAGTCACTGTATCTTGAACAAAATAATCTCTTAATTATAATATGGTTTTCTGTCACAAATGAATTGGCTACTAAACATTTTATAAGGCACTTAAAAAATCCCCATTCACTCTTGTTCCAGGCTTTTAATTAGTTCCTGCCACTTTTGTTTTTTTCAGTTAATTTAATTCTCAACATATTGCAGCAATTATCACTGCCTACTCAAGCACATTTGTAAAATTGCTACATGTTATGAATATTCATAGTGAAACATTAAAGTTAAAGTAAAATCGGTCAGCAAAGAACTTGTACCAGAACAAACATTTACTGTTAGACAAGCTTCTCATATGTAAAATGTAATGATCGACTATCACATACATGCACACACAATTTATGTATGCACAGAGATAACTAAAATTTATAAATATAAATATTAACATAGCCATTCAAACATAGTTTCAGGAAAATGCCATTTATTAAATGCCATAGCATTAACTTAAATAAATATTGTTAATTATCCTCTTATGTAGCTGCTTTTTCTATTGAATAATAGAATGGAAATCAGAGTAATTTGAGGAAATACTCAGATGAATTAAAAATATTTAAGGAAAATCTGAAATGTGAGCAGATATTTTGAAGATTATAATATATCCTAAGATTATTAAGAAAAAAGTTCAATCAAATCTATTTTTCAAAAGATGAAAGATATGATCTTCAATACAAGAACTGTCACATCTGGTAAATAAAATCATATATATGTTTATTTTAGAAAGATTGATTTTAAGAAGATATACAAATAGCTGGAAGAATGAAAAAATGGGTGAGTACACTTCAATTTTTTTAAAGATTTTATTTATTTATTTTTAGAGAGGGAAAGGGAGAGAGAAAGAGAGAGAGAGAAATATCAATGTGTGATTGCCTCTCACATGGTCCCCACTGGGGGCCTTGGCCAGAAACCCAGGCATGTGCCCTGAATGGAAATCTCACCGGCGACCCTTTGGTTTGCAGTCTGCACTCAATCCACTGAGCTACACCAGCCAGGGTGAAAAAATGAGTGTGCATAAAAAAATCCCTGGAAAATATATAGAAAATTATTTTAGCCTTAACAAAATAGAAAATACTTGGTGTGGAGATTTAGGAAGGAAGTTTTAAAGGCAAAATATGGAGAATCATATATATGTTAAGGTTGCTTTATTTGTTGATGAGTAAGTATTTAAAAGTGGTCATAATTTAACAACATTAAATATAGAAATAAAATTTTATGTCTGTTTCAGATGATAAAGTTTTATCTGTGGAAAATATGGGAGTTGGAAAAAATGAAGAAAAGCTTACAAATATGGCAATATTATTAAACAATCAAAATAATAAATGGCAAATTACTATGAAACTGTCAAGTAGAAAGTGGCATTATAGTTTGAAACAGATACCTGTGAGTTGATAATACAGTCAACAAAATTATTTTTAAGTGGATAGGAAATTGGGACTTAAAAATAGGTTTGGAGAGGGAGGAGTATTATTACTTCATTAGTCTTGTTGAAATTTTTGTAGATCATTGAGATAGAAATGTCTGAAATGTTGTTAGAAATAGAGGTTTCCTGCCAAGAGGTAAATAACTGAAGACTAGAAGTATAGTTGTAGGAATGGTAGCCATTACATGTAATGTACAAAGTGTTAGGATGGTTAGATTTGAAGTTATGAGACAAAAAATCATACGGTGGAATTCTTGGGTATTAATATTTAGATAAAATTTGGAAAGAAACAAAGAACAATAGACACTTTGTAGTACATCAGAACAATGGAATATTATTCAGAGCTATAAAGAAAGGAGTTTTTCAAGCCATGAAAAGATATGGAGGAATCTTCAATGTATATTACTAAGTGAAAGATACCAATCTGAAAAGGCTACATACTGTATGATTCCAACTATATAGCATTCTGGAAAAAACTGAGAAGACAATAAAAGTTCAGTGGTTGCAAGGTGTTGGTGGGGTGAATAAATAGATGGAACACAGAGGAGGTTAAAGGTAGTAAAAATAATCTGTATTTTGTTATAATAATGGATACATTTCATTGTACATTTGTTGAAACCCATGGAATGTACAAAACCGAGGGTGAACTCTAAAGTAAACTGTAACCTTTGAATAGAAAGCATCAATTAATGTTCTTGATAAAAAGTGTTCTATTCTGGGGAGTGACCTTGATAATGGATGAGACTATGCACGTGGGCAGAGTGTGCATATGAACTTTCTGTAGCTCCATCTCCATTCAATTATCAACCTAATATTGCTCTAAAAATAAAGTCTAATTTTTTTTAAACTTACACTGAATTTTTGTGAGTGATTACTTCTAAGTAGGGAAATGGAAATGGGAATGTCCAGGCTACACATTTCAAATGTGGAGAATTAAAATAAGAGCAATGATTCAGTACGTTCTTTCTTTTAAGTTATCTGTTACTTGTGCAACACAAGGGCCACAAATACAAACATGTTTGAAGTGTGAAGTAATATACAACTGGCCTGAGCAGAAAAGCTAAGTATACAGTTGTAGACAAAGATAGTCTGGGCACAAATTCCAGTTTCAACCATCTTAGCTTTCTTTCAGTGGGCAAATGGTTAGCCTCTGTAAATCTCTGTTTTCTCAAATATAGAATGAACATAATAACCATATTTATCTCATACAGGTGACCTGAACATTAAATATGTAAATCATGGAAAAAAGGTAATATATATATTCAAAAATGTTAGTTCTTGTTATTTATAATGTAAGTTAAATGTTTTTATAAAGTATTAAAGATGTCAGCATTATTGTAATGTATAAAGTATACTTCTGAATATTTAAGCCTGTCATCATTTATTAAATTTTTTATTGTGATTCTATTACAATCATCTAAGCCCATCTCCCACTCCTCAGTCCCCACACTCTTGTCCATGTCCATGGGTCATTCACACATGTTTTTTGACTAGTGCTTAACCCTTCTTTCCACCATGGTCCCCCTCTCCCATCTCCTCTGTTTGCTGTTAGTCTGTTCCATGTTTCCATGCCTCTGGTTCTGTTTTGCTCATTATTTCTTTTCATTAGGTTCCTCTTATAAGTGAGATTATATGATATTTGTCTTTCACCAACTGGCTTATTTCACTTAGCATAATCCTATCCAGTTCTATCTATGCTGTTGTGAAAGGAAAGAGTTCTTTCTTTGTGCTGCATAGTTTACAATTGTGTAAATGTACCACAGTTTTTTTTATCCCCTCATTTACTGATGGGCACTTAGGCTGTTTCCAGCACTTGTTTATTATAAATAGCACTGCTATGAACATAGCCGTGCATAAGTTCTTTTGAATTGGTGTTTTTGGATTCTCACATGATCATATCAATAGATGATTAAAAAGCATCTGTTAAAATCCAGCATTCGTTTATGATAAAAACACTCAGCAAAGTGGAAATAGAGAGAGCATTCCTCAACATAATAAAGGCCATATATGACAAACTTACAGTCAACATTGTACTCAATGGGCAAAAAGTAAAAGCTTTCTCCTTAAGATCAGGAACAAGACAAGGGTGTCTGCTTCCACCACTGTAATTCAACATAATACGGGAATTTCTAGCCACTTTATCAGATAAGAGAAAGAAATAAAAGGCATCCAAATTGGAAAAGAGGAAGTAAAAGTGTCATTATTTGCAGATCACACGATATTGTACATAGAAAACCCTATAGTCCCCACCAAAAAACTACTCAACCTAATAAGTACATTTGGCAAAATAGCAGCATACAAAGTCAATATTCAGAAATCAAAGGCACTTTTATACACCAACAATGAAATATCAGAAACAGAAACCAAGGGGAAAAAACCCATTTACTATAGCAACAAGAAAAATAAATTATTTAGGAATAAACTTAACCAATGAGGTAAAAGACCTGTACTTGGAAAACTATAGAACACTGAAGAAAGAAATTAAGGAAGATACAGATAAATAGAAGCATATACTGTGTTCATGGGTTGGAAGAATTAAAATCATTAAACTGTCCATACTACCCAAAACAATCTATAGATTCAACACAATTCCTATTAAAATACCAATGACATATTTTACAGATAGAGAACAAATATTTCAAACATTTATATAGAACCAGAAAAGAACCCAAATAGCTTCAGCAATCTTGAGAAAGAAGAACAAAGTAGGAAGGATCACAATACCTGATATCAAACTATACTACAAATATACTACAAGGCCACTATAATCAAAACAGTCTGGTACTGGCATAAAAGAAGACATATAAATCAATGGAAAAGAGTAAAGAGCCCAGAGATAAACCTGTGTCTCTATGGTCAATGAATATTTGACAAAGGGAGCATGAGCATACAATGGAGTAAAAATAGCCTCTTCAATAAATGGTATTGGGAAATGCAAAAAATTAACAAAATTAACTGGTGCAAGCAAAAAAAATGAAACTAGACCACCAACTTATACCACATACAAAAATAAACTCAAGATGGATGAAAGACAAATATAACTCAGGACACCATAAAAGTTCTAGAGGAGAACAGACAGTAAACCTGTCATCATTTAAAAAACAGATCTAAAATGTGTCCTTTATTACTGAAGTATGCGTTTGCTCTCACGGTTCTTTTACTGTAGTTAAGTATTTGTAACTGCAGCAATAGAGATTTTAAATAACTTCCCCGTTTCACATACTTGAAGAGTGAGGAGCAGAATTTAATTTCACTATTTTGATGCCAGAGCCATGCTCTAATTGATACACACATACACTCCCATACGCACACTCCCACTATATACATGTGTACATGTGCTGACACTCTTCTGCCTCTTCAGTGTTGGTTTTTCTTGTCTCCCTTTCTATATCTCAACTGAAATGTCAGCTACCTTGCTAAAAAAATAAAGTTTTCTCCAAAATCACAACATTCTACTTATCTATTTGTAATACTCATCATACATTGTACATTTTGCACATTTTCCGTGTTTTTAATTACTTAACTCTTTCACTTAAATATATTTTTATAAAAGAAGAGAGGAAGAACAACTTGCCAGTACTTATACATGAATGTGACATAGAGGGGACATTTGGTATATTTGTTCCATGAATAAATGCAAGTACATGAGGGGAGGTGAAATTATTCTTTTAGCAGATTGCCCTTTGTCCTCACTTATTCTAACTTTCCTGTCTATGTCCCTTTGTCATGAAATTATGTAGACTCTCCTACAAAAAGGTCAAGGTAATTTTTCCACGTCACTACTTGGTATGCAGCTGATGACTGGCCTGGGCCATTAAAATAAGACATGTCTGACAGAATGCCCATCCTCAGACTCATTCCTAAGAGACCTTGCAATTTTTCACTTTGAAGTGAACAGTATCTGCCATCACCTTAAATCTTCTTTAAGGACATGTATTTTGGAATCCAGGTAGACTTGAGGATTTGAGTTTGAGCAAATGGAGATGTGGGGTTACCAATAACTGAGCTGAGAAAGACTCTCAGAGAAGCATATTTTGAGGAGAAGTCCTGGGACCCCAATTTGGAGATGTTATATTTGATATGCCTATCATATATCCAATGGAAATGGAGAGAAGGCAGTAAGATATATGTGAGTTTGAAGTAGTTGAGAAAGGTCTTATCACTATGCTTTTCCAACTGCACCTCCCAACAGTTTTCCTCTTCTTTAGTAATCTCTAGAATGAGGTTCAGAATTTCATAGCCCATGTGCTATAATAGTGAGCGATCATTACAACTGTCGTGCAGTTTTGATCTATATGACATTGCTACTAAGAAATGGAGCAAGACTTTAGCTTAGGTCTTTTCATTTTTTTTCTCTAAATTCCAGGAATTTGTGTGATATAGATTGTTTTTGGTTTTTGTCACTGTTGTTTTTGTTATTGCTTGTGTTGTTCCTACTTTTCCCCTCGCTATTGTTTACAAGTCTTTGTGATAGCCACCTCGGAGGCTTCTATAATCATGAGAGTGCACTGTGTGACCTTAACTAGTGCCAAGTAAGCTATCTCTCTGGCTTTTTGTCCTGATATCTCATTCATTTCTTACAATAATTATCCATGAGTGTAGTGATCTATTCTTGAACCTCACCTGATGAACTTACATGAACTTAAACATTTCTGGCCCCATATTTTAAAGCTAGACTTGGTTTCAAAATATTCTTCCATGTTTTCTCATTTACAAATAATTCTACTCAATGACTGGTATCATCTACAACTAGGACACAATACACTTAGAAGTCTGAGCATTGGGTTTTCTCCCTATATGGAGACCCTCAACACCTGCCCTAGTTAAAAGTACATTTAACTTTGGAGACAGAATAATCTAAAAGGTAAAAGGGGAAATCACCCACTTGTCAGGACTGTTGGGAGCTTAAAAGGAGAGGAGGTGCACTGTTGGTGGAAATGTAAGACGGGACAGCTGCTGTGGAAGACTGAATAAAGATTCCTCACAAAACCGAGAATGGAACTTTTATATGACCAGCAATTTCACTTCTGGGCAGTTACCCAAAAGAACTGAAATCAGAATCTCAAAGAAATGTCTGAACTTTCATGTTCACTGCAGGATTATTTGCAATAGCCAACACATGAAAATAACCTAAATGTCTATCAATGAATGGATGGATAAAAAATCGTGGTTGACACTTACAATGGTATATTACTGAACCTAAAAACAAAACCAAATCAAACAAAAAGACACCCAAAATAACCTCAGACCAGGACAGCCTCTCATATGTGGCACCGTGGATGAAACTTGAGGACATTATGCTAAGCAAAATCAGGCAGTCTTAGAAGGAAAATAGTTGCATGATTCCATTAACATGACGTATGTGAAATAGTCAGGCTAATAGAATCAGAAAGAGGAATGGTGGTTGACAGAGGCTAGAAGGAGGAAAAGTGGGGGTTTGCTGTCCAACTGTATGAAATCTCTGTTATGCAGGATGAACAATTTCTAGAACTCTGTTGTGCAGCATGGTGCTTATTGTTAACAATGCTGTAGTGCACTCTTAATTTGCTAAGAGGGCGAATCTCATGGTAAGTGTTCTTATCATCACAACCATAAAAGAGAGCATATGTGGACAAGGGCAAGCATGTTATTTGTGATTTTTGCTTCTTTTGCTCCTTTGTTTCCTGTGGATTTAGATTAAGACTATTTCCACAACTTGAAGAGAAAAATGGCACCCTTGCTACTTTGATCAAACTGCACCAGCCATGTGCAGAAAAATCTGATCCCAACGAGGCCATATGTTACAATAAAAGTTACAATCTTTAAAAGTGAAATAATAAAATAAATTTAGGGAAACAGAGAAAAACATGCTTCACATTATAATCTATAAACATGATAGTATGTTTAAAAATATTTAATCAATTATCATTACAACATTTTAGATATAGAAATATCTGACTCAGCCCTCTCCATGTGTCTTCCAATCAGGACAATTTATTTATCTTTAGTTTTGTTAAAACTGTATTGGTAAACCTGAGGGTAGAAACAGGTAAGTTAGTGGAAGGTTACTTTAGTTGACAATTTCTTTGTACTTAAAAAGCAGGCCCTTAGGGAATAAATGCAGAATCTGACTTTTGATGGACATTCATTCAGTCAAAGCCCAAACTTAATAAAAATGGAAAAATCATCATGGAAGAACAAATAGCCTTAGACAAGTTGTGGAGTCCCTAAAGAGCCTGAAGTGCCCATAAACAGCAGAGAGGACTACAGATAACTTTGTTTCCATGTTTACTGACACTTTAAAATCATCATCAGTTCAACACCTGCTACTAATAAAAATGTTTATGTTGGTTCCTACTATAAAAGTGTTATTTTATAAACAAACCATTCACTTTTTCTTCTACTTTTGATGGAACAGTCTAGAGAAGGCACTCTTTTCCCTTATCCAGCAAATCCCAGTCTTTGTTGAACTATTTTTAGGATACACAAAACTGTGAAAATATCATTTCCAGAAAAATTCATACATAATTTGAAAATTATAATGTAAAATTTTGTGTTAGGCTACCATTTATTTTTAACTTTTACAAAATGATACCAAATGATAAAAATTTAAGATTTCAGGAATTTCCTACTTAGAAAATTAACTATTTGTTTATAGATAGTGCTGTTTTATTTATTTATAATGTATTCTAATTGTGCTTACACATTTGAGTCAGAGATTTTCCATGATAAAAAAATGTTTACTTCTCGAATAAGTTGCTTCTATATATTACATTATTCTTATAGTTTTGTGTTAGATAATTTTTTCACTTATTTTTGGAATACAATTTATTTCTGGATATTTTCTTTTCTGGAAAAAACATATTTTTACATTTTAATTTAGGAAGAATGAAAAGCTAATTGTGATATTAGATATTAGATATGCACTTGTATGTATACTTGTATAAAATATATATACACATATACACACACATGAATTGTTAGCTAATAGAACAAGGTATAAATTAAGTATTGAATTGTTTAACACCTTTGATACAAGATGAATTAGAAATATTTCACTGATGTAAACTCTGCATAGTTATTATTAAAGAAAATAGATTTAATTTAAAATCACTTGACATTGACATTTAGGAGAAATATGTGTGAGTACTTCATTAATATCCATGCATATAAAAGGAATAGCTGTGATAAATCTGTTACTAACTCATGAGGTTCTTTTTTAGTTGTTCAAAAAAATATTTTCTCCAGTGATGGAATTGGGGTCCAGAATTTAGGATTGTTTCTGGTCTTCAGAGTTTCCAGCAAAGCCACACAGTCCTGGGTAGTTTTAAGATACTGAAAATACCTTGGGATTGATTTTTCTAAGCAGAGATAAATATCACAACATATAAAGTTGGCACTTGACTTTCTTTTGGTATGGTTATACTAGCTTCTGGACAGGCTGGAGAGAGCTGTTCTTTTCTCTCATGTAAGGTGATCAGCCACTATTAGCTTTAGCATCTAGCATCTCCATTTCCATGTCTTAAATTTAATTTTTATTTTTTTTTACCTACATAATTCCTTTTATTCATCTATATATATATGAGGTAAATATTTCAGCAGTGTTATGTGTTGAATTACATATTCTATGTAACTGAATAGTTAGTATATTAAAGTGTTTTTATTAAATGTTTAATGTATTTTTATATTTATGAATGAGAAATTATGTAAGAATAGTGAAATGATTTTATTTATGTTTGAAGAAATAGACTATGCATTCAAGAAATGGTAGCTATCCTATTTTGTATATGCTGTCAAAAAATTGTTGGCAAGTGATGTTAAAAATATAGAATATTACATCTTCGTGGGGTGATCACATTTTAAGATATATCCAATCACTATCTTGTATACCTGAAACCAGTGTAACTAATATACAATTGTATACAAACCATACTTAAGTTTAAAAAAATTAAATAATAACAGCAATGTACCAAAAAAATCTGAATGTTTTAAAACATTTGCAGGCTCATAGGTTATTATGAAAATACTTAATTATCTGTTTAACCAAAATGACAATAAAAGCTTTTATGGACAAATTTTAAATTAAAATATTATAAATAGTATCACAGATAGTACAAAATAAGTAATACAACTACAAGAAAAATAAAAATAACATATAAGGCAAGTTCCATTATAGAAATCAAAATTTAATTACAAACAACAAAAAGATGAAAACTGTAGCACAGTCAGTGAGATTCAAGAAAACTGTATAAATCAACATATAAAATGTGTAAATAAAAGCCAATTTGAAAAAAAGTGAAAGATATGGAAAAGAAAATCAGCACTGTTGCTGAGGATGAGTACAAATATAAGAAAATTTATAGTAAAAGAAATATTAAAAACTTTTCTGAAAGACTTAACTAATAATTAATAGGGAACACTTTATACCCTTTTAAAAAGACATATCTTAATAATATACCTCTAAAAAAGTACTATTGCACATCCTCACAGAGGAAGAAAATGCATTATCTTCACAGGTAGATCATTCATGAAGTAAAATGTTAGCTTCCTATTTCTCTGGAATAACATTCACTGTGAGGACAAGCTGAGTAAGGTCTATAGAGTGTAATTTATTTTATTTTATTTATAACATCTTATGAAAGGACTAAATCCAGAACTTCTAAGGGAAGTACAGAAAGTCAATGAGACAAACTGTGTTCATCTACCACAAAGCAAAAGGTAGAGAGTTTCCAATGAGAAACACTGATGGACTTGGCCCAACTTTTGGAGACGTGGAAGAGGGTGGCAGATCACAGAAAAAACAAAAGGGAAATTTAATCATATGTTGGAGAGAAATGTTCCAAACGATATTCTGGGGGAGATAATTCAACTAAACCAAAGTTCAAGTTCAATATAAGGCTAATTGAAATGCCTAGCAAGACTGACAGAATCAATACAGTAAAATCTTTCTGACTTAGACTCAGTTATGAGGTTTTTAAAATGCCAGAGGACTTTTACTCAATTATTTTTAGTCTAGTTCATATATTAATCAAATGAAAAATGTTCCCAAGAATTACATATCTCGGGAAATATTGCTTCGATGTATGCTTCCAGAAACAGCAACAACTATAAGAAGAGCAACAAAAACAAACCTATCTATCCATAACAACTCTAACAAATCTGGTAACAAAAAGAACCAATTGATTATGGCATCTACACACACACACACACACACACATACACACACACACAAGAAACAAAAAATAATTCAAACTAAAACCCCAGAAAAAATATCACTTTCAAAACACTTGTTATGAGTCCTATAGAATTTACTTAGTGATAATGGATTAGTAATTAAGATCCTCATTTGTTTTTGAGATCATATAGCTTTAGGGGACAGAGAAATTGGCAGGGTAGAATTTGTAGGCCAAATTTAACTTATCTAAATTTTTTCTTTAGCTTATCTATTGTTTTCTCAGAGCTAGTATATTGATGATAGTAAAATGTAGATTGTTGTTAGTGGAGGTCATAACGGTTTGTGGAAAAACAAAGAATTTTATTTTGTCCATGCCAAGTTAACCTAATAAACATCAGTGTAACAATTCAGTGGGTAGTTAAATATATAGGTTTGGAATTCAGGGGGGATCCCATTTTTATTATAGATCTAGTGTTTCTTTAACTAATAGGTTTTATTTTTCAGAATGTAATTTTCCTATATTATCATTTTAGATTTTTGTGTTTCACTTTCTTGGAGGTTTCATTTAAATTCAGTGTTTCCTGATTTGACAAAGTTAAAATTGGTTGTGAACCAGCAATTTGGCTTAACATATTTGACAGTAGTAATACATAACTAGATCTGCTTTTTTTTTTCATTTATTTTTGGAGAAATGCATTTTAAGTGTGACTTTAAACTGAGAAAATTTTAAAATGAAAAATCCAGAAACATTCACAGAAATTATTACTAAACAGGTCAGTTCCTGAGATAACACACTTGCTGATATAGACATTAATTAAATCATCTTTAGAAATTTGATTTCTAAATTATTTTTCCAATTATTTATTTTGCTACAATAGAATTTTTATATTAATAGAATTGTTTCTAAAATGTTTTGCTTAAGACAATTTTAAATATTTGTGATGATCTAAAATAAATTTTAAATGGTTGATATTGATTAATAATTACTATATTAAATATTAAATATTTATGTAACAATTTAACAAATAACCATAATTAAACCATTGTATAAAAATAACATGCATATGAAAATTACTATATTTTCCAATAAAAATATTAGCAAGAAGAGTAGCATCATTTTACATTTTCAAGAATGTTCATTTTAAAACAATTAAATTATGAAAACAATTTTACTTTGATCTGCACCAGCCATCTGATATCACAAGTCATGTAGAATCTAAAACATCCTATATTTTTCTCTTGAGACAATAAGAGTGAATGATATCTTAGTATTATTAGGAAATTAGTTTTGAACTTGGAGGACCTCATAAAACCCTAGACTAGTTTTGAGATATCTGGCTTGTAATAATACATCATTCTCTCATTAATAATTTTTCTTATTTTATCCATTTTTTTACTTACCTATTTTACTGTTTTGTTAACTTAGTTCAGCTTTAAGTTCTCACACGTGCTTGAAGTGACCCTATCAGCTTTGAGTCAACAACCTAAATCTGTCCATGGACTTTTCTGGAACTGACTTGAAATCGGGAATTCTTTATATGAGACTGTCAAGAACTGGGAGATTTTAGAATTTCTCAGGAAAGGATGTTGATTTGTACTCTCTGTATTTTTATGTGTATATATGTGTTATCTAAATTCTAAATAACTGCATATTATCAAGCAGGGAATGACCATACCATGTATCATAATAATTTAATGTTCTAAATTGTATTCAACAGGGAGGGAACATTTACAATGGAATGCATCGGTGCTCCATGAACAAACAATGAAGTGTTTGTAGTAATTTTTTCAGATCCATCTCTCTCTTTCATTTCGTCTCCATCACCACTAATTTCTTTCATTCATGAAAGAATTATGAGTAAGAGAATTTCAACAGCAAGCAAGAAATGAACTATGTTGAGAATTGTTTTAGAAGCTGCATGGCCTTGAGGCAATAAGGAATGAATCAAGATATACAAACAGTCAGTTCTGCTAAAGTGCTCTTATTAAAACCACAAATTTTTTCCTTCATGATTGATATATTAGTGAAAACTCTGAATGTAATGAGAATTTTGTGTTGGATTATGCATGATTTCATTTGTGAGAAATATTTGATGAACAGAGAATACTGCTCCCAGCTGAACCAAACTGTGTAGAAAAGTTAAAATGCACTCAACTCAAACAACTACCAGCTACTTCACTGAGCCACATGTGGTGTCTTACAAGTTCTTTTCTATGATTTCACATTTATAAATATATGTAACCTTTAATAACCCAAATGTGCCTTAGTATCCTGACTCAAAACTGCCAAAAAGTAAAAAAATTGACAAGAACCTAGAAACGCCGATTGTTTTAAAGGAGAAAAAAATGCAAAAAAATTCTTGCTCCTCAAATATTTTGCTGTGCAATTTACATAAATTTGTCATTGTTCTGTATGTGTGTGTATGTGTGTCTGTAGGCTGGTGCTATCATATTTGCTTTCCTTATATAAATAATCTGTGATTTCAAAAATGCATAATAGATGTTATTCTCATTCTAGACCACTTTTATGTTTGCTATTTACCATTTTAGTGGCTATTGATCAGAAGAAACAGGCTGCCAGCATTTCCAATCGAGTAACAATAGCTCCAGTCCCCTCCTGCAGCTGATCCACAATTGACTAGTGCCACATGACATTGTGGTTGGAACCAGTGCTCTGTACTTATAATGAGCTACAAGTTATTTTTGCTTGAAAAGAAGTAAACTTTGCACTTTTCCAGAGTTTTTACTTATATTTACAATTGGTTTCATGAATATACAAGGTCTTTCGAGAAAGTATTCAGCCATGTGATAAGAAAAATACAGACATTTATTGAAGAAGATACAAGATACAGGAAACATTGTACACAGGACAATGATGCCTCAGTCCCATTCAAAGTAGGCACCTTGGGACCTCACACAGTTCTCCCAGTGTCTCTTCCACCACTCAAAACACTCTGCAAAATCCTTCATTGGAATTACCATCAGCTGTCCCATCATATTTTCCTGACTTTCATCAACAGTCTTTGAAGTGTTTGTCCCACACTTTTTTGTGTGTGTGGTGAACTCATTGTGTCATCCCCAAAAGCCTTCTGAATCATCTGAATAGTTTCCACAGAGGAATGTTCAAGCTTAACATAAAATTTGATGCAGATTCATTGCTCTACTTGTTCAGTCATTTTTGAATGAGATGGCCACACAGTACACATGCCCATTCAAACCCATCAACTGCCCTCACTGGCCACTACAGTGAAGTTGTTGTTCATGCATGTGCATTACAGTCCAATCTTCTTGGCTGCCAGGTTATAAAATGTTGTGCAAGTCATTTTCGTTATATTAACCATGGTTGGACTTTTTCTGGACAGACCTCATATACATATATCTATCTATACATAGATGTAGAAAGATGATAGATAGATAGATAGATAGATATATAGATAGATAGATAGATAGATATAGATAGATAGATAATAGATAGATGGTATAGATAGATAGATGATAGATAGATATGAAATGAGCAAGCTGTCAGTCAACAGAGATAAGGAGAGGAAACATTCTTATTTTCTTTGTTATTGCATTTGCCCATTGCTCTCTCAAATGGAAAATACTTCAGGAATATTGGATTGCCTACCACAATAATAATTATCTCATATTGATTTATGCTGATATTTATCATCTTATTCTGCAAATGAAAATGCTCTGTAACCACTCTCAAAGTTAAAGGGAAAAGTGAATGTCAGTAAGTTAGGAAATCATGAGTTATCAACATTGCAACCATGCAGCATAGGGTTCTGCCCCTTCTTTCCTTTGTACATGACCCAAAGATTTGTGTTGAAGGAAATGGGTTATTATTAACAGGGTTCCAATTCTGGTCGGGGAGGGCAAGGTGAGAGCACTCCTGCTCTGAGCCCTTCTCTCCCAAGAGACCTAGGACTTCTCTTGCTCTCTAAAAGACTCTAGGCCAAAGCCATGCCCAGAAATACCCCATTTTCTTATCTGTTCTTTTTGGATCTAAAGCTGGCCACACAAACAGTTCTCCATCCTTTCTGGAATGTGCACTCACGGGTTTCAGAGTCACCATCTTCTCACAGCAGCTCTCTCTTTCAGAACCTGGGTGGGCTGCTCTCAGTCTGCATGTAGCAGTCCAGGACCCACTACACCGTGTCACAGTGTCCTAGAGGCTGGAACCAAGCAAGGCACACAGTCCAGCATGGGACCTTGCCTCCAGAATTGGGCTTCCAACTATGTGGTGCCTGAGCCCCTGATGGGCCAGGCATCTTTCTTGGTCCCAGAAGCAGTCCTGTCTGTACAGGGAGGAAGGGCCAGAGACCCAGAGCATCCAAGTACACCTGCAACCAAAAGTCCCAAGTCCAGTGCCCTGAGCCAATAGCCAAGATGCTAGAGCCAAGAACCAAGAGGCAAGAGAGAGCGCAAAGCCTGCACCCAGTGCCAAAGGAAGAGCCCCGAAGCCCTAGAGGGCAAGGAGACTGCTCTTCCCCACCCCCTGTTTTAAAAGTCCTCTGTCCTGGGAATCCTGTGGGCACCAGAAGCCAGTAGGAGTATCATGCTTTCCAACCATTGAGGGCTATTGCTGGCCATATTTGCCTGTACCCCTCCTCCTTCATGGCCTCCTCCCAGAGCTTCTTTCTGCTGGGAAAGCCGGGCAACCTGGATTTCAGACCTTTGCCTGCTGGCTAGTTTACATTGATAGCTGTGTTTGTTATGCGATGAGCCTTAAGCACTGTGTCTTTTGCTCCATCAGCTCCTCCCTGCCTTGGATAAGGCCTTGAACTTTTTTTTCATCTGAAGCCTGAACAACTATCCCCCACCCTCCACAGCCTCCATTCCTGGCAAGAGGGGGAACAACGTTTTCTGCTGGATTTGGGGGTTTCTGCTGGATCTTGGGTGTCCCCCGCTTTCTGACAATCTTTGTTTCAGCCTACCCCATTACAAAATGACTGATTCTCAATACATTTCTGCTATTTTAGCATTACAGTAGTACCCCAAAAGGAAAGCTCAGCATTTGTGAATACAGTGCTAAAGAATCTAGCTTGTCTCATTCCTTACGTACCTCATTTTGTTTTTTTCTTTTTAATTTTTTAAATTTTGTATTTCTTTTTAAATTTTTAAAAGACTTTATTTATTTTTAGAGAGAGGGGAAAGGTGAGAGAAAGAGGGAGAGAATCATGGATGTGTGAGAGACATATCGATTGTTTGCCTCTCCTACGCCCCCAAATGGGAGCCTGGCCAGCAACTTGAGCTTGTAGCCTGACTGGGAATTGAACCAGCAACCTTTTGGTTTGCAGGTTGGCACTCAGTCCACTGAGGTACACCAATCAGGACTTAATTTATTTTAAAATTTATTGGGGTGACATTGTTTAATAAAATTATATAGGTTTCAAGTATACAATTCGAGGATACATCATCTGTATATTACATTGTGTGCCCACCTTCCAAGTCAAATTTTCCTCCATCACCATATATTTGACCTTCTTTATACTTCACTACCCCTACTCCCCTTCCCTCTGGTAACTTTCTTTCTCTCTTTGGAGCATGATTCTCATTTTCTCAGCCCATTGTTGGGTACACAATAATTAAAAATATGTATTTGTTGAATGAAGTACTGAAAACTCTGATTGCTATTCCTGCCCCTGTCATACATCTCTAATTATTATTATATTTTAAAGATAATTGTAACTCCTGGTTTGACATTCTATTCTCTGGGTAACCAGGTTGCTCCTTCCAGCATGGCACACCAGAGCGAGTAATGGAAACTGCATTTAGCAAACATCGTTACCTCCTAACATAAGTACTTCCCGATAATCAAGGTCTTTTGTTGTAACCCTATTAATTTTGATAACATTAAACAATAAAATGCATGAAAAATTTTAAACCTAGTTATATTTGAACCTGCTCCTCTGTCCTTTTCAAAAGAAGTAATAAACTTTCCCAGCAGTCATTTCAGTAGTTACAGATCATAAGTTAAATGACTGTAACTTAACACTAACTAATGTCTAGAGTCACAATAGATAAAACAAGGAATAGAATCAACCTGAACCTTTGAGTAAGTTCGAAAATGGAATTCAGAAATTGTGGAGACTACTGCAAATATAAAACTTTCATTTTGGGCTAAATCTTGCAGTTAACCTGTGTCTCAGAGCATGATTTATTCTAGTCATTTTTTCCTATGCATTTCATTTTTTAGTCACCTGACTAAACTGAATTTGGGCTTTAGTTCTTTTTCAATTTTAGCTTGGGCCATTATAGGAAAAAAGTATTTAATGATGGCACAAGATCAAATTAAAATGGCTTAAAAATCCCAGGCAAAAGAATATGGTAATTGTGTAACTTTTCATGTATGTTTCCAGTTTATAATAATGATACAGTAAAGGACAGATTTATTTGCAAACCCCTTAGATAACTGAAGATTATTCATTGTAGGGATTAGAAACTCCCTCCAATACTTTTGATCTATGACCAGGGATTGACACCATAATGTCTTACTTGTTAAGGAAAAAAAAAAGACAAAAGCTCAAATATCACTTTGGGACAAAAGTGTAACTGTTGTGTTATCTAATGGGTGAGATTTTATCTCATTTTTCAGTAATGCAGAGATTTTAATAACACAATGACAATCATGCTATACAAGGTAAATAACTTCAGTCTCACTACATGAGAATAAACAGCCTAATTATTTTGGAACCATATTCAGGAATGAAACAGATGCTCTAAAGATATGTTGATGTTCTCAGTCAATTCATTTTCCTCCTATTAAGAAGAGGCATATTGAAAGTTTGACTCAGCAAGTCAACACTGGCAAAACCTGGCCAGTATATTTCATTCTGATTGTTTAACCTTTGCTATGGACACATTTCTTTGTCATATTGCCACTTTGGCATGTCACTTTCTTCATCATTCACTTAGGCAAAACCGTGCTTGTTAAGCAATCATCAGAGTAAAATCAATATTAAACATTATGCTCCCTGTGCTGTAAAATGGAGAGTGGTGCAGAGCTAATCAGCACAAAACCTGGTGAGGTTTTGACCTTAACTCTAAAGGTTTTTCAGGGAAAAGCAAGTTGCTTAAAGGTGTGGCACCAGATTTTCTCTCTCCTTGTCTTCATGTATGACTCTCGAGGTTTTGCAGTCTGTCATCCACTCACATATACTGTGCCTTCTCAGGTGCTTCACAGTGCAATAAGTGGTGTGAGACTTACAGTTTTTATTTGCCCCCCGCCCTTAAAAGGAAGTTTAATAGGATGAACAAATACAGGCAAATAAGTTATCTTGCTAGGTTCATATATGTAGAATAGGAATTAAATAAAAACAAAAGCACAGAAAATATAAACTAGGAATGAGAACTAGCTCAGTCTCTTAGGCCTGAAACAGCTGAGGCAAATGCATAGGTAGGCTTTGATATGAAATAAAAAATGATTATTGCCACAGAAAAATACAAATTATTTTATTTATTTCAAACATGGAACCATAGAGTAGACCTGAACACAGAGCAGGATATAACTTTAGGTAGAATAGACAATTCATTTCCATTTAATCTGGTAGGAAAACAGAAACAAAACTAAATTGTCAATCTCATAAAGTTTTAAACAATTTTAAGTTAAATTATACATATAAGATATATTGAAATCAGATATCTCAGATTCAAGAACTACAGCAAATATTGCTACTCTTTTTGGTTTCCAATATCCACCTGTAAAATGAAAGTAAATCTCATTAACTGGTAGAAAAACATGATGTGAATGGAAACAGGAACAAGGCCTGTACTGGCACTCCATTTTTCTTTAGACATCTTGATGGGATTAAAATCTTTTGATGATATCCCCTCCTGTCTTCTCTAATTTGCAGTGTTTTTTTTTAATCTCTGCCTCTTCACTGATTACAAAACTCAATTCAATCTTATTGTTATATTTATTTTAAATTTAAGTGGCAAAACACATATGTAAAATATGTACTTATACAAATATAGTATATAAATATACATATAGCTTCTGAGAGTAGAATTATATAGAAACTTAAGATGAATTATATTTAAAATTTACAGTCACAAAGCAGACAGATTTGATATTTCACATGAAATCTACTGTCAACTAGTTGTATAATCTTGGAAAAATTGTTCAAATTCCATAAAGATCCATTACTTCATCTGTAAAATACTAATTTTCAGAATACCTTTTTCCTAGGATTGTTTTGAGGATTGATTGTATTGATTTCAATAAATAAAACCAGAACAGTGTCCAGCACATAGTAAACCCTCATCTTAGTCTGTTGGGATTGCTATAACAAAAAAAACATAAACTGGGCAACTTATAAACAACAGAAATTTATTTTTTCAGTCCCAAAGACTGGGAAGTTCAAGATCAGTGCGTGGGCAGATTTGGTAATCTGGCGAGGGCCTGCTTTCTAGACATCTGTCTTTATTCTCTAACCTTAGATGGTAAAAAGGGCAAGTGACCTGTATACCTCTGGGGTCTCTTTTATAAGGCCGCTGGTCTTACTCATGGAGGATTCATTCTCATGAACTAATCATATGCAAAGGACCTACCACCTAATAGCATCACTCTGGTAATTAGGCTTCAACACACATATTTGAGAGGTGGGAGTGAGGACACAAATATGCAGTCTGCTGAAGTTTAACCATTTTTTATATTATTATCATCTAAAAATGTGGTCACTGCTTCTGTATATTGTAATACATTATGTTACCATTCACTATGATATGATGTCAACTACATATAGTGTGTCACCATGCATGAACAGGAATTTCCCACTGTAATAGCATGATGTATAGTAGAAATGTAAGAACAGTACTATGGTTTTTGGGTTTTAGGGGTGCAGAATAAATCCTTAGGTGTCTAAAAATGTACAATTTATTTTACTTTTTCACTTGATACAAGGTGCCTTGACTACTCCTGCTATATCTGCATGTTTGATGCTTTACCTAGTGCCCAGAAAATTTACTCATGGCTTTCAGCCATAAACTCTTCAATCATGCTGCCACCAAAATCATCCAGCTTCCTCCTATCCACTCTACTCCACTGTGGGAATCATTTCTGTCCATTCTAGTAACCCTAAAGAAAGACTCACAAAGTAGATGACTATACAATATGTTTGCTTAGCACCTTCTCTTTGTTTAGGCTGCTAAAATAAGATAACCATGGACTGGGCAGCTTACAATGAGAAATTTATTTTCACAGACCTGGAGGCTGAAAGTCTGAAGTTAAGATGTCGGTAATGGCAGTTTCTGATGAGAGCCCTCTTCGGGGATCCTGAGAGCGGAGCGCTCATTGTGTGCTCACATTGTGGAGTTAGCTATCTCTGTGAACTCGTCTTACAAGTGCTCTGCCTTCATGACCCAACTGCCTTCCAAATACCTCACTTCCAAATACTATCACATTAGGATTAGGGTTTAAACACGTAACTCAGGGTGAGCGGGGCATAAGCATTCAGATCATTTCAAATCCCAAAGCACTTCTCAGAACAATGCTGCATTATAATCCATACATAGTGATACCTACTCCTCCCTGTAACTGTATGAATATATCCATTTTACATTTTCCCAAATACAAACAATCCTCCAGTGAATAGTCAAGTACACGTCTCATTGTAGAGAGGAGCTGATATTTCCACTGAATGTATTTCTAGGAGTAATTTAGGTAAAAAGCAAATATTCAAACTTTCAATTTTACTGAGCACTGGAAAGTTGTTTTCTGGAGTAGTTGTAATGTTTTCATCCCCACCTTTGATGACAATTATGCTCTGCTTTAACAATCTCAGAGTAGTTTCTCAGTACATGCCAGTTAAATATTAGATAGAAATAATTTTGTGAATAAAGAAGAGGTAATATAAGGATGATGAAGTAAATTAACGCAAAATTTTTAATGTCAGAATTAGAAATATTGATGCTAGGTTTTTGATTTATACAATAGAATTATATGATATATTATTTTGTAAACTGGGCTGTAAAATAAAAATGTAAAACAAACAAGTCCAAGAGTTTGTTAACAAATGCGCAGTAATGACAATCCAAAGAGAAAATTAGAATACCCTGGACAAAACTGTTCTGTGCAAATGAACATGTGCTGAATAGAATGTTTGGGCAAACCTGTTGCTAGTGATGGTAAACGTGTTCTTGATATCAACTAATATGTATCAATATCTACCACATGAGACTGCCTTATATTGGTTTTAGATGGTATTTAATTTCCAATATCTTATTTCTTCAGATAAGGAAACTGAGGATCAGTTAGGTAACAGTACAAAGAAAAGAAAAGAAAAGAAAAAAAAGAAAAGAAAAAAGAAAGAAAAGAAAAGAAATATTTTCTACAACAGTGTCCATATGGTAAAATAAATGCTGTTGCCATTGACAGGGATGAGGATTTGAAGAAGAGGTTCAGGATTAGATATGGAATTTAGTTTCAGAGAGGATATGTTTTCTCGGTTTTCAGAAAAATCTATTCAATTTCACATTGAATGAATTCCCCTAAAGGATTTAGATATGTCCATTCAGCTTTGAGCATTCTTATTGGAGAAGTGCAATCATATTTATTTTGAGAAAGATTATACTCTCAGTTCACTGTTTCTTATCAAAATGTTAGCAATCTAGAAAGATAAGTGAGAAAAAAATGAGTAGATGAATAAACATCAAGGCATTTAATATTTAAATGATTAGAATTATGCTTCCAAAAAGAAATAATATATAATTCACTTGGATTAACTTCATTTTATAATTCTCATTCTTCATTTCAATGCAAAAGAGATTCTTGCCATATATCATGCCTATAATTGGAACTACTTTCTCAACATTGTTAACTTTTGAAAGGCAAAATACTATTTTTCTGGGATCATTAATAATACAACATATCCAATTCTACTGTTAAGTTCATTTAGCATTAAGTATTCATTAGAGTATTAATTAAAAATTTCAAACTGGGATAAATGGTTAAAGTTTATTCTTCTTTCTAAATATATAGATAGATATTAAATCACAAAAGTTCACATGATAATTCAGCTGTACATTTTTATTGGTATTAATACTTGGCACCAAATCTCACTTGAACAATGTTTTTATATATATATTCTTATTAGTATATTTGACTCATTTTAAATGAATAATTACACAATTTCCACATATATGGCATTCTCTAAGCGTTCTGAAACTGAAACCCTAACATTTGCTGATCCTTAGATGTGTGTTCCACTTTAGTTTTATCATTTAAATCAGTGATTTCTCACTACATAAAATTTAATATAGTCCATATTTTAATCCATTTTTAACACATTTATTGGACCTAGTTTTTATGCTGAAAACCTTCCTGGGCACTAGAACTACTCAGATGACTAACATTCCTTAGTTAACAGGCTAAACATTTTAAAAAATATTTTATTTATTCATTTTTAGAGAGAAGGTAAGGGAAGGAGAAAGAGAGGGAGAGAAACATTAATGTGTGGTTGCCTCTCATGCGTCCTGTACTGGGGACCTGGCCCACAAACCAGGCACGTGCCCTTACTGGGAATCAAACCAGCAATCCTTTGGTTCACAGGCCTGGCCTCAATCCACTGAGCTACACCAGCTAGGGCATAAATATTTAATAGAATTGATACATAAACCATTAATTATGATAAAATATTATAAAGTTTGAATTAGATGTAAACACAAATTGCAGTGGATACATAGTAGAGAAGAGAATTGAGTCTGTCTATGAAGGAAGAAATAGGGAAGGCACCAATCAAGATTCAATCTGAGACAGGAACAACACAACCTTTGTGTCACCCCTTCTCTCTTCTGTGTCCTCCATGCTGACGCAGACAATGTTGTCTCAGACCAGGTCCCACACATGCTCCACTCAGATGAATTTGGCATGCAAGATACAACCGCTCTGTCACCTATAGAGTGAGAAGCACGAGAAATGTGGATTGGAAGTACTTAAATACTATAACAGATGAAAGCTGACTGTACCAGCCATTGCACAAGATATTTAAGTTAGATGTCGGAGAAATTTGCGAAAATTTTTTGGAAACTAGATTGCAAAATATATCACTATTAGACAATATAAAAGAAAAACAATATAAATATCAGTGGTTAATGTCTTGTAAGTAATATGAAATGGGGCAGACCCTTTAGAATGACGCAGTAGGATAAGCTGCATTATCAGGAACCATGGCAGACAACCATATTCAGAGGCTGAGCAAACCGTTAAGGCCAGTGTAAAGAAAGGGCAAATGGCCTCTTGAAATTGTAAGAGACCTGATTTTATTCTGAAGTCATTAGAGGCTGCTAAACACATATAAGAATTTTTGTTCCATAATCTATATTTTAGTTTTATTATATGAGATTACTAATACAGAGAAATTCAAGAGCAAAACAAAGAGGGAATGAAATATGTTCCAAATTTTAAAGTTAAATACATTTGCTGTTACTTAGCAAATAATGATAAATAAATAGAAAATAATTTTTTCATCAACTTTCTCTTATTTTAGTCTCTATTAATATAATTAAAAGGTAATTTTCTGGTTGCTTTGTATCTTTTTTTGCAGTAAAAGGACTACAGTGAGTAAGTCAAAGTGATGACTGGGTGGGCCTCTTTCTTAATATTTGAAAAGCATGTGGAAGAGTGCAAAACACATTTAAAACAAATTTTTCTTTTATTTGCATTTAACTAGAATGGATCCGTTGATTTGCAAGATAATCATGTAAAAGAAATGTTCCTGAAAAATATATGAAAGCTTTGGTAACCTGGTAGAAATGGATTTATTATAAAAGAAGTCCAGACTAAGAGTCAAGACTCCTGGGTTTGAAGCCAGAATCAATCACTGGTCAGTGACATCACTTACATTGAATGCTCATGATTAGTAAAGTAAAAACTCTTGATTGAATAAGTTTTTCTGTGTTTTTTTGGTAAATGAATGGTTTCAGAGTTTACAACCCAAAGGCTATTTTCATTCAGATAGTGTTTCAGAAAACTGAGAAGGATCTGAAAAAGAAATAAATCTTTAATAATTGAGTTCAGAAACCATAACAGGTTGCAGGGTATAAATTTTGTGCACTTGGTCTTCCTGGTGCTCATAAAATAGCACCATATAGATGGTCTCTGGGCCCTGCCTGCTTTCTAAGGTCATTCCTAATCATAGATTAAGCATGGATCATAAGTTAATGAAAGCAGTTGCTGTCAGCTGGAAGTTGTTTTCAGGTACATGTTTAATGCAATTATTATTATCTTTTTTCTCCTTTTTCAATTGTTATTTTCTGAACCTCCTTATTAGTAAATAGCTAAATGCTTTTGCTTTACAACACTAAGGAAATATAAATACTAAGCTATTATTACAAAGGCTTTTATATTGAAAAAGTAATACTGAGATGTCTAGCAAATACTTTTCCAAATAACTATGGAAACACCATCAGTATTAACTCACTGATGGTATATTTTAGTTTCCTATTTTTTCTTAAAATATTAACAGAAAAATATTACAGATTAAAATGATCCCTTTTACTTGCATCTCCAGAACTGTTACATCATTTTAGTACCAGAAACAAGTTTTATTAATAATTTTGTCATGTAGCTATTCAGCTCTTATTTTTATATTTAGTTATCAAATGCCTATAAACAGACAAGCACAGGTAGAATTTTGGTATACTATATTTGGTATATTTTATGTCTTGCAAATTGGAGGGAGAAAAATGGATTCTACATGAAGTCACATTGGGACAACAGTCCTGGCGGGATAGCATGTAGATCACTGTTAACAGCCATTGACTTGAACTACATTATAAATATATATTTGAAACAGAAAACTTTATTTTGAACTTTAAAATTATTCAAAACAAATAGTAAAGGTAAAGAAACTGAACAATGTAACTTATTTCTGCATTTGTAGATGTAACATTTTCTTAATTCAAGAAAAGCAAAATTCAACACTTCATAAATGTGATTGTATAGAAATTTAAAACAATATGATTTTCAACATTAGTTTTATTAAAAATATGAAAAAAGAAATGATGGTAAGGAAATTATGTAAAACTGTATCTTCTGATAATTTAATGACATCTTTACATAAAATAAAGCTTTTTTTCATTATGTTGTAGAAAGCACTGTAGAATTCACAGTGGGAAATGAAATAGAGGAACTAAATGCTTTCTTTGGTTTAGATTCCTACTTATATAATCACTGATTAAAGGTTTAATTCTTCCAGATATTTTTATATTCTTATTTTTCTGCCTCTTCACCCAGGTCTCATGAATTTGTTCAGAACCCTCTAACTGTTCTTTTATTTATAAATCTAAGAAGTATATTGTCAAGCTATAGAAGTATACATTTACAAATGTTAATTTCATCTGTTCATCTATGTGCCTATCTACCATATTTACCCATCTGCTGATCATCATCATCATCTACCCTAGTAATCTTCAAATAAAGAGCAAACCAACTTCTGCAGAACAGGGAGAGCAGATATGGTGAAGACAAACACAATATGATATTTTTGAACCACCTTTGTTAAATAGAGGCAATGATCCCCTAATTTTCATTCTGCCCTTTCCCATTTCCTGGGATTTTAATTTCCTGTCTACTTATTATGAATACTAGATATTGATATGGCATTAATTTGAATTATGAATAAATCTAGCATTGTTTATTTTCATAATTCTCAATCAACTGAATTTATTATCCAAAATATACAAAAGGAAACCATGAATATGGTTGATTTTTTCAACTGGGCTAAATGTTAAAAATATTGTAATTAATATTGTCATTTTGTCATCTGTGTAACTTCTTATTACTGTTTATTTTGGGGGACTCCTTATAAAAATGCCCTAAATTGCCTTTAAATTTTTGTCTTATTAATTAATGTTTTAAACATATCACATAATAATAAGTTATTTATACCTTCTATACTTTAGCTAGTATCAGCAGAAATATGATTTAGGAAAATAATAAAGGTAAATAAACATAAACAGTGTCACTAATAGCACCTAAATTTCATGGTTAAAATAATCCTAACAATACCACTAATAATTCACAGAAAGCTAAAGGTGAAAGAGAGGCATGTTTCATATTATGTACAAGATACTTAATCCTCAAATTTCTACCAATACAATAGAAATCCACCAATGCTGATATCTGGACTAATTAACTTTTAATACATCCTAATATTAATTATTGGCACTCGGAATGGATAATATTAAGCATTTAGAGATATGCCAATGGAAATCATAGAGTGAATTATGCATTTAATGAGAATGGATAAGGATAACTTTTATTATACAATAGTTTTGTAGAACATCCCTCACATGTTCAAACAAGAAAATGAAAAGAAAGAACAACTTTAATAACATCTTTTTAAACATTGACAGATATAATAAATTATTTTCCTTGAGATGAAACTCACAGATTTTATAAAATTTGCTTAAGAGGAGAGAATCAACTAACTGTACAATATAAATAGCAATATACAAAGCAAACAAAACTGTTATCTCCAAAACTGCTAACACGTCTGATTTTCCAGAGCTTTATAAATTTCAAAGTCATGTTTTGCCTTAAAGATATGATCAAATATAGTTCCACAGAACAAGTAACAAGTTTGTGTATTGTGAAGACATGTAGAATGGCTTAATCATTTAAGGCAAACAATGACTCTAATCCATTAGCTTAAAATTGACATATAGTTTTATCTCAGATTGTAAAGATTCTGTGTAAGTCTATATCTCCTTTACTTTTCAGCTGGAATTTTAATGAATTCTCACATGCCAAGTGCAGGCCAAAATAGCCATTTAAAATTTCTAGAATTTTCATAATTAAAGCCTGTCTCTATGTCTTGCTCCCTCTTTTCTACAGCCACAAATAATGTTGCTTGGGGCAGGGCAGGGGTGTTGGGAATCCTTCGTGGCAGAGGTATTCGTGGCCAGCCAGAGTGCAAGGAGAGAGCTTAACAGTCTAAAGAAAGCTGTCTGAAATCCAAGTCCTGCATTAGTCCAGGTCTTACGGGAACTTCGCTAAGCATTTCCTCAAAAGTGGCAGGGAACTATTCCTTATCCAATATGATTGAAAAAACTGGGCATTTCCAGTGAGAAAGAAATATGTTTCCCACTTGAGATATATAATCTTTTCTTTTTAAAATGTTTCTAAGAACATGACCTGGATAACTGGACAGATAGTTCTCCAGAGACTATCAATTATCCCAGGAAGAAACATAGGGAGGAGAGTAATACTGGGAAAATAAAGAAAACTCACATTCAGCTTAAAACTTACTTTTTTAATAGTAACAGACGTTATCACAATGAGGAAAAATATTAATATTCTCTTAACATCAAATTTTCACCCCTGTCTATCAATGGAGAATAGGATAAATTATATAAACTCTCTAATGCCATAAGTTATCAGAATTTGGAAGACTGCTTTACTTTTATGAGATTCAGAGTCCCACAAACCCAACATATTACTTTTTTGGGAGTGAATTAGATACAAATGTGGAAATATCTACACTTCTCATAGAATAAATTGTAAATACCTGAATACATAGCTGCTGGATATCTTCATTCCTGAATGAACTTTCAAGTTCTTTTGGAAATGATTTTCTCATCCTGGAAGCCCCACCATTAGTTGCAGAAGGATGCTGATTCAGTACTGTCTGCAGTTTTGATGAAATTCACCACATAGGAGTGCCATGCCATCTATGCAACAGACCAAACAACTAAACTATTAATAGTCTGTAAGGTATACTGTAGTATACAGTAATGGGAAAGGTAGCAGGTTTTAAGTCATAAAGCAATGATTCATAATATTTTTCTGGCATATATTTCAATGTGAGAATCTAATGAAGGTACAGATGTCTTATTAAAATATGTGCTTTTCTATATTTGTGTATAATTTGCCTTAAAATTCCAATTTGAAGATATCTCTAAAGCCTACCTACTGACAATAACAAAAACTTTCCCACAAGGCACATAGTCTCATAACTATTTCAGATTTGATTATTAAAATGGAAACCAGGGTAGCTCATTTTACTAATTCTTTTAAAATGTGACTTCAAAATAAGGCCCTGTTAACCTTGTGCTATGGTCTGAGGAGTACTATGAAAATGTTAATGACTATAAATGCTTAAAGAACTTTAGAAAGTACCATTCTTATCTGTTATATAACAAATTAGACTTTTACTTCCCTAGAGTCCACTATGGTTCAGGTATTACTGAAATAGAATTGTACTAGGGAAATTATTGTATATTTAAAATAGACATAATTACTTCAATATTAAATATATTAATCAACAAGTAATTTACATAAACAATCCCCCAAAAGATAAATTTATGTCTCATCCTCTTCCTGACAAAGCCACATACAAAAGTTTAAGAACCATGCCCTAATGTAATTAAAACAATATTATATAATATGTGTTGAAATAATTTGCTAGGGCCAAGATGGGGGAACCCATCTCGTCTATTTTTGGACGTGAAGTCCCACGTCCAAAAACTCAAACTTAGATAATTTATGTGTCCCTATGAATAGTTTATTTGACTAGAAATACAGGATATCCACTCAGCCAATCCTCAATTGTCAAGTCAACATGGCCTCTCACCCCAAAAAGGGTGACTATGTGGTCCCAGCCAACCAGATATTTTCTGTCTGTCTCTTCCTTGTTTATTCTTTATCCTATAAAAGCATGCTTTCTTCTACCCCATTTTACAGATCCCCAAAAGAAAGCTTTCCACTTTATAAAGTGTTAGTGTGTGTGGAAGGCATGTGTATATGTGATTATATATATAAATTTTGTTGGGAGTATGGAATGAGTGGAAGCCATTAGAAGTCTCAAAAAGCCTTGAGATAAGTCTGTAGTGTAAACTGCTCAGGGATTTGAGATGTCATTAGGGTGTCCACCACCATAAGAAAATCTTCTCATGAAAGGAATAATAGATATATTACTAATGGGAATCTCAAAAACCAGAGCCACGAAATTGGTGGGCACAGGTTGAGCCCTTAACTATGTTAGAGCATTTGCCACCTAACTCTAGGGCTCCTGTCCTCAGATGAGGTGATCACTGAGCAGCTTAGTTTCACACGAGGTAACCCACTAACCTCAATGAAGTTTCCATACAATCAGATATACAAAATATGACAAAACCCCCAACCCAAGAGCATATGCTTCTTATTAGGTATTAATTTACCTCTGAGAGGGCCAAGACTCAGCTAAAAAAAAAGAGATCCGCAAATTTCAAAGAATTCAGTAAGTCACCTTCCAGTACACCCACTTACTTAATTTAATAACTGGTCTTAGGGAATACAGACATCTACAAAAATTGAAAAATCTCACTAACACAACTTAGAATTATGCTCACCATTATGGGGATATTCAAATTAGACAAGTTTGTTCATTTAAGAAGTACACTTGAAAGCAAGGGTTCCCAAATCAAACAAATGAAATAAGATACCTACTCTCATGGGTATGCAGAAGCCTGCGAAAAGTTTCAAGATTCCAACAACAGCTTCATTGAAAGATTTGTTGCAAAAGACAAATGAAAATTAAAGACACAGGAGCTGCCCAAAAGAAGTCTGTAAGACTGACGTGACCACTACTACTTTCCTGTTCTCGAAGGTGTCTGTGTGTCCAGCAAGGATTAAGAAAGGCTTATAGGTAGTAAAATCTCTTAACTTATGAATTTACAAACATATAATTTAAAACTAATTTGAGGTATTTACACTTTTATCTCATTAGCCCCTTTGTATATAAAGTTTTATAACTCAAATTGATAATGGTTTTTCCTTTAAAAATAAAATTCACAAGTCAGATATTGAAATCCTCATTTCACTGACATAAAAAGTGAGATGACTTTATATTATTTTTATATTTTATTTCAATTTGTTTCCCTTAAATATATTATGGAAAATTCTTTATGTTGGTACTCATAAAATTAATAGAAAATTTCTAGCTTTCTTTTTTTTATTTTATTTTTATTGTCTATGCCATTATAGTTGTTCCTGCTTTTTCTCCCTTTCCACCTCTACGCAGCCTCACCTTATCCTCTCCCCAAGTCTGTCCCCATATTGTTGTCCATGTTATGTCCATTGTTATGCATAAATGTTCTTTGGTGAAACCCTTCACCATCATTCATCCTGGCTCCCTTCCTTTCCAGGAGCTCTAGGTCTGTTTTATATACCTAAGCTTCTGTTCCTATCCTGTTCATTGGTTTATTGTATTCATTAGATTCCACACATAAGTGAGATTGTGTGGTATTTTTCTTTCACTGATGGGTTTAATTCACTTAGCCTATTTTTCTGTAGGTCCATCCATGCTATTGCAAAATGTAAGAGTTTTTTCTTATTTATTAATGTGTAACATTCTATTGTGTAAATGTACCAAAAATATTTATCCAGTCATCTACTGATAAGCACTTAGGTTGTTTCCAAATCTTGGCTATTGTAAATAACACTGCTATAAACATAGGGGTGCATATATGTTTTTGCATTGGTGTTTTGGGATCCTTGGGGTATATTCCCAGAAGTGGAATCACTTGTTCAAAAAGTAGGTCCCTTTCTAACTTTGTAAGGATACTCTGTATTGTTTTCCATAGTGACTGCACCAGACTGCATCCCTACCAAAGAGATTGAAGAAAATATAAATAAGGGGAAGCTTGTACCATGCTCATGGATTGGAAGAATTAATATCATTGAAATGGCTATTCTACCAAAAGCAATTTATACATTCAGCACAATTCCTATTAAAATATCAGTGGCATACCTCATAGAACTGGAACAAATAATCTAAAAACTTATATGGAGCCCCCAAAAGACCCCCAAGTAGACTCAGAAATCTTATGAAGGAAGAACAAAGCTGGAGGAATCACAACTCCTGATATGAAACTATACTATCAGCCCACTGCAATAAAAATAGCCAGGTATTGGCACAAGAACAGACAAATAGATCAAAGGAACAGAACAGAGAGCTCAGGAATAAACCCAGGCCTGTAAGAGCAACTGATATTTGACAAAGGTAGCAAGAGCATACAAAGAAGCAAAGACAATCTCTTCAGCAAATGAGGTTGGGACAACTGGACTGGTACATGCATAAAAGTGAAACTAGACCACCAACTTACACCATGCACAAAATAAGCTCAAAATGGATAAAAGACTTAAATGTAAGTCACAGAACCATAAAAATCTCACAAGAAAACATAGGGAGTATAATTTCAGACATTCAATGTAGAAATATTTTTGCCAATGTATCTCCTAAGGCATTGAAAACAAAACAGAAAATAAGCAAATGGCACTACATCAAATTAAAAACCTTCTGCACAGCTAAAGAAACCATCAGCAAGATGAATAGGGAACCAACTGCATGGGAGAAAATCTCTAGTTTTCTGATCTTCATCCATATCTAATATTCTGAGTGAATGATTTGTAGTGATTTCAAGCAATTTATTCCCTGCACAATATTCAATACCATACAGGGAGATGCATTCAGTGATTCTATGATTTATTTTTTCTTCGATATTCCTTGCTCTAAAATAGAACATCAATGTTTTTCTCAGGCAGGCCATCTCAACATGGTTTTGTTTTCTCTTTAATCTGTTATTTGGATTTTAAATTTGTAACAAATTTCTGTGGCAAAAAAATATATTTCGAAACATTAACAATTGTCTTTCTCCAGTATTTAGTTTTCTTTTCTGATCTTCATTTGGCTATTCTGAGGTTCCTATCTCAGAGAAATGATGTCACAGCAGAAATTAGAGGAGAGGAAAAACCAGGTGTTGGTTGGAGTTTACTCTTCAGGGGCCTCGAGTTTTTTAAAAGAAAAATAACAACAACACACTTTTAAAAAAGATGAGGAAAGGCAAACGTCAATAAGAGCAAGGCTTCCCTCTGAGCTCTCTCGCATCTCACCAGCTCCTCTGCACACCAGGGGAGAAAAAGGGTTGATTCGGAAACGCAGTGGATTGGGAAAGAGGCACAGAGATGGCATGTGGACATATGGCCTCAGGGAGGTGGTACTTTCCTGAACCCCTTCCTGACCTGGGTAATCACAAGGACCCTGCAGAGAGGCAGGGGCAACTGAAAGCTGCCAGACTAAAGGAGTTTAACAAGGTCATTAAAAATCAGGGACAGCATCTTTGCAAGTGTTACTATAGTATTAAAAACGAGTCCCAGAGTAAGCAGGGGGAAAAATGAAGATCTATGGATTCAGACCGCAATTTAATAAAAAAAGTTTCTTCTTTCTTCTTAAAAAAATAAGTTTAAATTAAAAAATTGGATTTTAAGGGTCAATCAGTGCAACCACCTATTTCTTTAATTTTTTCTAGGCCTGATTTTGAATAATTGTAATGGGAATATCTTGAGTCTTAATTTTATAAAATAACATTTTTCATATTAACTGCATGTAACAAGTATTTTCATTGTGTCTAAACTAGACACTAAATTTTCTATAAGAAATCTTAAATTTTCTATTTACATAAAAATGATGATAATGATACTAATATCCTTGTATATACCTACCTAGTCACTTATCAATGTGAACTTAACCAGCAATTTCTTAAGTGTGTCTTGTTCCATTTGGAATTGCTGGTAAATCTGAAAGCACATAATGACTTACTCTGTGGCTTCTACATGCCAATGACTGGCCCACTCACATAAGCTTAAATTCCCATCATACACTTGGACTGCTCTGTCTCTTCCCCTCAGGAAAGGTGGAACTGCTGAGAACACAGAGTTCAGACTGCTTCAATATCATAATAAAGTGCTTTGTAGCTGAATCAGGAATCTCATGTCTTCTCACAGTATCCGTGAATCTCTGGCAGGCTAACTTGCTAATCTACATGTGTCTTAAAACACCAGCTGCTTAAAACTTCTTGACACTAAATATATCAACATTTCAGCTAATACCAGTGTTCTTATTTCTCTCTGAGGACCACTTTCCCTATCATTTGTCAGTAAATTCTGCAGGTGAAAAAATTCTATTCAGCTAAATAAAGAATATATGACTCAGATGAGAACATTCAGGGCATTAGATTTTATTTAGCATAGAGATTCAGTTAATGATAGAATTATGACACAATTCAAACTATTGAGAGTGAGATTTAAGACTTTTTGTTCAAATACTTTGAAATTATGTAATCTATTCTATTAGACCTATATTAATAGTGGTTATTATAAGGCATCCTAATATCCTGTGCATATATTTCTTTACCTATAAAATGAGGATAATATAAATTTCTACTTCATGGGATAATTGCAAAGATGAAATTAGTTAATTCATATAAATTCCTTATAAGAGTGCCTGGCACATTAGAAGCATTTGAAGATTAACTATTGCAGTTATAATTGTACTTCTGAAAATGTAAGCCAAGAATAGTTGGCAGCTACCCTGTTACCACATGGATCTTGACAATGAACCTAAAACTGAGTAGAACTGGAAAAGGATTTATCCTGGGGAAATTATTTGAATCTCAGATTTTATTTCTGCTTGAAGCTCATGAATTCTGAATTATGTATACCAGTAAATACCCCCACCCACTTTATTTTCAAAGCCTTTTGCTAAGATTTTTCTGTCACTTTCATTTAAAAATAATATTTGATAATATGGCATAAAATGAAAATAACCATCCTTACAATTCAGAATGAACTGAGTAAAAGCAGAGTGAATAAAAGTGAGACCCCTGAATCCCGGTCTAGAATAATAACAGATGTCTAACTGCTCTGACTTGCATGTTAAAGATGATATCATGCATCGTCCATCCTTGCTGCCTAGCAAACATCTCCAAACTCTACGTGGCTTACAATAACACTTATTTATTGCTCACATTACAGATTGATGGTGAAAGTTGAGATTTTGTCTGAGTTTAACTCAAATTATTTCTATTGCAGGACTTAAGCTGAAGGAGCAGCTCTTAAGAGGATCATAGCTTTCTGTGGCAAAGAACAAAACAGAGTTAGTTGAACCATAAAATAGTTCATAACTGTGGCATAAAGCTTACTTGTTCAAATCTTATGCAAATCTCAAAGCAAGTCACAATACTTAGAACTCATCAGTGGGATAGAAGAGTAAAATCTTCAAAAGCACAGACAAGCTATTTGGCAGTGGTAGTGTGTATAACCATCTACAGAGCTATAGGGAGTGAATGTCTGAATGCAATTACAAATGGAACATTAAAATACCTGTTAAAAAATATTTGGGGTGTAATGCTTTTTATTTTCAGCTTCAATCACATTTATGGAAGATATATCAAACTTAAACTACCCTGTTTAAAAACAGATGTGTTTGATAGGAAGTCCTTTCCACCTATTGCCTATAATTTGAAATAGATGATAGCATGATTTTCTAAACGGAGATTAGGGAAGTGTGAAACTGGAGATAGATTGGAAATGATGAGAATTTTTTTCTTCTTTGTGTTTTGATACTTCTCTTTTAAATGTACTTTCAGTGTGAAAAAGGGACAGTTTTGTCTGTTTTAAAGAGGCAGCTATTAACCAAGGGCTACATTGCCAGGGTTCGATGCCAGGGGAGACCTGGCTGTGATTAATCTAATGCAAATGGTTATTGAGCATTTAATATGTGTTAGGCAGTGCACAGTTCTATAAACTTTATATGCATTAAATAATATATTCAGTATTGCAACTTCATAAGGTAGGCATTATTAATATCCTCCTTGTGTGGATAAGGAAAAGTAGGTACAGCTTGTTTAAGTAATTTGCTTACATGTAGCCAGCTTATAATTGGTAGAGCTGGATTGTAAGACTAACAGGCTGACTTCTAACCTAAATTATTAATCAATGAATATACTACTAACTTTCAAGATGAACTATTATAAGTATCAACAACTTATTGCTGTTTCTGAAATCCTCCAGCAGTTTCTAGATTCACATATTGTACAATTACTTTATAAGAAAATTTGTAAACTAAAGAACTCAGACAAAAAACTGAGTAATTATTTTTCCCTGTACTTTCATTGCAGGTGTTAAGATCCACATCTGTGCCAATTCCCCGTCTCCAGGCTTCATACTACAATCAGCAGATTCAAGGAGATACTAGGAGCTCAAGAGAGATGACCTCACTCCAACTTCCACACTTTCATGTGCAGAAGTCAGGGGAGTCTTACTGAGTCCTTCTCCTAAGAGCCAATTCTCTCCCCCACACTATAACTGGTGGGAATGGAAAAGGCTCTGGGACTCAACCTGCTTCTGGAAAAGTCCCACCATCAACCATCACTAGTTCTCAGAGACTCTTTCTAACAGTACAGGCATGCCTCATCTTATTGTGCTTTGCTTTGTGCTTCACTGATATATTTTGCAGATTGAAGGTAAGACACTCTACCAGCAAAACGATTGACTCACTTTATTGCAGTACTTACTTTATCGCAGTGGTCTGGAACCAAATCTGACATATGTCTCAGGTATGCCTGTATTTGCTTAGCACTGTCAGGATGATTCACAATATTCTCACTGTTCCAGTTTCTTTTAGTCAACATAAGAAATGTGGTAGTTTTAGCAATCCATGATTCTTTGAAGTTAGACTCACATGTTTTGTTTTTTTTTTTTTACCCTCTGGACTGGATCAACACCTTAAAAGTCTCCAGCATGAGCTCTGAAACTCATATTTGGTCTTTAGTAAAAATCTTCTTGCCTGTTCTCTCTCCAGTCCATTCTTCCAGTTCTATGTTTCCCTATGAAATTAAACTCCTCAATGACTGTCGCTCTCAACTTGTCTTCTACAATGTTCTCTTGAACTCACTCCGCTGAAGCCTCTTACTCCCTACCCCACACATATCTTAGGGAAATTATGCTGGCCTAGATGAACTACACTTACTTAAATGATGCATACTTACATGATCAATTTTTAATCTTCAAATTACTTGACCTATCAGTAATTTTTGATGCCACTCATCTTTGAAACCATTTTTTCATTAGGCTTGTAGAGAATACAATCCTTTCTGTTCATTTTTTATTATATCTTCTAGATCTCTTTTGTTGTTGCATTTTTCTCCACAAAATATTAGCCTTTGGGTCTAATACAGTCATATGGTTTTAAATACTATCTTTATACTAATAATTCTCAAATATATATCTGTAGAACAGATATCAACTACAGACTTGTGTATGCTGATTCTGAATCAACATCTCCATTTGGATTTCCAAAAGGCGTCTAATAGCTGGTACATTCAAAGTATCTTGCAAAAGAATCAGCTTGTGGATAATCTTTCCCATTCAGTTAATGGAAATTCCAATTCACTAAAAGTACTCTGAAATCATCCTTGAATTATTTTTCTTTTTTTTCCTCCTGCATCCCATATCCAATATGTCATAAAGTCATATCAGTTCTAACTTCAAGTACCAACCAGAATTTAAGACCTTCTCCAATTAAAAATATAATACTGCCTGCCTATATTAAAGCCAAAGCCTCTGTTCTCATCCTTTCCAAAGGTCTATATTCATGAGAGCAACCCAGTAACATGCTCTTAAAATACTTGAATCATATTACTTCAATCCCTCCAGCAGCTTCACAATTAGCTCTGGATAAAAACCAGGGTCATTTGAATGGTTCCCAAAGCCATGTATATTGAAGACTTCCATTATCTCAGCCATTCCCTGAAACTTCCTACCCTTTCATCTGATCCAGCCCCTTGGCAGTGATGAGACATTTTCGTGATACTTTCTACTTTACTGCCTGAATGTGTTTTAGTTCCTCATCTGGGTTATTTCAAAACCTATTTACTGGATAAAAAGAAAATGAAAATATTAGTAAACAAAGAGGTGGTATTCAGCGGGTAATATTTTTCTTTTCTTTTTCTTTTTCTTTTTGCTGAACTTAAATATTGGAAGCTGTGGAGCTGAGTCTGCTAGCAGCTATTTGACCAGTACACGTACCCGAGAATAAACCACCTTAGAGAAATGTGGAGCTAAAGGTTACAAAGACAGGTAGTTAAACTATAATTTGAGCTCTTGTATTTGCTACATTGTGAACATAGATTATATTAATATTAATAGGTAGTATAGCTTGGGCTGGGTTTGTAAAATGTTCCATAATTACAAAAAGAATGCAAATTTAATATAAAATAAATATGTAAAACATATTTTCATGAAAAATATAATTTTCATTATTTTTTTTGTTGATATGAAATTCACAGTAAACATCAAACAGAAGTTAACACTAGGCAGAGAATGCTGTCATTCCTAGTTGAGAACTATCTGCAAAGAAAAGGGAAGTAAGTCTAGCTTCTTTCTGATAATTACACAAAAATAATTTGTTAATTTTCCAAGGTAATTCAAGGTGAGTACTCTGCCTTGTAAAATCAAAATGGAAAATCTTCAAAGTAATATAAGAACTGAATAGAAGAATAAAAACATAAATGAAGAAATGAGGAACTGAAACCTCTGGTGAATATGTAGATATGTTTGGGTTTCTTACCTCTCCAACAACAAGAAATTTTTCAAGTGAGCTATGGTTTCAAAAGTTAATATTAAATCTTAAATTGAGAAAAATTAGCTACATTCCAAGAACAAAACATAAATATAGGAAAAACATAAAATAAAAATTCAAATTTTAGTTTGTCATTGAAGGTATATGATCAAAATATAAACTTGGAAAAAATGGTGGGGATTTAATATCTCCATAGAAACAAGATAAGATCTCTAATTCAGGAGAGGCAGAGAATTACAAAAGAGAACACACAGTGCCAAGTGTCTCAGTAGATTATACTATTCATAAAAATAACCTAAAATAGCGAAGGTGAAATAACACATAAATTAGACAAATAGAGAAAGGACCTTTTCAGAAAGTATTAGAAGTTTACAAGAATTAGAAGTTTATCTTTCAGTACAAAGAATACTGAACTCAAAAAATAAAAGGGATACAGAGAAAGACAATGCCAAAAAATGATGCATATGGAGAAGTATTATGTGATACTAATTTGTTGTGTAGCACACTAATTTAATTGTATAAAATAAGTTAAAGTCAGGTAGAAGTTGAATGACAATTTCTCATTTTTAGAGATATCAGAAGAGCAGATAAACAAGTAAATATTTTTAAAATTGTACATTAATTTTGAGAAGAAAAAATTTTTAGGAAATGTACATAGTTTGAGCACACATGTTAAATGTTTCAAGACATTAATTCATTTATTTATATTTATTTGTTGATTTATTTCTCATCCTAGCTGTAGATGGAATTGGGGGCAAAGGACATATAGGTTGCTTCCGTTGCTTGGCTATTACTGGTAATGCTGCAATAAATATAGGTCTGCTCAAGGTGTCAATTTATAAACATGGAAATAAAATAAACCATTTAAATAGGACAATGGAAAAATTGAGAGGATAACACCACTATATCATTCAAAGTCTCAGAATAGTTTGCAATAATTAGTCTAAAATGATCAATAACTGTATATATATTTCCTTGGTTTAGATTTTTAAAATGCATTTGTAAACATACTCCTTAAATATTAAACTATAGAAAAATTGTATATAAGAGCATAAAAATACTAACCAAACTCCAAAACTGACAAGATTTTGCCAAAATATTAATATCAGTCACAATGGATTATTTTATAAAAGTTTATGAGAACTAAATAGCCTTGGCTTAATCATGACAAGTAAATATTACTAAGAAGATAATACTATAAATGGTTATACATTTCACCTAGCTTCTACTCTGATGTGTGAAGCAGAAAATGAGAGAGACAAACATGAAGAACATAGGATTTAAACAACACAGTACCAGCTTAATCTAGTCTTATGTAATCATACTTTTTCTAGCAGACAAGGTATCTTTAAAAATCCTAACCACTAATTATACTAAAGAACTAATTCTTAAGATACAAAATAAATATACAAAGCAATCTATAGTCATATTTCTCTGAACATAAAAGTAAAATAATATTAGAAAGCATTACATAATATATTTAAAGAAATAAGCCAGCCTGAGAAAGATAAGTACAATATAATTTCACTCATATGTGGAATCTAGTGAACAACTTGAACTAACAAGCAAAATAGAGATGGACTCAGAGAGAAGGGTGACAGCAAAGGGGGTGGAGGGATTAAGTAAAAAGTAGAAGGGCTCATAGTCATGGGCAACAGTGTGGTGATTGTGGGGGGAGTGTAAGGGGAATAAATGGTAATGGACAAATAAAATAAGATAAAATAAAATAAAATAATTGAAAAAAGCCATGTTGAACACACACAAACAAAAAAATCTATACCTTTTCAAGAACTAGAAAATAAAGATTTAACTATAACATGGTTAAAAAATTATCTCATTGCATATTAGGAAATACTAAAAACTGAAAAGCATATAAAAATGCATTCCCTAACTACAATTTGCAGTCAATTCACTAAATGCATGGAAATTTATAACTTCAATGTTCAGTTGGAGCCAGACATTTTCTGAATCACATTTTCCGAATCACATTTTCCAGTTAAAAAGTTAAAAATGTGGGAAAAACAAATAAGGTGGAATGAATGAGACATTAAAAGAGAAAACCTCAGGCAAGGGTATTCAACATAAAATTGAAAATACACAAATAATGTTAGGAATAAAAAAAGGGAAAAAACTATAAATAAGAAGAGATTAATGTATTAACCTTGGTCCAGTATTCTAAGAAAATGATTAGATTTTAATCTTGCAGAAATATTAATTTCTAAAATTACATATTTTTACAAAATAACCCAGAATAAAACAAAGACTATAAAACAGAAAACCATAAACATTCCATACAAAAAATACAATGAGAAACATGAGAAACACCACCCTAAGGCAGTGTAAGCATTGAGTTTTATCAGCTCTGCAAGAGACTCACATTGCATGTCTCACACGGTCTATTTTGTGAAACAGAGGAGGGCAGTCTACCGGAGCCTTCCTATCAATAATACGTAAGGACTCAGAACCTATAACCTAACTCTAGCTTGTTGAAATTTAGATATCTTAGATAAATATCTTACTAAATTCAAGGACTTAAATTATCTTGTATGTGCATATAAATGCAACACATGTACTTGTACTGTATATCTCCTGACCATTAGAACTATTGCCAAACAAGTAATGAAATTTTATCATGAGAACATCTATTAATATAATTCACCATATAAATTACAGAGGAAAATAATTATGGTTTCAATAAATAAAAATGCATTTGTTATTATTCTCATCTATAACAGATAAATTTTAGGCAAATTTAAATAATTTTTTAAAAAATTTATATTAAGTATAAAATAAATTCTACAAAAATTAAAGTCAGTGGAAAAATCTAGAAGCATCTGTTGTACAAATATCTAGACAAAATAATGCCTACTATAAAATATTTTATTTGAAAATGTGATATAGGCTCTAGGCAGTCCAAAAGAAAAAGGAGGTAATAAAGACCAGAACGATTGAAAGACATGAGGAAGGTGGGGTAGTAAAGAGTAAAGAGGGTCAAACATGTGGTGTTGGAAGAAGATTTGACTTTGGATGGTGGGTGCACACTGCAATATACATAGAATTGTATATTTAAAACCTACATAATGTTATTAACAAAAGTTACCCCAATAAATTTAATTTAAATAAGAATAAAACAAAATCATTCTTGGTGGCAAATATAAAACATACACAGTTAACCCTTGCAACCTCTACAGAAAACAGAAGAAGGGTGCGCACGTTATTGGACCAATTATGTAAACTTTTAAAACAAACCATGTTACATTTACTTTGTGGACCTGTTTTGTGCTTTACTTTCTGTTGTTGACTTAGCACAATCATCACTCTGCTGAAACCTTCATCTATCCAGAGGAGCCTTCCCTTTAATATGTCATGTTAAAGTACACACATGAAAGGAGTTCACAGGTTTAGAAGCTACAGTGACGTGGTAACTAGAAGCTTCAGATTCCCTAGACATGGATTCCCGCTGGGCACCGCAGGACCAGCAGCTTCTCAGGCTGCCCTTCCAGGTTTCCCATGACCATGCCCATCAACCTCTCCATCCCCACTCTTACTCCAGAGCTTCAGGCTAACTTTGATTATGATTGTTTTAAGACTACTTTTTTAGAGTAGTTTTAGGGTGACAGCAAAATTCAGAACAAATTAAAGAGTATAAAATTTTTGCCCTGGCTGGTGTAGCTTAGTGGATTAAGCGCTGGCCTGCGAACCAAAAAATCGCGGTTCGATTCCCAGTCAGGGCACATGCCTGGGCTGCAGGCCAGTTCCCAGCAGGGGACCCATGAGAGGCAACCACACTTTGATATTTCTCTCCTTCTCTCCTTTCTCTCCTCTCCTTCCCTTCCCCTCTAAAGATAAATAAATAAAATCTTAAAAAAAATTTTTTATTGATTCTCTGGTGTCAGCTCTTCCCATACTGCCACCTTGTTTTCTATATTAAAACTCATTTGCATATCATGTGATAGTGATTCCATTTTTCTGTTTGATTAAAATAGATACATAATAAAAGTATTTAAAAATGGTTTGGGAAGATATATACCAACATCAAGATATTGGTTATTCTAAGGCAAAGGGGCACAGAATGAAATTAGCAAGGGATGAACAGGTAAATTTCAACTGAGTCACTTCCATGTTATTCTAGGAAACAGAATCTTTAGAAAGTACAAACAATGAACTAAGAGTTGTTAAACCTCAATTACATTAGGCAAATCAGTGTGTGTTAAAACATTTTATGCATTTTTCCAGATTTTTAAAATACTTCTTTAAAAGAACAAGATATGTGCCCTGGCTGGTATGGCACAGTGGACTGAGCATCAGTCTGTGAACTAAAAGGTCACCAGTTTGATTCCCAGTCAGGGCACATGCCTGAGTGGTGGTCCAGGTCTCCAGCTGGGAACATCTGGGAGGCAACCAATCAATGTATTTCTCACACATTGATGTTTCTCTCTCTCTGTCTTTCTCCCTTTCTTCCCCCCTCTCTAAAAACAAATAAATAAAATCTTTTAAAAAATGAAAGAGCAAGATATAAATTGGTCTCTTTACCTGAGATGTTTCTCATATTTCCTTTTAATTCATCAGATTTCCTGTTTAACATACTCAATTGTATCCAGAAAGTATAATTATTATGATGAATAAAATTGATATAAAAGCTCTGAAATTATCATCAGCTTGTCTGGCATTAGGTGTCTAGACACTTTGCTATTAAAATGATATATTATTTCTGTAAGAAGATTTCATGAATGAACTTAATTTCCATTTCAAATTCAAATTTTTGTCAACCATGAAATATGAGAGCAATGTTTACTAAATAATGTCTCTGAAGTGCTATTTTAAACTGTCTTTAAAAAAAACTTGAAATCTGAAACTTAGCTGAGAAAAGAAAATGAACACATCCCCATCATTTTCCCCAAAGGATGTCCCCTCACTGTGCTCACTTTACCTTTACAGTGCAAGTGAAGATGAGAAGTCTGTTCAAATGTTGAGCTGCACTTTATCCTAGCGTCATCCAATACACTCTTCACAAAAGAAAGAACATGAACTTTAGTGAAATGAAGGTCTTGTGTACACAGTTTTAAACTATGTACGAGTTGTATCTGTGTTGTGGTTTTGTTGAAATAAGAAGTATTAATGCAAAATGAGGGCATCAAACACCATTTGAGCCATGGCCCCCTGTGCATCCCACGGTGGTCTCAGTCTTACTCCCACTGAGACCCCTACCCATTCATTGTCATTGCCAGTTTCTAATAATTAACATCTCTGTTTTCTTAAATAGATCCCCAAGAAGTCCTGCATATTGTTTTGTCAACTAAATTTGCAAAGAAGCATCTCATTTTCAAATACTTCCAGTTGAAAGACTTGTAACACTTTGAGTGTTGTGTAATTGTTTTCAGTCATTAGATATATATTGACCCTATCCTGGGAATCACACTTCATTAAAGATATGCACACAGACATACCTCTTGTGAGAACACCTGAGTAACGCCAACCTCTTTTTATATGTTCCTTTCATAAGTACCTCGAAGAACTGAAATCAGAACTTGCTCTCTCTCACGCTTTGGGATAGGAGAAAAATTACCCCTGCTCCTGCAGAAATGCTCCTAGATAATTACTTTGACAATTGTCAGATGGGGAGAATGAGATTTATTGTTTAATCTTTGAGAGAATCTGAGAATTATTTTTTGGCCCCTTTGTCTCTCTACTCTCTTCCCTCACCTAGTCAATTGAATCACTGAACCAGCATCGGACCACTCAAGTTGTCCTGCATCATTCAAAATGTCAAGTGTCTTACTTGGGATTCCACGGTGCAGCTGCTTCACAGAATCGTTTCACTTCATAGCCTGAACATTGGAACTCATAGAGCCATTCAAAGGAAAATCTGATGGTTGAAAGAATAGAGCCACTAACAATTTTGTTCCTTAGAGACATGAACAGGATTTAAAAAAAAGATGTTCAAAGATTTTATGTGGAAATAGTCTGAGCTGAGAGAAAGAATTGAGCTTCTAGTAAATAATATCTGATCTCTTACTGAGTAGAAACGAGCACCAGGAATTGGTGGGTGCTCACTGAGTGTGCTTGGTGTCCCTTTATCGCAGTGACGGGAATATATATAGCATTAGTCACTTCATGGATATAGTCATTTATAGAAAATTACTTTATGTGATGCATACAGCATCCTAATCACTGTTTTAGGAGTAGAAGCTTGTTGAAAACACTTGTGAAACAGTACCTACAAGTAAGCAAACAAGAATAAACACTCCCCCAATGCAATATGATTATACCTATAGAAAGGGAAATTTGAAAAATTCCTTTTAACTTGTAATTGAATTGAAAAGATCAGTGTACTGTTTCTTTAGACTATGGGTTTAATTTGAATATCAAGTGGAAGAAACTATGGAATACATTTGAGAGTTTAGTTCCACTTGCAATCTTGATAACTTTTAGACTGATTGGTGTGTAGGATGACTGGAGAATTAGGAGCAGGGATAACTAGCAACAACGATTCAGGTATTCAGTGTGGTGTAGACGATGCAGAACACTATGAAAAGAACCAAATTCTCCACTTAATAACCCAATTAATTGCTCTTCTCTTCTTTTTAACCATTACACTAACCACTAATTGTATGGAGATAAAAGATTCTCAAAGTATCTGACTTAACAATGTGTGAGGCTTTCAATTTCTTGGACATATCCATTAATATAGTGTGTGAAGTAATTTGTGACAATTAACATCTGTAATAAATGTCTCCAGTAGAAATAACCATTCTTTTCCTCCTAGTAGTCACTAAATGGGTGACTGCTGTAGGTCAGAAAAAAAGATCACTTCTTTGTGAGAGACCTACAATTTATTTCACAGATAAGTAATTTACTGCTACTATTATATTTTTACTATGAATATTATTATTCTTGATTCTGCTACTGAGGCTGCTGCCGCTGCTACTACTACTAGTACTACTACAAACGGTGTTGTTACTTTATTTCCTAAGTAAGGAGATAAGATTGCTCAAACAAATGTTCTTTTTTTGCCTTTGGTTTTCTTTTGGTTTTGTCTGCTTCAAAAGCAACAATGTAAATGTTCCTGGTATATGTGGTGTCAAGTTCCTCCTTTTCTTTGAGAGAGACCAGTGGTTGGTACACATGATCTGTGATGTGAGGCTCTGTTAGAATGCTTCAGAAGATATTTCAGAGAAAAAAATGTCTCAGGCTTCCTACAGTTCCAGAAGATGGATAGAGATTATTTGGTTTCCCAGGGCTAGTCATCAGGAGAAGCAATGCATGTGTTCTTCTCCTAGAGTTTCCTCTTTGTGACACCTCCCAAAATATTCATTTATAGTCTCTCTGTGTGTTTCTCTCTTTGCCTCTCTCTCTCTCTCTCAATGTCATTCGCTCTCTCTCATATGTATTTATTTTGCAAAAATCAATATGCAACTTACATAATGTCATTGAGTTTTCTTCTATAAACTGATTTGTCTAACATCTCTACTTTCAAAAAGTATTTGTGCAATGGACCAGAGATAAACCCTCTGGGGTCTGTACAGATAGTGATTCGTACTTAGCCCCTAGTATCAGCCTTAATATTTCCAGTTCTGGTGCCTGTCTTGAAATATCTGTGGGGTATTAAGTATTACACTCCTCGATGGCCTGTGTTTGTCTTCATTTATAATATCTTTGTCTAGTTGCATCTTGTTATTCTGGCTTCCTAGTACTTCCTCTTTTACTTATATCTAAGACAAATTATGAAGATCACAAAATAAGTAACCAGGGATTTTAAGATGAATAATGCTTTTATACAAAGGAAGCAGAGTAGCTACAAGGCTTAGTGCTGTGAGTAAGGCTCAGAACCATTGACTGTGAGTTTAACCTGAGGTTTTCTGAAGTTTGGATGACTGTGCATGACCTGCTGTAAACTTTGGGCTTTAACCTTTCATAAGGAGCAACCATGTAATGATTTTGAGTTTTTGAGTAGAATAATCATCACATTTGAGTTATAGGAAGATAAATTTAGATCCAAAATGAAGACTACAGAGAAAGGTTGTCAAAATAACTTCAAAGAGAAAATGGTAGTTTAAAATAAAGGATTTTGATACGGATGTCAGATACAGAGTAATTAAAATGATCATGCAGTCATTGCCTTACACTAGGCTCCCCAGAACACAAAGCCTGAAGTGCAAGCTACATACTGCCACTGTGTCAGGTGGTGCAATCGTAGGGTGCTGGGTTGAGGGAAAAGAGGCCAAGGCAGGAGGGAAAGAAGGAGAGTCAATCAGAAGGTGCTGCTTTAATAATCAGTTGTGTGATGATGCTGACAGACTATGAAATAGAAAAATGAATTCATATTCAGAATAAGTATGTATGTATGTATCATTGCCCTTTTCAGAGGAGGAAGGTGTTTGAAGTGGGTGACATAACATGACTAGTCTTCTTGAGGGATGATGTCATCCTGAGACCCATCATGAGTCTCTGCTAATGACAGGCTGGTTATGCAGAGTAGAAGTTAGTTAGATCAGCCTTCAAGTGCTAGTGCATATAGTATGGCACCCATGTATTGATTCCCTCATTCACCTAATTGTGCAGTTTATGGACCCTGGCCCAAACTTGGGTGGGATGGCAAGAAATTAAGTCACAGCATTAATTATTATGATGTACATTAGCATAAAAATAAAGGCTCAGATGTTTCATGCCCACTCATATGGGTCTATCCATATGTCTCTTCACCAGAAATCCAAATTTTTACCTTCTAGGATTTTTTTCCCAATCCAGATCAGTCAATCAAATCTTTTAGTTCTATGTTAAAATCCATGATTACCCATGATTCTGAACACTTCTCATCCATAGAAACTGACAACTAAGTAATTTCAGGCAACTTTGCCCACTGAAGGGATGTTCCCATGTATTTTAGCACCACCCCTTTGTAAAGCTGTAATGAGCCAGCAGTTTCTTTTCACCTAACACAAACACAGTGCAACAATCCATCTATAAATTGGGCTGAGATGACCTACTCCATCAGTTGGTCATAAGATAAGTATGAGTTGAAAGGAAGTATTTGCCCAAAGGGACAGGTGACATGGGTATCATGCAATTTAAATGAGTAATCTGCCTGGGACAAATTTTTAC
>CM052539.1:177660756-177704822 GCA_028533065.1 Trachops cirrhosus | reverse complement strand
ATATATAAAAATAGAGAGAGAGACTCTGACTGACTAAGGAAGAACAACAGACCTGCTGGGGGCAGAAAGATGTACATAAATGAGACTTTGAGATGCCATATGGGACCATAACAAACTCATGTCATTCAGTAACTGCTCTTATACATGTCCATTCAGAGCTATTAAGCAAGGGAATATCATATGAAAGTTTGTTTTAATTAGCTTTCCAACATAAATATAATTGAAAGTATCAGGTCTTTTATCAAAAATGAAGTAGAGCTTCAGTCACAACCTACATTTTTGTCTACAGTATTGAAGGTCCACAAATAATAGTGTTTCATTCAATGTCATTTTGTAAGAAGGAAAACAAACTGATAACAGACTCGGGCCACACTGTGTGGATTTTCTCCAGATTACTCCTGTTTCCTCCTGCATCCCAAAGAGGTCCATGTTAGGTGAACTGAAGTGTCTAAACCGTCCTAGCCTGAGTGAGCGTGAGTGTGCGTGAGAGTATGTCCTGTGACAGGAGCGTGTGCTGTCCAGGGTTAGTTCCGGCCTTGAGCCTTGGGCTGCTGGAATAGGTAGGCTTCAGCCGCCTATGACCCCGAATTGAAATAAATGGGTTGGAAATCATTATCTTGCTTGTTTTTATTTGTCTTTTTAAAATGTATGCTTGATGCATATTTATTTTATTGTTTTATACTGGAAGTATTTTGGTCCTTTACCTGAAGGTTTGATAATAAGTTTAGTAACCAGAAATACAACATAAGAACTTAATTTTTGTTTATGTCAATTAACCTATGGTAAAACCGGTTTCATTATATGACATTTTTCTTAAAGTCAGAGTTTCTAAGAACCTGGCAACAGCATTAAGTGATAATTTACTGTGCTTGATTAGAATGCAAGTGAAATTAAAAATATGTATTAACAACTTGTTTTTCTACACATATCATTAAAAAGTAAAACCCACATTTAGCATATTTATGAAATGTGCATCCTTCCACAGTTCTCCAGGTATTTCATTTCAAAAATCTAGCTTTCTGACCTTTTTCATCTATCTGAAAATGTTATATACTATTATACAATATCATACTCATTATTGAAACCTTAGAACAAAAGTTATTTAACTGAAAAAATAAAAATTGAATATTATCAATATTATAGACAATAGAGGTGTTTATTATGAATTCTATCTAAATTAAATGTTATATTTAAAGGAAGAAGTGACTTTTTACTATTTCAACAGTGTTCTTCAATTTTAAACATCCTATAACTTAACTCTTGGCCTTTCTATATGACCCAGGTAATCTTCCTTATTGTAATACCTTGGTTTGTACATTTATTCTTGACTTTCATTTGAACTCCTTCATATCAATAATTGATTCATGAGGATTCTAAGGTGAATTGCATTTAGTTTTAATAATATTGCTTAGAGAAAAATCACAAATTTATAAAATTGATTCCAATCATTCCTTTCTCTTGCTTTCAAGTAGAAACCCAAAGAGTAGTTCCCACAAAGTTGCCAAATTTGACCAGTTTTTTAAGTCACGACTCACCAAATGAATAAAATTGCAAACTCCATCCTGGCTGGTGTAGTTCAGTGGATTGATCATGGGTTATGAACCAAAGGGTCGCCGGTTCGATTCCCAGTCTGGGTGTGTGCCTGGGTTGCAGGTCAGGTCCCCAGTGGGGGCAATGTGGGAGCAACCACACATTGGTATTTCTCTCTCTCATTCTCCCTCTCTTCCCCTCTCTCTAAAAATAAATAAACAAAATCTTGAAAAAAATAAATAAAAAAAATTGCAAACTCCTGGGTGAATATTGAAATGTAGAAGACTAGGAATATATGCAACATCCTTATAGTCATACATCATTTCTTTGCTCAGGATCCAATCATAAAAACATAGTTCTCTTGGGAAATTCACTTTATCTGTACATTCATAAATTTGCATTGGCAAATTTATACCCCAAAGAAACTAAGATTGTTTACACATTAGCTAAGCCAAGACCACTGCGTGGGAAATTTAACTGTTTAGCTCAGACTATAACTGGCAATCTGTCATCGAAGAGAGGTTTTTGGAGCCTGAGTCACCTAGGCAGGCTAAGGATATTGATGGAATCCTTTAATAATACTTAGTTTTACATTTCATTTTAAAGTAATATACATGCTGTATGAGGAATGAAGTACACGTTTTTCTTATTTCTTATGTTTATTTTGCATGTCTATGAAGTTATTTATTCTAATAGAATATTTATGTTTCAGATCTGTGTGTATATGTGTGAAGTGTAAAAATATTGTTGTGGTAGTTGATTTTTTAAAAAATTTTATTTTAATTGTTGTTCGAGTATAGTTTTCTGTCCTCTACTCCCATCCCAGCCCACCCACCCATTCCTCCCCACCTCCCTCCTATTTCCACCCCCCCATAGTTTTTGTCCATGTGTCCTTCATACTTGTTCTTGTAAACCCTTCCCTTTTTCCCCTGAAATTCCTTGCCTTCTCACCTCTGGTCATTGTCAGCCTGTTTTCTATTTCAGTATCTTAGGTTATATTTTGCTTGTTTTGTTGATTAGGTTCCTGTTAAAGGTGAGATCATATGGTATGTGTCTTTCATTACCTAGCTTATTTCACTTAGCATAATGCTTTCCAGTTCCATCCATGCTATTGCAAAAGGTAGGACCTCCTTCTTTCTTTCTGCTGCATAGAATTTAAAAAAAAATAATATATACAATTTATTTGTTCATTTTGGAATAGTTTGAAAACACCAACTGAAAAATCATTTAGCAAATTGGTTAAGAAAATAAACAGTTTGCCTTGAAATTTGGTTTAGGTTCAAAGGATAAATGCCTCAAAATAAAAAAATGGAAATATATATAATTTTATTATCCAATTTAATATTTAAAAATCTGAAACTCCTCTTTTTTGTGATGAAATTTTTTTAAAAAACTGCCAAAATAAGAGTGACATTAAATGGTGAGTGTTAGAATAAGTAAGTTAACCAATCATGCTTTTTGAAAAACACAATTAGAATATTAAAGTAACAGGTTACCAAAAATAAATTTTAAAATCATTGCATTAATTTCTTCTTTGATGGTTAATTATAATTCTTCTTTGATGGTTAATTATAATTATAATTATATAAAATACTGTTTTTAAAACTTAACTTGGACCAAAGAGTTAAGGTATTTATGTAAACATTTATATTATTGCATTATTATTATAAAGAAGTAAGGAAAATACTTATTTTGCTTGTTTTCCTGCTTCTTAACATGATACTGTAATCATATATGTGGACAGTAGGCCACCCGCTGTTTTATATGAATGGGTATTCTGCCTTGTTTTCCTAATTATATGCCAAGTATGTATCAGAAACCTCAGGAAAATATATTTTTCATAAATTACCTGAATAATAAATGAAAAGAACTAAAACAGAAGCATTTTAGATATTATTGTTGCAAGAGAAAATGCGCCTTTGAGGAGTCCCAAGAAAAGAATTTCAAAACCACACAAGTGAGGTAAATTTAAGAAAGTGGCACGATTTATTGGGGTAAAAAGAAATAATATGCTCTTGGGAATGTAGAGAGCTGGCAAGCTCTAGGAGAAACTGCTCTTCGGTCCTTGTTAATCCTCCACATAGTTTCTTGGTTTTAGTAACAAGCAGGCTGTCCTTTAAACTGCCCAACCTGTTTCATAGCTTTTCTAGTGCTTGTTTCACACCCTCCCTCCATCCAATCACTTTTCTGGCTTTTCCGAGCTTTCCTGTCCTTATCCTATCCAATCTTTTCCCAGATTTTCCCAGGCTAGACTTCTTCCATTTGTGGTCACCATTTTGGCTCCTTCTGAGCAGGCCTCATAGTTTTGCTTAGTCATCTTTCTTCCATTGTGCACGCAGTCAGCAGAAGAATTCCCCCAACTGTTTACTCCCTATCCCCAGTAATTCCAGCAAATGGACCGGTTGTCCTCTGGAGAAACTGTAAACTGGAAAGCTGGCTTTTCCTGTCTTCCAGGATTAAGTCCCTGTGGTGGGGCATATGACTGTCCCCTGGTGTATCTGTAAAGCTTCCCCTTCCTAGTTAATCAGTCTTAATGTCTGATCCCATTTTTTCCCTCCTTTGTTAATACCTATTGACTGAAACATTACCTTGACCTATACTTTATAAAATGCTCATATATTTTTTATTGTTGTTTAGGTACAATTGTCTCCATTTTTACCCTACCCTACAGCCCACCCCCTTTGGCTTTGTCCTTGTGTGCTCATATTTTTAATGATGAAGTGATTCTGTGCAATTTGTAAAGCTGTTATGGCCCACCTACACTGGTGTTTTCCTTATCCAGGGCTTGCCTCCTACATCCTACCAAGAAGGAAGAGTAAAGAAGAAAAAACGGGAACGTAAAGGTGGAGGATGGCCTTTCCTGACAAAGGGTCCCAGTGGCCTGATGTGTTACCATCTCCAGTCATTGCAATTGTGCCAACTCTTGCTCCTCAACAAAACTGTACTTTCTTTCATAATTCAGACTTTATATGAAATTTTGAAAAATGATTTACTTGATTGATTTTATGATAATTTCAGAAAATAGCCAATATTTTCTGAAAAGATAAAGCTGCTTTGATCTTTTTACTAAATATCTAAAGATTCTAATGTCATTTAAAAAGACTTCAAGGGATTTTCATATGAAAAATTATTTTTAGTATCATGTTTTTATTTGCATGTTATTTTAAGCTCACAATAATCACTTTATATTATTTAAGGTCATAATAAATTGAAAATAGTTGTGACATGATTTTATCAAAAGGTTTAGTTCAATATCTCTTTTTTTGTGACATCATATTCTTTCTTATTTGTTTGGGGTCTTTTTTGAGATTTAAGTTCATGGTGGATATTCACAAAAATAATATAGAAAAAAGCATAATGAAAAGCAATATGGAGAATGTTGGTTTTGGACAGATGAAAGAATGAAACGATCTCATGTACTTGTTATAGCTGTAGATGAGAAGTTAGTCTCCCAGACTTACTAATATGTCCATCCCTTTGAATCAAAGCTATTACATGCAAATTTTAACTATTTTTAAAGTTTAAATGTTAAATTGATAGGCAGAATAATTATAGTATTATTGCATTACATTCTTACCGGTATTTTGCATTATTTAAAAACTAAAACTTTACCTCATTAATTATAATGTAAATCATTTTATAGGGTGTAAAACATTACATTTGTGGTAAAACATGTCAAATTAATGTTTAAATATATGAAATATATGTAGAAGGGTGTCACGTGTTCAACCTAATTTATTAATGAAACATTTCTTAAATTGTTATGCTAAAACATCGGTGGGCTATTTGACCTTTTTCTTGACAGCAGGTGAATGTCTGCAAGTGACATTCTTAAAACAGACAGACATACCCACATTCTTTTCACAGGCTGACTATTGAAGACAGATTTAGAAAAAAAAAAGAATTCAATTTCTATTCCTAATGAGCAGTAAATAGGACAAGCTAACATTATTTAAGTGATAGTTTATTAAGATTCATAATGAAAAATATTGCATATGTTAACAAGATTGTTCATAAACAACCAAATAAAACAGTGTTTTCAAACATAAATAATATGAGGATACTTTAGAGACATATTTTTAAAAATATAAATGCAAATAAAAATATATATTGGTGTTTCTCCAGGTATCTATAGCTCTCAATTTGTAAATACTAACTTATGAAACGAAAATCTTTTTTGTGTAATTGTATCAAATGAAACTAAAATTAAAATGGGAGGTTTGTCTTTATACTTAACTAAATGACAGCAATCATGAAACTACACTGTCCTAAAAGGTAAAATACAAAACACATTTACATACAGGAACTTACCTCACTTCAAGGTTGTTCTTATGTTCCCTCGAGTAAGATTCATTTCACAGATTCTATTTTCCCTCAATTTTATCATCAAACCTTTTGCCTTTAATTAGATCATTGGGGTTCTTTCTCCCCTTAAGTGAGACACTTTTTACTTAGTGAAGACATGAAGAAAAGTGTGTGTGTGTGTCTGTGTGTGTGTGTGTGTGTATTGGCTGATTCCTTTATAATGTGCTATTTTACATGTTGAGATTAATGTGTTGTTATAGAATGAATATCAACTCAAGTGAGAGCATAGGGTATGGTTAACAATAATGACAATTGTCAAATTGTTATTTTGAGGCATTTCCTGCAAGGTTATATGGTATGTCAGAGAGGATGGAGAGCAGGGAGAAGTAAGTATATGAAGAAGAATAGAAGTTAAAGAAAAAAGTGCCTCATTTTATGTGCAAGCAACAAATTTATGAATAGAAATAATCAGTTTTTGAAAAATGAAACTAAAGTTCATGAAGATTAAGCCATTCATCTAGAGTTGTAATGCAATATCAGAAGCAGATTTTAAATTTTTAACATCTGATATCATTGAAACAAATCACATGTTCAGCAAAGTTTAAAAACAAACTAACAAAATAATCAATAAAAAGAATAAAATTCCCCTTCAAATTGGCCTTGCTTCTCTACCCTGGAAACATGTTTTTTATTATTTCTTGAAAGCAGCTCTGAGATCATAGAAAAATGGAAATTGGTCTTTGCCCCTGGTTCCTGACACATGGCTCTTGAAACCTTTGTAATTTCCAGTGCAATAAAGAACTGGGAGCATCTTCTTATCTTTGACCTTAGTTCCTGACACAGGGTTTCTGAATTTTTTAATTTCTAGGTAATAGGGGTATTGTTCTATTGAGGTAATTCTGGGTGGGCTCCTGTGAGACGGTTGGTCTCTTGAAAGTCCAAGCCATGATTAGAGGCTTAGATTTATCAGCCCTGCTCCAGATTATTGAGAAGGAAGAAGAATTAAAAATTGAACTAATGATCAATCATGCCTATGTGATAAAAGCTTCATAAAAATCCGTGAAGGACAAAGATCAGAAAGCTTTCAGGTGGGCAAATGCATCCACAATGGGAGAGTGACACCCCGACTACCCAGGGACAGAATCTCCTGCCCTTGGGGTCCTGACAGACCTTGCCCTACGTATCACTTCATCTGCCTGTTCCTCTGTATTCTTTACAACCTGGTAAATATAAGGAAGTGTTTCTGTGAGATGTTCTAACAAGTTCATTGAAACTCAAGAGGGGTTCATAAAAAGTCCAGTTTGTATCTAAGTCAGACAGAAGTTGTGGGTTATCTGGAAACCTTCAACTGGTGATTGGCATCTGAACTGTGGTAAGAGCGGTCTTGTGGGACTGAGCTCTTCACCTGTGGAATCTGTCACAGTCTCCAGGTAGATAGTGTGTCAAAACTGAGGTAAAAGGCAGGACACTCAGCTGGTGTGGAGGATTGTATGGCATGGGAAAAAACCTCTTCACATTTGGTGACCAGAAGAGTCAGAGTGAAGTGTTTTGTGTGAGTGGTAAGGAAGACACACAGGGAAGAAAGACATAGTAGCAAAGAACTATGCCGGAAGGAAAAAAAATGAGTTTTTACTTTATATTAGACAACCAAAATGTTTTATTCCTCATTTTTGTTGTCAATCTAATCTTCTCCATCCGCTTTTAAAAACAAAGGCTATACTATTTATCAACAGCTTAAAACATGCATTCATTTGGAGTTGTACAAAGGGTAAGGGATTATAGTTTGCAAACAATTAAAGAAAAATCATCTAGAGGAGACACTAGTTCCAAGGAGATGGCCCAATGCATGTTTCTCTATGATCCATATTCTTCTACATCTAAGAGAGAGAAAGGGAAATATTAATATTGTAAAATCATTATTTCTCATATCCATTCTCCAGTTTTCTCAGATTTGTCTTCATATTTCATAAAGAAAAAATAAAAACACAAACTATAATGAATATAAACATTAGGATCTTTGCTAAAAAGGAAGATGTTAATTATGAAGACAATATAATAAAGTCATTTCATAAAATATTTACTTGCTAGCAATAGCTCAGCAATTTTACCATGTTTATTGGAGTTTGTTCAGTGGTCAGTTCATTCTACAGTGTGATAACAGAGAAAGGATCTGGAGGCCTGCCGCCTGAAAGAGGAAAGGTGGCAGACCTATAAATCACTCTTTATTGTCAAAACTAGAATGTATAAAATGACTTTCACACTCTTGAGTAAAAAACACATCAGTAATTACCATTACCTCTTACAGCTATGATTCATTCACTTGAGTTCTCACTGTGCCTGACTTCCTTGGCCAACCTGTTTCTCCCTGTTACTCATCATTCCTATTATGCCTCTCCTGCTGACTCTTTAATTGACACATTTTCATACTCACCATTATGCTTACAGATACTCTTGTTAAAAGAGCCCAGATCACTGAAAACAGCACTTGTTACATCAAGCATGGGGCTGACATTAGACTCAGTTCTCCAGGGGCAGTACTCAAGTGTTTTAGTAGAAATATACGCTCATTTGCAGATGCTTCTCAATGGCTAAGCATGTAGCCACATTATTGAGATCAATTATTGTCCTCCTAAGCTAGAAAACAGTGTACAACATGTTGAGAGGGTGAAAAGAATAATGCTCATTGAACTGGCCATTGAGTGAAATATCAAGTACCTCTTGTATCAGGGTGCTAACAACTTATAATCTAACAGAAATAGTGTTTTAAGATCATATGCTGATTACCTAGAGGTATCGATTCAGCATACTATGATAGATCTGTACAGTCTTTGTGACTGTGGGGACCTGAAAGTCCCAGTCTGCAGCACAGCCAAGAAATTAAAAGATGACAAATGCTTCATGATTAAATTTCCATTTCCTAGTCTCAGTTCTATGTGCCATTTGATCCATTTTTTCCCTACACACTTTAACATCAGGGGAATTAGATGCACTCGGAAAGTGATGAGTTTAGTTTGAAATGAAAAACGCACCCACCAACAACCTTGGTCAAACAACAGCTATCAAATAAAGGGACACACACACCTCCTCACTCAACTACCTCCTGCCAGGAGGACAGGGGCTCCCCGCCTGCTTAGATAACTGGCTGGTGCATGGTGCACATGCACTTCTGAAGAGTGGGAGGCAGTGCGGAGAGAGCAGCGGGACGAGGGGGAGGTGGGAAGGATTCTTGACTGGAGGTCCATTGGGCAGAAGGGTCAAGAGAGTGGTGCTTGGCCCAGTGTGGAGTACGCCTTCACAGGGCCTGAGTTAGTGGCAGAAGGAAGAATGAGCAATTCTGGTAAACTTATTATTTCCTGTATTGTGCAGTTGTAAAATTACATAAAAGTACATTTTACTTCATAGATTCCTGCTGTCTAATATTGATTTTGGTTTCCATGCTCAAAAACAGAATTTTGCCCTTTCATTAAGCTCTTACTTTCAATGTCAAGTAACCCTTTTTGTAGTCTCAGTGTCACTTGAGCTTTAAAATACAATGAGTTTTCTTTCCAGGAAGAAACGGTGACATAGTGGTGAAATTATTTAAGCACTTAAACATGTGAAAAAAGCTGAAGTACTAGGCTAATTCCAGCAATATCTTTCTTAATAATACAAGTGGATAGATATTATTCTTTTTTGTAAGCACATCTGGTTATCTTGAGGGAGTCCTAAAATTATACCACCAACTTAGAGCAACATTTAAGATTAGTTCTGTGTCTCATCAGTAAGGCGATGTTAATTTAAGGCATCTTCTTTGCAGTAGATTAAAGTCTGACACTTAGCAAAAGATTTTCAAAGAAAATTTAGAATTGATAATCCTAAAATTATTTTCTGTAGAAAATGATATAAAGATGAATAAGCAACTGAATATAGGTTTGAATGTTAGTTTGAAAAGAGGATTGAGCTCTCTACTTCCTATGATTCATGAGTAATATTTAAATAGTATCTTAAATATTATAAAATACATTAAATTCTGACTTTACATCTAAATTGCGTTAGCCTACAAAAATTTTTGCAAAGTATAAGACAATCTCCAAAACAGGAAAATAAATTGGTTAAATTTGAATGAGAAAGAGTGGTTACTCTCTTTTTCTCTAGCCAAGATTTTTTAACTTTTAATAGGTATTTTTTAACAAGAACAATGGAACTTACAGTCTATTAATTAGTTAGTGGCTCTGACAATACCACTTGGTAGTCAGGTTTCCTCTCTCCAAATATTGTTAGGATTTCCCCTAATGATTGTTCAGGAAAATGGAGCAATCCCAAGCACATTTCTCTTCCAGAAGAAAACCTGCTAAGTTTCTCCACTGAGAACGCTCAGAATATGACAGAAAACCTCAGGGACAATTAGAACATATACTAGTGTAAATTCTAATGGACATAAGCATTCATCGTTACCAGTGCTCTTCAAAATTCTGATTTAAAACATTTGAATGGAATTATTGTGAAATTGCTGTTTTTCCTTTTAAAATCACTGCTTCCATTTAAAAACTCATTTTAACAGAATAATGAATTTTTATTGCTTCTAAGTCCAATATGATTGATACATAATTTTATCCAAATTATGCAATTGCATCTATACTTATTTCTATAATATAAGATACGTTTTTAAGTTACAAAATAAAAATTATATTTTTGTTGTCACTCTAATTTCACAAAATTTAGAATCAGGAGTCCAGTCGTTCCTGAGAATATCGATAATAACCTACCACGAACACTGTTAGGAGGCAGGGGGAGTACCTGCCACTGCAAGGCTTCAAGCACGTGCAACTGTGGTTTGTGTACTGCTCAACTGCACCTGTGTGGCAGGCTGTTAGCACCTGAAATGCAGTTTGTGTCCTGGCCTGATGTGGAACTGGGTCTCCTTCATTAAATATGGATGCCTTTGCCTCTTCAAGCCATGAATCATTCTGACTCTCAGGTGCAGTAGGTGGGAACTTTTCTTCTGCAATTAACTGAAAAGCTTATAGCAGCCTTGACGGAGCGTGATTATGGAAAACACTATTGTGTAATCATGAGTACACCATGATTTCAAGATGCTAGAACCACCAAGGCTGTTAGAAAATACATCAGTGCGAGTACTGTGTGTGTGCGTATAATGTACTTTTGCATATGAGGGAGGACCCCCACCAAGACAATGGAACTATCTTCTGAAAAGCAGGCCCCTTGTAATACAGGCTTCCCCACTTAGGTGAGTGTTCTAGGAACCACTCTGTACCAGTGTGCCAGCTGGTGGTTTGAGAGGCTGTGCTCGGTTTCAGAGAATTTTTGTTTGAAGACTCTATCAGTGCATTTTTCCACTTCCTAATGGGTGACTTATAAGCACAACTGTCCACACCACACTGAGTGTTCAGTAGATTTTGACCCAAAATGGCTTGACCCCCATGATTCACCCTCCCTATTTACCCAATCTCACCCCAGTGACTTTTTTTGTTTCCCTGGATGAAAAATATCCTCAAAGAGAAATGTTTTACCGATGTGCAAGAGGTAAAACAAAAAAGGGAAGGAGCACTAAAAGGCATCAAAAGCAATGAGTTCCAAAATTGTTTTGAGCAGTGGAAAAACGTCTCGGTAGGAGTAATGCATCAAATGGAGAGTATTTTGAAAGTATATGAAGTTCAAATATGTAAGAATAAATACACAATTTTTATAAATAAATTCTGGGATTTTTGGGGTCCCTCTTTATAGGTATATTGTGTTGTTTCTTACCATACACAATTTCCTTGAGTTCTTGGTATATATCTTGTTTATATTGGTAGGTTTTACAGCAGTAAGCTCAGATTTAAAAAATATATATATATATGCATCTCTGTAAGCAAGTATATATTAAAATATTTATAACATGTTTAAGTACTGTCATATGCCCTCATGATTTTAAAACTAAGTTCTGAAATACAAATTCCTAGAATGATAACAATTACTTTTATCATGTGTCTTGTTTGAGAGCTGTATAATATATATGTATAATAGTAACCCAGATTGTTTATAGTTTTGTGTGAGTTAATTTTAGCCAAAATTAAAGTTGGATGAATAAAACATAAAAATGTAGGTCTTGCAACTTCAAATGGCATTTTGATACCCTGTGTTTTCATACTTATCAGATATTCAGATATTGAGTCAACTTTGGTACCAGAAACATGTCCCAGGAAATGGTCTATTTAATTGACCATTTAAGAGTTAACAGAAATGTCAGGGACAGGTCCATTTGTTCATTACCTTTTAAGAAACTGCTTCCATTACATGAACTTTTTTTTCTCTCTATTCTTATCGTTTAAAAAGTTCACCACAGATTTTCTAGATGAATATGTTCGTATTCCCTTTTCTCATAGAGTGAGAAAAACGTTTAACCTTTTCATTTATATATATATACATATATATATATAAAGACAGGAATACTTCCCATATACGCATGAGAAATAATGTCTAGTTATTTATTTAGAAATCATTTTAATATATTTATTTGAATGTATTTCTTATATAAAATTATAAACCTTAGTTTGGATTTTATTGTATAATCCATGTTTATTATATGTATTTGTTCTCTATTTTTTAAGTCTTCAAGTTGTACCGTGCATTATTAAATATTTTTTCCCTAAGTGGACTAGTTTGATACATCACTGTTTCAGTTTTCTCACTAGAATGTTGCTCTTTATTGCTTGTAGTATTAAATTAACCTTTCATGAAATCTTTATTTTTATAATCATTTCATTTTCTTCTTATCCTTGCCTTTCATTTTAGCAGATTCCCAGGGTGTGTTTTCACTTACTTCACAGATGTGATATCTTTGTAATGATGTTTAAGTTTCCAGAGTTGTTTTATATTAATTCTATATAAATATGGTAAATAATTGTCAAGGATCTTTTCTTCCTATAAATTATTATCTCTTAAGCTACAGTACTTAAAAAAACAAAATATTATTCAGAGGATATTTACTTTCATTTTAACTAAAAAAAATGTAAAACAGAGAACTGTGACCAAAGGTGCACTATGCAGAAACATAAAAAAAAAGACAGGAAAAAAATAAGAAAGTAAATGATAGATAGATAGATAGAAATAAAGAGACAGTTAAACACAAAAATAGAAAATTTAAGAGAAACATGTGGCTATAAGTATTTAAAGAATAAGAAATATTGGTTGCATTCAACTTGCCATCACTAATGGTTAATGCTGAATTATGTCACAAAAATAATTTATTGTTAAAGAATCAATTTTCATTTTACACCCAGCATATTCATTATAGATAGGTTTGTTGAACAATCTAACAAACATTTTCATTAAAAAGTAAAATAAGAAAAACATAAAACAGCAGTTGGAATGCCTTACCAAATGGTTTATGCCAGCTAGTTCTGGATTGCTATAATATTTTGAGGTGCTATTACTTTAAAATAGATAGGATTACCATGGCCAGTTAGAATTCTAAAATATTTAACAAGCTAATATTAGATTTTTGAATAGTTGAATTAAAATGTAGTTTATTTGCACATTAAATTTGAAGCTTATAACTATAGTATCTTTTTTCTTTGTAGAGTGTTAACTAAATAATCTTTGTAAACTTTGTAAAATATAACAATTGTTTTCATTTCTATTTTTAAATATGCATACATTTAAAAAATATGTGTATTTATAGCTATATCTCCCAGAAAATATATATGAATATATAAAATTTTAGACATATGCTATATATAATAAATACTTATATATGAGATAAAATGCATATTATATGCATTTATATGCATGTTATACATTACATGCTTACACCAGATAGTCATTGAGCACTACATTTACACTCCTGTCCTACTAAAATTCTAGTTATCCCATTGGACAAGTTAGGTAACCATACAGTACCTCAGTTTCCTCTTCTATAGGTGGGGATAATAATGGTGTCTACCTCACAAGGTTGTTGTTCAAGTCCAATGTTTAATATTGTTAGTTTTGTATCAAACAATAAGTGCTTTTTTGCCATTAATTTTATTTTTGTGTCTTAATTACTTTACATTAATTGCTATATTTGGTGAAATGATTAGTTCAATAAACCCATTAATAAGCAATGCACTATTTTATGAGTAATAAATATATGAAAATTAACTTTTCTTATATGCTTTACAGAATAAAGTATATTCTTCAAAATAAGGATATACGTTAATATATTTATATAAGTATATTATATATTATAAAGTATATTCTTTAAATTAAGAACACACTTTAATGTATTAAATATACTTAGTGTAAAATGAGAAGTTCCCAACCCAAAGTCAAACCATCGGTGTCACCATATATTTGACCCCCTTTACCCTTTACTACCCACACTGCAATGTACAAATCTTCTATCATACAAATGTATACTTGAAGCCTATGTAATCTCATTAACCAATGTAAGTCCAATAAAATTAATTTTAAAAATGTAAAAATATAAGTCCTTCAGTAATTAATTCTTGCAAATGAATTTTTTAAAAAGAACAGTGGCTAATTCAATAATGGTAAAAAATACAGGTTTAGGTATCATGTAGGAAGACTACACCAAAAGGCTTACAACATGAAGTGCCTAACCTCCTATGTAACTAAAGACATTTAAATTTAATTTAAAACTTTTACCTATCATAGCTGAAAAGTTAAAAATATGGATGATAATGCTAGCTTGGTTGAGAGGAGGTAGATACAAGCACACACAGCACAAGTTTTAATTACTGAAGCATCAGTGATAGCAAATCATCAATATATTTCTAAAATAAAATGTCAATACATCTTTTTTTAAAGAAATTTCACTTTTAGAAATTTTAGCTTTGTAGGAAGTTTTGTACATTTATTTTTAATACTTAGCCTTTAAAAATTTTTAAGGTAGACAGGTCTTTCTTTTTTAATTTAAATATACCTCCAATAGATTAAAAATATAACTATTATATGATCTGGCAACCCAATCTGGGTTTCTACCCAGAACCATAAGATATAAGCACCCAATTTTCACTGGAGCACTACTCACAATAGCCAGGATATGGAAAAACCTAAATGCTCATCAGTTGGTAAACAGACAGAGACAATGTGAGATGGATATATGTGAATATTATTCACCCTTAACAAAAGAAAATGTTGCTGTGTTTGACAGCATGGATTAAACTTGAAGGTATTTTACTGAGGAAAATAAGCCAGTCACTGAAAGACAAAAACTCACATGAGGTATCTAAAATAGTCAAACTTGTAGATTTAGAGAATAAAATGGTGTCTACCAGGGGTTGGGGGAAGGGGAAATGATCAGCTAACAAACACAAACTTTCGATCATGAAGATGAATAAATTCTAAGATCTGCTCTACAACATTGTACTTATATACAGCTAATAGTAGTGTAAGGTGCACTTAAAAATGTGTTAAGAGGGTAGATCTAAGGTTATTCTTACCCCAATAAAGTAAAATTTTTAAAAATTGGCATGAAAAATGTATAGCTCATCTAGAAAAAATGAAACAAAAGGAACACAACATGATCATTCGGAAAGAGAGCCTGCTGTTAATTCCATCTGGATAACAGACAGAGGGAGGACAAATGGATGGCTGAGGGGAGCAATGGCTGGATAGACAAGACACAAGTTTCCAATGTATTTATCATCATGCTATTCTTAATATGGCATGCCAATTTAAAAAAAAATGTGTGGTGATAATTTCCCAATATCAATCAAGTATTTTTAGATGATATTTTTTGGCTAAAATATATTGCAGCTGATAGATGTATTATAAATTATTTCTGTATTTGAGGTAAAAGAATAAACTTTGCCAATTGTCATTTCAGGTAATTTTGCAAATCTAAAATCTTGTAATTAAATTTATTGAGATGACTTTTGTTAATAAGATTATATAGGTTTCAAGTGTACAATACTATGGTATATCATGAGTATGCTGCATAGGGTGCCCACCACCCAAAATCAAATCTTCCTTCTGTCACCATATATTTGACCCCCTTTACCACCTTCCCACCAGCCTTCAAAATGGTAAATGTAAGAAATTTTAAACTAGAAACAAGTTTATGAGAATATAGTTAGAGTTAAAGCATGGTTTTCATTCTAAGGCAAATTTAAGGAAAAAATAATGATATAAGCAGGAGATCCAGGTAACAGAGGAGAGAGTCAGATTTGAGTTATGTATAGAGGGACCACACAAAGAACTGGAACCAAGTATAAATTAGCATTGAGCCATTGATATGTTAAGTGCTGTTGTGAAGGAAATATATTCCCAAGGGTCACCGAAATGAAATCAGAACAAAAGCTATTGGATGTAGGCTCATAACATCTGGACATGCTCCAGTAAAAGTTTAAACACTTCAAATTCTCATTTGTCTGGCAATATTGACTGGTTTCAGTGCCATTTTACTAACGCAGTTGGAGCTATGCTTTCCAATGACCTTCCACGCAATGTGCATGTGGGATTACCGCATCTGAGCACTGACAGGGCATTTTAACTGAATTTGCACTTTACCTTTGCTAAATATGCAAAGCTCCTTTGATTTCTGATTGCTGTGTGCACATTTGCAAGTATATGTGATTTTTGAATTTAGCTCCTCTGCATTTAATCTCGTGTAGTAATATTGACCATAAACTCAGTCTTTTAATGAAAATATATCCCCTAATATAAAAGGAATTAAAGATCTGCTGTCAATCCAACGCATTTCTCCAATGTCTTGCATTTTTGTACTTATTTAGAAATATATTTTATTCTATAATAAATCACTATTGAATACATTAATGAGACATATAGGGAAAGTAAAATAATAGTATAATGAATAAGAAACATCACTTCTCGGACTTTTTGGCTAAGATCAAGTGTCATATCTGTTCTTATCAGTTTAATAAATAAGAAACAAAATCTAGGAGATATTAAACTTGCTTTATTCTAAAGGGCTAAAAACAAAAGAATAAATGATATTCATGTCTTCTAACATTTCATCTTAATTTTTTATTAATCAATAAATTTACTTGTTTTACCTTTTCTTAAAAATTTTAATTAGTTATGATAAAAATAACTATTATTACTATTACTGTTATTATGATTAAGAATAACATAGCACACTCTATTTTTACCATTTCACAAAGCTTGTAATGGTCTTCTTATCCATCTGACTATCCATCTTTATTGTTTATCATTTCATTTGATTTTCCCAGTCATACTCTAGTCTCCAGTAGTATGGAGCAAGAGACCATACCACTTCACACCTTCTCAGGCCACTACCACCTCTGACTCAAACCCTCCTTTTCTACCTCTTCAATTCTCTATATTGGTTATTTTTAATATGTAAAGTAAAATATTATTTCTAATAGAAAATCTTGATTTATCTCTCCTAGAAAGGTCTTAATTTGCATCACAATTCTTTCCCTATAGCATCATATGCAACCTATCAATATTTATAGAGCATTGGGATATTTATTAAAATATTTATGCTAATAACAGCTGGATGCATTGTTAAGTTAATAAATCCATAATTTTTATGACTCCTTCTTGACAGTAGAATTTGGGGGACTGGGATGGATCCTAGCAATGTATTTACACAGTATTCTAAATTAAGATCCAACTTGGACAGATAACTTGTTGACCTGATCCCAGTGTTATGCATGCTGCTTTTTCTATTGGATAATATAACTACTCTTCTCTTACAAATGATGGAGGGGAGAGAAGCTACGATGCAAGTAGACCACAGGAGTGACCACAATCCCATTCAAATTTAAAGTGGCACACCCGGCTTTTTATCATTCCAGAATATAATGTTCAAGAGTTTGCATGGAAGTAGAAGCAGAGAAGTGAATCAGGTACTTGGGTTTCCCATGGATCACCTGAAGGATATGAAGTAAATAGCCAAGTACAAACTGAAAGTAAAAAAAAAAAACAAACTAAGGCCAAATTTTCAGCAGTTACATGGGGCTAAGGAAACAAAATTAGAATTCATAAATCTGAAATAAAGTTGGTCTTCAATATAAACAAATAAGTAAATAAATAAATAGAAAAATAAAACATGCACATACAAAACAAAACAGAACAAAACAAATCAAAAGTAAGTTGGGGCCCACAGGGAAATATTTAAGAAGTGCAAATGAACCAAACTACAAAGATTCTACTCCAGAAAGGAGTCATTAAGATAAGGTGACCCACTCTTTTGTTGCTTGACCAAAGATAGTATGGGGAGAATGCCTCAACCTAAGTGTTAGATGTGTACATATATATTTTTTCATGCAGAATATCTTGCATTCATTCAAAATTTTTAGAATTTACTATACATGCCACAAGAGTACAAAAGACATGAAACAGATGATGGAAGCATACTCAAACATACTCAGGATATTGAAGTTATAAAAATAGACTTAAAAAGAAACAAGTAAATTACTAAACATCTTGAAAAATTGGAGAATTTCACCAGAGGACAAAAATCAATAGAAAAAATCAAATGAAAATTCTAGAACTGTAAAATGTAATAAAATAATTTAAGAAACATCTAAAAGGAGAAAGGTCATATCAAACAAGAATTTTATTATACTGAATGTTGTATCAGCAGAAAATAACCAGAGAAAAGTACAAGGAGAAAAAAGAATACATATACAGAAAAGAGTGTAAGAAAGTAAGTTACAACAGTGGGCAACTGTAACATAATTTCATTGGGCTACTTAACAGCATCGGGTAAAACAAATTATTCAGAGCTACTCTATCCAACAAAGATTTTCAGTAATGTTGGCAGATCCGTCTCTAATGCATTTTTAATTTCATAAAGAGAATAGCCTTGGTCCTTCTACTTGAACCTGGTTATTTGTTGTGTTATATAAGGAATCCATTTCAAAATTTCTACCTCACTGAATCAATTGACCTCTATTCAACATTCTACAAAGACATGTAGTAGAATGATTAGGGCAAGATTTCAGTAGCTAGGGCAAGTAGAGTGATTAGGGCAAGGTTTCTCTTTTCAAATTACTTGGCATTTGCCACTTCCAAGATCTCAGAAAACTTACTTAATAACCTCTGTGCATCTCAGTGTTTTCACCTGTATAGAAGGCATAATAATGTAACCCATGCCATACAAGTTTTAGAAGGAAAAAATAAGTTAATACCTGCATTGTGGTTAGAGCATTACTTGCACATACTAAGTGCTCAATACATTTGTATCATCACTACCATCACTGTCATATTTTAGCTCCATTACTATGCACACTGATTAGAATCTAATATTTTACTAACAGTAAAGATGTGCAGAGTACTAATTACATCTAGGCATTTTTCTAAATAATTTGCTATATTAACACATGTAAGTCTCACTATAACTCATGGCAATGAGGATAGTAGAGAGTAAGAAAGTAAGGAACAGAAAGGAAATGTGCTCATTGTGTGTTTATACAAATGAAGAGAATGTAATGGGAATAAAGAATAAAGAGAATTAATCTCCTTTGCTGCTCAGCTCTGACTGATCATTAAAAAAAGTATACCAGTGTTGGAAAACATAAATGCACTGGTAACAGGGTGAATAAGTGCAAATTATGAATCAGTTCATTAAATTTATTAATGCTACTGGAAAGGCATTTTTCATTCCTGCACTGTGATTGTTTTACAGTAGTATTATTTCCCAGTAGAAGAGGGAATGAACATATATATAGAAATGGCCACACGAGAAAGGTTCATTCAAATGGAGTTTAGAAAATGTAAACAAATGGAGAAAAGTGAATGCAAATCTTTTTGTTACCACTTTAGCCATCAAAACAATAGCGTTCTAATGCATTTACATCAAAGCTGTAGCTGATGTAGCTTCTCATCTCAGGAGAGCCAATTTGGGATATCTCTCCATAACTCTGCAGAGTCACCAAACTGGTAGCATGAAATTGGTATTTTTATATACATAAAATGGATACATTTGTCAGAACAATGCTGGATGCAACTTTGATGATTTAGAAAATATAGACATGCATCTATCTTCATTAGTAGTAACAAATTTCAAACTAGAAGTGAAATAAATAAAGAAAAAGTAGCCTTTCAGTTTATAATTCTAAGTTACATGATAATGTGTTTTCAAACTGTTTTTGAAAATATCACCATAGTTAAAACATTGCTTTCATTCTAAGCCAAATTTGTTTTTTGTAGGAATTTGCCTATACATAGGCTAGAAAGGTTGAGGGAAATGTACCTGGCCTTGTTTACACTATATTTTCTTTGTGTATCTAAGTTTTTATGTGATTGTTTAATATCTACATTTTCAAATATTCCCTGTGAACCCATTTCATAGTGTGCCCAGTTTAGAAAATTTAACTCAGTACATAAAAAACAAGTCAATACATACACTTTAAAAGTGATTCTCAGTATTTCAGAATAAAAGTTTGTGTACACAATCTTTAATTTCTCACAGCTTTAGCTAATTCCATTCTTGCTTGTGACTTCACTGATTATAATATTCATAGCAGAAGATGTAAACTTGTTCTAAAAACATACTTATTTCAGCAATAGAATGGAAAGTTTGCATGCACTGCTGGAGGAGTGGAAGTTACTCTCAGGTAGATTGAGAATTCAAGTGTGCAACATTAGCCTATTGATCTAGAGAAATTAAGAAGATTTGACTAAAGTTCAGGAAACAAAGTCAATAAAGGGGCAATGCTTTCTCAAGGAGGAACTTGAGATCTAAGAAAGCATTAACAGAGGAAGACACTTATAGCTGCAACTCAAAAGCTTATAAAAGTCTCACCTGTTATTTAGAGCTTATTCCTCTCAAATGTTATATGACAATTCTTGCTTTAAGATGTGCATCAAAAGTGTAATAACATAGAGCAAAGGGTGCTCAAGTGTGTTGAGCGTATTAATACCTTTTCCACAAGAATAAATGTTTTTCATCAAAGAGCATTATACTTTCATCCAAGGAGTTCATTCCTGGAAAACTATGAGTACTCTAAAGAATTATGGGACCAGGTCAATATGGTTTTGGAGAATAGCCTAGTATGAAGTTGATCATTTAAGAAAACTAGAAAGTGTATTTAATGTGATAGGCCAAGAGCTCACTCATATTAATATCAATATGTACTAGATATAAATGTTATCCAAGATTATTTGTAGCAATACACAGAGAAGCAATTGATGGTGACCTCTGTAATAAAATATTAAAAGAAAGCTAAAGATGTTAAAGGAAAAAGCTTCATCACTGTGTTTCATTGATGACTATACAAATCTTACAATATTACATAGCCCAAAAATAGCATAAGAATTAGATCTGGTTATTAATGTTCTCTAAAAATATAATATGCCATTTAAGAATAAAAGTTCAGTTGACTATAAACTAGAATGTAAACATTACTAATACTTTAATAAGCTCAAGTATAACTATATAGAGTAAGCTAAAAGTAGATTCACATATTTTTCTAAGTAATATACTTTTCATTTTCCTGGAAATGTGACTGCTTTTCTGTGAAAGATTAAAACATTTGTCTGATTCTAACAAAAAGGAGTATGTGATGCCATAGGAATATGAAATTAAGTTTTGATCATATCACTGTATAAATAAAATTACAAAAAATGTGTAAAGTAATTTTATAAATGGAGCTAAATGAAAATTTTAGCCTGGATTTTAGTTTTTAAAAGAGCTGCAGGCACAGTTCAACATTCATCAAATTTAGCCTTTGGCATCTCTCTTCACGGACAATTAATTTTCCTCCCAAATATATTTATACCATGTGAGAGGATAAGACTTAAAATAAATTATTAAATATATAATATGTTAATTTATCTTCATAAGAAATTTATATGGTTTACAAGTAACTGAAGAGTTTGTCAACTTTATCAAGTTTCTCAGGAAAACAAATGAAGCTCTGTATTTACTTTTAAGAGCTAAGTTAAAATTTACCTGGCTACATCACATATAATGCAGCTAAATATATATTCAATCAATGGTAAAAAAAAATCTATGATTGGATGCAATAATTAGTTGGGCAAAAAGGAGGCAATTAAAATTTATTCACACATAGGTCACATTCAAGTTATCATATGCTTTAAATACTTAGGACCAATGTAAGAGAATGTGATTAATAGATTTAAAATAAAGATCATTGTTGCAGAATTGGGAGATTTGTTCTGTTTTGTGGCAATGTGATTATTCCCTATTGAAAAATAAGGTATTTAAACTTGAGAGAAAGTATGAAGTATATACACAGATTCTGAAATGGACCAGCATTTCTAAGGTCACTATCAGGTAAATGGATCCATGACATTATTAGCTAATGCTAATTCCTCGTCACAGAATGGAAGCATAATCCACCTGTCAAAGTAGATCCTTAAATTTGTTGGAAAAGGGAGTTTTGATAAAAGTCCAGCTCCTGTCATATGGTTCACAATGGACTTGAAGCCATCACGTTAATTCATCTGGGTGCATGTGTGTATGTTTTCTCCATTTGGCAGATGATTTCAATTCCTTCACTGCTACTTAGAATGAGAACTATAATGACCTAAATAGCCATGAGAAAGCTCTTGGAAGTTCATTTCCTATACAGGCAGTAAACCAATAATGATGATTCCTGAGAGAGACAAGATTGAGAATTTCTAATAAAACTTTATTCAGCTTGTGCATTTAGCTGGTGCAGAATATGGATGTGTCCTAAAAAATACCAGTGGACTTTTTATAAACTTAAACATAAGATGAACCCAATTGTAGCTGCTTTATAGTGTGGCCTATTTACTGGACTAAATCCACATAGACTTTTTCAACTGGCATATAACTGTCAATGTGGAAAGTTATCTTCAGTCTATACCAGTGGTTTTCAACCTTTTCATTTCATGGTACACATAACTAACTGCTAAAATTCTGAGGCACACTAAAAATATATTTTTCGCTGATCTGAAAAAAGATATAGTTTTGATTCATTCACACCAGTATTCCCTATAGTTTTGTTGGCTGGTATCTTTATTTTATCTGACAGTCTAAGGAAAAGGGGTCACTGCCCCTGACTAAATACTCAGGTGTTGCATGTTTTAAAAATGCTCGCAGCACACCAGTTGAAAAATCACTAGTCTACACTAATGGTCAAAGAATACAAAAAGCACATTGCGTTCAAGTGGCAAGTTTAACAGCTTTCCCTGTTTTACCTGGTGGCTATATATTCTCTCTATTCTGTCATAATTTTGCCAATAGCGACCTTGATAAACTCAATGTTCCAAAGAACGACATTTTCGTCCACTATATAGAGGAAATAATTCAGTTAAGAATGGGTAAGCACAAACTAGAAACACCCTCGATTTTTAGGAAAGAAACATGCTTGCCAGAAAATGAAAGATAAATTTGCAAAATGGCCATGTACCACCACATAATGATATTTTTTAGGCTTCATCATTTGCTGAATAATGGGTATGATTTCCAAATTGAACAGCTAGTTGCTTTGAAGAAAGAGGCACAGCATTAATGGTATACTGTAGATTTCTGAAGGCAAAATGTATTCCATCTAGCATGCTGTTTGCAACCTGGGATTATAACTTAATCTGTACTAAAAAGGCTATCTGTCAGGAGCTCAGCTGAGCTGGGAACAAGAGAGCAAGACTGTCAAGGGCTGCAGTAGCTAATTAAAGCAACAAGCTAAAACTGACAGAGTTCAGCCTCTAATATGTCGCTGCTATAGTATAAGCAAGAGTCTAAACTAGACAAAGTGACAACTCTCTCTGTTCCAAGCCTGCACTGTTGAGGTAACTAAACAAAAAGGGTCTGGCAGATTTTTTTTTTTGATGCTAGGATTAAGAGAGAGATGAGAAGGAGGTGGGGGCTAAGTATAGAAAAGCACTGTCTGCTGAGTTAGAGTGGGGAAAAGTATTTTCAAGATTTTCTCCTCCTTCCCCTTTAATGAGGCATAGGCAGAAGCAGGTGCCTAAAAGGGATCTCCATGCAAGGTATCAAATAATAAGACTTTGGGAAAAAAGGCACCAGGTCCTGGAATGTAGATATGTGCAAGAGCATGGCCAGCCAGGGTGGCCTGAGTCCTTGAGTGTCACTTCTATCTCAGGCTACAATGTTTAAACTGGGTGCCAAACCTGACATGGTACGGCAGGTTTCCTTCTTGAGGCTTACCAGGCAAGGCCCTTTAAATGGCCTATGGTCAAGCCTTAAAAGTCACATACAAGTTTTTAAATAGGAGTCAGACTCTTCAGTATCAAAAAAGTCATTGTAATTCCAAAACAAACTTAATTATTGCTGTACACTGATTACCAACAATATTATTGTCTCTGTTCCCTTAATTTTATCAATAAATATATTCAGAGCCTTATCATATTTTCTTAGATCCTTACATTTTCAGGATTTTTGTTTCTTGCACTACATGAACTAAGCCATGTTGTATGCCTGGAAAATTCCTTTTATATCTAAGACTAAGCCCTAATGACATTCACTCTGGACAGCAACTACTGACCTTATTAGAAAAAGTTAAGCAGCTTAGCATTTGGGTTCACAAAATATTTTGTTATTATGCTTTTAAATGTATTATATAGTGACTAATTAGTTACTCAATAAGTTTTACATCATTCAGACAGAGAAAAATATTGTAGAATGGAACCTGATCGCTAGAAGCCATATAATATCTAATAATCCCTAGTATAAAGAGAGGTAAATATAAAAATATAAAGGCTAGCAGAACATGAACCCCAAAATATGACACTTTGGCATAAAGATTATTTCAACTTGAAGGGAACTCACAAAAACAAAACAAAACAAAACAGAAAAGCTTCCTGCTTCCCTTCCCCGCTTCTCTACCAGGAAGACCAAGAGGATTCTTAATCACCAGAGACAAGTCAAGACTCTTAGAAACAACATCAGAGGCATCTCTCTAACAAATTTCACTAAGTAATTTTCATCTATTTGCCTCACCACAATTTGTTCTTCTAGACATTTTGTCGTGGCACTTTTCTAAAACTATTGTTCTTTTGTTGAGATGCTAAATAATTCTAAATTCTAACCACCTCCTTCAGTTATTCATCACTAGGTGTTCCCATGATGGGTATCCAGAATACACATGATAAACACGTGTTTTGTCATCGTTGTTATTGTTAGTTTGTCCTTTGTGGCCCAGCCAATGAACCTAAGATGAGTAGAGAAAAAAACATTCTCTCCTCCCCTACAAATAAAGTCATTTAATCTACAAGAACAAAACTTTTAAAAATGAGTCCTTCTGTATTAGTAGACAAACTAGGTTATGCAGCAGTAAAAGATTAACCCTGAAACTGTTACCATAAGTAGTCAGCTATCTATTAATAAGAAAATGAGAGTAAAGGGACTTAGACAATGAGTTTAATAAACGGGATCATAAGCCTGTTTGCATTACCAGGAAGCTACAGCTTCCCACTCCAGGGGATGACAGCATTGTTCCATCAAGCTGGGAAGTGGGCATGCAGAGGGAGATGCTTGACCACAGAGGCCTGTCAGTCTAACTAGCTAGTGGACCCCTCAAAAACCCATGAAACCTTGGGAAGTTGATTGGTCATTTTGAAGAAGCACCTGCTTTGTTGAACTCAAGCTAATGTACTCCCAGGTACACAAAGAAACTGTCCCTCTCTCCTTTGCTCCTGACCCACACTGGCCCCATGCATTCGTGCATTCTTTCTTGCTCAGGAGCATGTGACCATGTGCATATAGCAACTACCAGGGACCACGGTAGACTTATGTAGGTTTTAAAAGGACCAAGCTTTAACATGAAGCAAAAACCCTGGACACTGGCTTTTGTTTTGGCCTTACTGAAGACACAGTTGGGTTTTTTTCATGGTGGGACAGAGGGAGGTGGGAAGATGGAAATCTCTCAAATATTTCCATTTGCCAAAATAAATCCAGTTTTATTTTTTAGCATTGAGTTGGGCTAAAATATCAGCTGTTAAAATTAATATCAAGGTATTTAAAAAATCTCATTCCCTTCTGAAATGATAAACTATAGTTAATGGGAGTAGAAATATAGTTTAGTAATGCAAATATATATTAAAAAGTAAAATGAATAAATAATAAGCTAAATATATAACTTAATATATTAAAAGTAATATTCTGAATCCTAAAAATATATGTTACTATTGTGTACAGGAATAAGGTTAAGCATTAATGTCATGACCAAGATAAAATAGAAATATCTAATTTACTATGCATTTATGGAGCATTCTATCATAATGTAATGGATTGAATGCCTGTGAAGATTTTTCATATACAGTTAAATATGCAATAGCTTTGATATATTATTCTCAAGATAGCCATTTATTGATTTTGTTAAAGGTGTATTGAAATATTGTATTTCTGGGTCATGCAGTCAAATTAATTTACAAAGACCACAATTAAGAATCATTTGTCCAAAAACTATGTCAGAATCATTATATTGTAGAATAGACAAAAAATAAATTTCATAGTATATAACTCTGTTATTATAACATTATATAATAAAAACCCTCAAATTGTAGTTATTTCAAATAATGAAGTGAAAACTATTTTTAGTTGGTTTGCTCTTTAAATATTTCTTATTTTCTCCTATTTTAAATATACTAAGACATTTTGGTTATTTTCAAAGATGATAGAAACATGCCTTTAGAATAAGTGTCCAATCTAGTGAAAAGCAGATTAAATAGAGAGAAAACAATTTTGATTTCTAGACATCAAGTCCAGTTCCTAATAACCATATTTACTCAAGAAGCTACTTAAATGTAATTTCTAGCATAAAAACTAGAACTGACCTATGGTAACCATGTGTCTTAATGATTTCTGCAATATTATAAAAATGAATAATATATGAGTGTCTCATCATTATGGATTTCTAAGCATCCCATTCCTTTGAGATGAATGGGGGCAAGGAGAAAGACACACATAGATAACTTGGCAAATAAGGGACCAGAAGAGGTGTTTTAAAGTTAAATGTGAGGGTGCTTTTAGAAATAGGAATAGTTACATATCAGATCGAAAAAGAAATTCCAACAACAGGAAAAATCCCAACCTCTAATACGAATCTAAATGTAGGGAGACAAGGCAGAGTGTATGAAAGGAGGTTTAAGCAGCTGAAATGAGATGGTGGTGAGGCCCAGAGATGGGGACACCTCAAGAAAGCGAAGTGAGCAGTTTAAACGGAAAGTGGTTTGCAACTATTCTAGAAGGATATTACAAGTATCAAATGTAATAATGAGATGAGATGTTTATGGCCAGTAAGTTCATTTAAAGAAATGATATGCAGCAAAGATGGCCATTTGCAGGTAATTTGAGGTCCACAACATGAAAAGAAATATTCGTAATCTTTATAAAAAAGTTTTAAAAGCCCATGAGTGTAGTGAAAGATAAGTCATATATATGCGCATGACTTATATACATACACATACATACGGGATGTGGCAAAAGTAGGTTTACACGGTTCATATGGAAAACAATACAATAATTGATAAATAATGTGGGAATAAATTCTGTGTTTTACATACTCACAACTGTAAACTGCTTGTGCCCAACCCTTTATATATATATCACATACACAAGCTTACAACATCAGGGATTTTCCATTTGGCTAAAGTTACAGTTTTCCAAAATACAGTCATACCTCAGTACACATTAACTTCAAAACTCATCGAATCCTATACTAGTCACATTTTGAAAAGAATAAATGTTTTAGTCCTCAATACCTTCTGGGGACTCATGGCACTTGCTAGAACTTGTATGAGTCACACCACCAGCTGCCCCATGAGAGAAAATGCTTCATCCTTTGATACTTGTTGGTTTTGGCACTCCTCGAGAGTTCTGGAATGAATTAACGACAAGTACAGAGATACCCCTGTGCCATGGGTTCTAAAATTTTTTAACATGTGAATTATATTTGAAAACACTTTCAGAAGTCAAATGTTAAATACAGCTTCACAGAAAATACCTAAAAGCCAAATTAAAACAATGGAAAATTAATTGTAGTCATTCATTTGTTTTAAAATAAGATTAAATTTCTCTTTCAATATTTATGGGTTATTAAAAGATCATGCTTGACAAATGATATTGTGTTTTCATTTTTGCTTTGCCTCATGCACTGGTGATTTTGAGCACCACAAAAGGCTCCCTATTTATAAACAGATTATGACCTCACTGGACAACTCAATTAAAGCAGTAGGGAAATATAAGAGCATTGAAATTCATTACAGAAAACATTTGCCAAGGTTAGAAAGTAAAACTCCAGAATCCAAATACACAGTTTATTTAAATACCTTTAAACACTTAACAATGGATCCAGCACGCCCGCCCACTGTATTAAGCAGTTAAGCATTCAAACCATGTTTGTAACCAGATTCCCAGACTTTATGGTCATTGCATTATCAGCATTAGCATTAAAAAATATATTGAAAATAGAATTTATGTTTGTGTGCCTATTTGTCACATTTTTTTTTGCTTTCTAAGCCCTTAAATATAAAAGAATGAGGAAGTATAATCCATCATTGGGAATATCTTTGAATTATTTAATAAAGAACATATACATGCCAGTGAATGTCAAAAGACAGTTATTCACATTTCTTTTTATTTCTTTATCAAATTTCATCCTATCAGTCCATATAAGTTTTTCCTCAGACAAGAAGATGATGATGATGATGATGATGATGATGATGATAACAATAATAAGAACTCCCCACTAATGAAAAAACAAAGCACTCTCCTGATCAGGTTCATCACTCTCAGTACTCTGGTTGGAGGGACCGCCCTCTACTCTAGTTCTTCAGTGAGTTCAAATGTTGCCTTGATGTGCTCCCCACCTTGTAGTTCCACTATCTTCCTTCAGCAGTTTCTAATCTAGCGACTGTTCCAATATCCATCATCAAACATGAGCGTCCTCACTCATTGCTACCTTAAGGGCTCCTAGTTTCATACCAAGATGAACATCAATCTCAATTCCCACCCACTATTTGGGTATCCAAGTATTTATTTTCCTACATATGTGGGTGACAACAGCAGCCAAATAATGGGCCAACTGAAGGTTTCAGTCAGTTTTAGGGAGACTGTTACAAATGGCTTCGTTGTTGCCACACACAATAGAGAGCCATGTTTATTTCCTATATATCAGTATAAACAGGGCGAATGGTTTTCTTTGAAAATGTGAACTAAGCAATCTGTGCTTTCTCAAGCAAACAGCCCCTGACATTCCAATAAAGTGCTGTCTAATCGTACAGTTTGAGGGCCATGCTGAGAATAATCTTAATTTTTGTTAAGAAATACATCTCCTTCAGCAGTGTGGGGCAGGTGGAGAAAGGTCTTAGGGCGATAATGGTGATAGACTAAGGCTTGATTTGGGTGGTGAACACATAGTACAGTGCACAGGTCACGTGTTGTGGAACTGTGCACCTGAAACTTGTATAATTTTTTAACCAGTGTCACCGCAATAAATTAAACATAAAAATAAAAAAACAGAAGTACTCTCAGGCTTTTGGATACTTATCAGTTGAGTTATTGTATTTTGTAATGAATTCTATCACGCCTGCATCACAATAGATAGAAACAGGCAATCCAGAAAGTGAAAAATTTCACTTACTCCATCAAAGGAACTCCTTAATTCTTCATAAGATATTCATAGGTCGTACTGAGATATTGTTGGATCAATGTGGGTATATTACCTGGTTTGGGACTATAAGGATCTAGAGACCAAAAATAGAGATATACCTATGAGTTTCCTGGTCTTGTCTGTCAAACATTATTTTCACTGATTCCATTAAGATTATTTTTCTGCCTTTAAAAAATTAAAGAATAATTTCCACATAATAGTGTATTAGTGTCAGGTATATAACATAGTGATTTGACATGTATATATACCTCACACTGTGATCACCAAGGTAAGTCTATTTTTGACTAGCTCTGGGATCTTCCCTAAAACCCCAAGTTTCATACATCACTCTCAACAGAACCAATTGTGAGGCATAATTATGAGGCAGTATAGTTCTCTGTATCAGACAGAGCTCACTGATAAACTCTCACTTCTCCATATCCAGGTAAAGTTGTTATTCCTGTGAGAAGCCACTTTCTCTTCACCTAATGGACAACATGTTCTTTCATTAATTCCTGTAGCTCCAAATCTTCTATTTTTCCTTAGCACTGAGATGAATCTACATCCCAAAGTGGAGTTGGTTATAAAAATCATTATTTCCCTGCAAAGTCTCAGGCAATAATCTCCAGCTGTCTGTCATTTCCCTCCTTCAGTGACTTGGAAACTTCAGAAATGCTCACCGCCCCCCAATAGAGAGTATTTTCCTTGTTGGTGAGTCCTGTGGTGCAAATAAAATGCAAACGTACTACTCATCTATGACTGACATGTAAAGCAGATTTTTTAATCTATTACAGGAAAGCCAACAAGCCTCCCACAATATTCAAGGGTATAATAAGAATGTTCTCCACATTTCTTTTTATGTTATGTTATTGTTCATGCTATTAAAATTGTCCCCACTTTCTCCCCCCCCCCTTTACTTGCCAGCTCCCTCGGGGGATCCCCACACCCTGTCCATGTCTATGTGCTCTGCATATATGTTCTTATGCTAATCCCTTCACCTTCCGTCATCGAGTGCCTCCCTCCCTTCCAACAGCTGCCATCCATTCTATGTGTCTATGCCTATGTTTCTATTTTGTTCATTATTTTATTCTTTAGATTCCACATATCAGTGAGATCATGTGGCATTTGTATTTCACTGACTGGCCTATTTCACTTAGCATAATAGTTTCCAGGTCCATCCTTGCTATGCTATCCCCAAAGGAAAGAGCTACTTCTTTTTTCCTACTGTATAGTTATAGTATCCCACTGGGAAAATGATGACAACTTTTTTATCCACTCATTTGGTGAAGGGCACTTAGGTTGTTTCCAGATCTTGGCTATCGTAAATAATGCTGCTGTGAACATAGAGGTGCTTATATTCTTTTGTAAAGTTGTTTCAGGATTCTTAGTTCTCTTCCACATTTCAAACCTCATTTTTTGTATAGCCTCTCACTCCGCAACTCTTAAGAAATTCTCCATTTTGATTCTTTGGTGGCATCTTACTATACTCAGGCTGCTATAACAAATCATATAGAATGGGTGGGTTAAACAGCAAACAGTTACTTCTTAGAGCTCTGGAAGCTTAGAATTTCAAAATCCATGTCATGGCAGGCCTGATATTTGGTGAGGGCCTTTTTCCTGGCTCGCAGATGGCTGCCTTCTCATACATACTCACATGGAGGAGAACAGGGAGCAAAAGCAAGCTCTCTAGTGTCTCTTCTTATAAGGACACTAATCCCATTATGACAGCTCCACTCTCAGGACCTAAATACCTACCCACATCCATGCCTCTTAATACCATCACACTGGAGGTTAGGGTCTCAACATATAAGTTTTAAAGAGACACAAACATGCAGATAGTATTCACATTATTTGTGTACTCTATAACTATTACCACTAGTCTTTTAGCAGAACGCATTTGTGCTATTATAAAGAAACACTTTTATCTTTTAGGGAGACTAGAAATTCAGAGAAAACCAATAACCTTTTAGCCACACTTGAATAAATTTTTGTAGCAAAACAACCATTATTTTTCCCAGTCTTACCAAAAATGAATCATTATTTTACCCTATTTTCCAATAGCTCTGATGCAAGATAGGAAATACTTATCATAATGAAGCAACTAAATTAATTATTTCATGTTATCAATAGTGTTATACATAACATCATATATAAACAAATGTATTGTCTATACTTTGAAGCACAAATTGATAAAAAGTAAAAGTTATAAAACTAAATATAACTTAAATACATTTAATTATTTAAATTTAATTAATTCAACATATGAGAACATTTATATTAGCAGCGAAACTATCTAGAAATGTCATACACTGTTACAGAAGAGTTAAAAGTAAAAAAAGTCTTGCAAAGAGTGTGCATTCTTTGGGGATTTTTCTTGGAGATTAAGGTAGTGGGGTTGGAACGTTCTACATTCATATGGAACTAGATTTTAATGTGCATGAAATTCTCAAGGGGTTAATTCATTATTTTCCACTTGGACTAAGCATAGGCTAATTCTTTTATACTATAATTTCACTAATGTTTTTATAAAGAAAAGGTCTTTGTTTCATGAAAAAATCAAGGAGTTAAAGCCAAAGATATTGATTATATACAAGAGAACTTTCTGCTATAATCCATACACACTTTAAGGAAAATATAATGGATAAATTATAAGTTCCATAATGTTGTAAAGGGAAGTTTTTCAACATTTCAAAGTTGATTCAAAAATCAATCTAAAACACATTCCCATGTAGCTGCAGCTTGCACTTACCTTGACTTAAGAAAGTCACCTAAATTCTAGTAAGTCTGATTTATCATAAACTAAGAAAACATCAAGAAAGGATGTAATAAATGAAAATTCAAGGTGTTAAAAATCCTGTGATTTCACATAAAGGCAAAAAGTTAGAACTACTTCAGGCAAATATCCCGGTTTCAGAAATTTTCATCTGTAGTATAACAAATAAATTAATTTTACAGTGTTATTGTGTCTATTGACCTGGGAAGGATAAGACATCTTACATGAGGAAATTTGCTTAACAAAGAAATCTATGACAACATTAACCACAGGCTAGCAACTGCGTCTGTCAAGACTTAGTGAAACATTCTGCAGTGAAAGCAGAAAAACATGAAACACATCTAAGCACAAATGAATTGTTTAATTTTCCCTAACCTGACAGTCTCTGCTATTTCTCACAAATTGTGAAGAAAACAAAAACCCAAGAAGAGTGACTATAATAGTTTCCTTCATCTAATCTCAATGAGTTAATAAGTATGTCTTTAAAGAAACGTGCAATACTTATATATTTTTTCATATCATATGCATTAAGCATGTCCTAATTGTAATACAGGGCACTGTATTGTAAAATTCAATTAACTTTTGTTGCAGCACACTATAAAAAATGTAATGACAAATTAAACTCTTTATACACTTTAGCACATGAATATGTATAGCACAGTAGTAAATACATGTTACTTAAAATGTTTATCAAAATTTAAAATGTATCTTTCTACTTAATATTAAGGCCAAACATAAAGATACAATGGAGGTTACCTGTAATTCAAGTCAGTGTAATTTTATCAAGAACACATTGTGTACTAGGCTCTTTGCTGAATCCTTTCAATAAATACTGATCTTTAATTCTCACTGTTATATTGAGTAAAATGCATATGGTTTCAAATACTAATATAGAGGCTCAGGAAAGTTTAAGTGGCATTGTGAAGATCATCAGTATGATGACAAAGCTAGAAAATCCAATCTAAAACCTATGACTCCAGGTGTAGCACACATTTTGCTACAAATCTCACCCCCTCACTCCACAAAGCACCCACCATCATGGTTTTTAGATACTTGGCATGTTTAGGACTGTGCCCCACCTTTGCCCATGGAAATTCATATGTAGATTAAAGGTTCCAATCTATTAATGAATGGAATCAATTTTAAAGTTTTAGTGAATTACTTATTTGGTTTTGTAGTCTTTCTTAAGTCTAAGTAATATTAAAAAATGTTTATACTTATTAAGCACTTACCAAAGAGCTCAATAAGTGCCTATTTTCCCTATACTCTCCCTAGCTTTTCTTTTCCTGTATACCAGATTCTAACTGTCTATAATCCTGTGATTACTTCTGTATTCATACCTCAAACTGATCATCTCCTTTGTAAAAGGCAAACACATTTGTCTAGCTCTAAATATATCTCATTTCATTCACCTCTGCTCTATCTTATACATGTCCTTATTGTTTTATTCACCTATAGTACTAAAATACACTTTAAAAATGTCTCTCCCGTCAGCTCCAAATGTCCTTGAGGACAAGGTTTATGGGCTTTTACAAATATCTGGACTTCTAGTCCTTCACATGGAAATAGCCCCATGTTTGATGAATTAATCCACTATTGTGGTTTATCTTATTTAAAGTCTGACTATGATACTTTAATGTGATATGCAGAAGTTAAATAAAATCTGGATGCTGTTGGTTGTAGATCCTAAACAGGACATTCTAATGGATTTACCATCCTTGACAATCATCTGTCACCCCAGTGAGTGGCGTTTTACTGTCCCACATATGAAGTCAGGAGTGGTGGTTGCCCAAGACCTTCTCTTCTTTGGTGGCCCTGTTGTTTACATTGCTGCTGCTGTTCAAAAACTAACTAAACAAAATCAAAGTCAGGCACATGGTACACTCTTCTCTTTTGCATTTGGAACTATTACTAAGTTTTATTAGAATTATATTTATTGATATCTTAGTAAGATAATTGAGGTGTGCATTTGTGAACAGGGGGCTCTCTTACTGAAAACACTCACTTTGATACACCATAACCAATTTATTTAAAATATTTGAGTTAAATTAAATTAACTGCCATGGTAATAAAATTATACTAAGATTAATGTATTTTTCCTTTTGAATCAGGATGTTTCCAAAGTTAAGGGTTTTCTTTTTTCTCCTCAACATGCTGACATGCCAACTGTGGGTTTTTGTTTTTTTTTTTGCATATGGGATTGATACCTTATGAGTTAATTTAATGTTGATCTTTCATGGTGTATACTCCAGAAGTTTGGGAAGAATTTCAGGCCCTTTACAAAAATCATTATTTTATATTGAGTTATAATCTATGTATATATAATATGATTTCCAGAATATATATTGAACCTATACTTTTACATTTGCTTATATTTTGGTTTTACATAGATGGAAATGATTTTATTTTATTTTTATGATAGCATGAGAGTATATTTAAATTAAATATCAATTTCACATACAATTTTACTTTATCACTTGATAAAAAAATATGGGTCCCACAAAAACTTCATCTAACTTTGATTGTAGATTAATAATTAGACAAAAATTAGTCATTTGGACAATTGATGGCATTCAAACATGCTGTCAGAGACACTCATGCAACCAAGAGTGTATTCTAATACCCAAGGAGATACAATTGTCCATAGTGATACACCCAAGATCTCGTCCACCAGTTTCTAATGCCATGTAGATTCTCAGCTGGCTAACTGATCAGTCAGTCCTACTAAGCTTTTCTAGTTAGTAGGCCTTCCTTCCAAGAGACATCAGTATGACATGGTGGCTTGCTGTATGGGTTCTGATGCTAGAATTTCTGGGACTGAATCTCAGTAATTCTATTTGCTAGTTAAGACATTAAGAACTTAAATCTTTTACTGCTTTGTTTTTTCAGCTACCTTCCCATGAACTGAAACTCATATTGTACCTACCTCAGGAACTGTTGAGAGTTTAAATAAAATAATTCCCATAAAGCATTAGAAGGAGTTCAAGGATAGTAAGCACTCAAGGTGCCTGGGTTAATACATAAAAAATATTCTTGTCCAGCTTTCATTTACCTCCTCAGCCTAATGTTTGACAATACCCAACTGTCATTCTATACTTCTGCCACAAGAAACTGCCTAAAGATCCCTAATTCAAAATGTGTTGATGATTTAACTGGACATTAGCTTTATAAATTCTTAGCATTGAAATTTCTCAGGTTGCTTTTGAGCTATCTAATTTATTTAGCTCAACCATGCATTTGGTATTACACTGGATAAAAAGAGTTAAAATATATGTCTTACCCTTAACATGCCTACAACAAAGTAAAAAATGCAAATATTTATTAAATGATTTGGAATGTAATTCAGGAATGATAAGGAAAATATAGAAAGTGTGTTATCCTATATCCTCATAATTCTCTTCTGAATGTACCACATGCTTTCTTTCATTTGTCTTTGTTTTCATCAGTATCTGAACCCAAAATATCTTGTTAATCTCACTTTTGTTTCTATTCTTTCAAGGAAAAGTTGGAATTCTTTCTTCAAAATGATACTTCATACATCTATCAGTAATTTTTTATATTTCAATAGCACTTATAATCTGAACTTTTTCATTTCTCAGTGATTTTGTAATTCATATTTTAATATCTCACCTATTAAGTTGGACACAAGTGAAGGGACTATACTATACAGGTCTTTATTATTTGCTCATCTAAGTAAAACTTAGTAATGTGACTTGTAGTAGAAAAATGCTTCAGTTGGTAGTTTATTGATAATTGTTGTGACATACAAATTATTTTATGGATAATTTTCATAAATTAGAAATATGGTATGAACTCCTAACACTACTGGACAAAGACCTTTGTTCTCCTAAGCCTTTTGTAGCTTAGCACTGTTTTGGTAAAACAAAATATATTTTGATATTCTGATAGAAATTAATATATTGAATTGTGAAACTAATCATTTGTGAAACTGTAATTGACAATTTATATGACACAACAGGGGGTCTTTTGAGATATAATTAATTTAAAGGTTTTGAGATGGAGAGGTTGACCTGGATTATCCTGGTGGGCACTATGTTATATTTACCATGTAAGAGAGAAACTGAGGCAGACTTTACACACAGAGAAGTTAATGTAAAGATGGAACATGGAGAGACTTGAAGATATCAACTTTGACCATTAGAGTGATGTAGCCACAAACCAACGAATTCCAGGAGACACCACAGGAAAGCTGGAAGAGGCAAGGAAGGATTCTCCCATAGAGCCTCTGAAGGGCGCCAGGCAATGCTGACATGCTGATTTCCATCCAGCAATATTGGTTTTAGACTCCAAACTCCAGAACTGTGAGAAAACAAATTTGTGTTGTTGTAAGTCATGTGTTTGTAGTTATTGTTGTAGCAGCAACAGAAAACTAATATAGACAGAATTTGGTCAGAAACTTCTAATCAACATGTTGATATCCATACACATGTTACCTTACAGCTTAGGGAAATATTTTCCTCAAAAACCCAATGATTATATGAGTATTTTCTCTTAGTGATTACTTACTACTTTAAGTTACTTGGGAGGTAGAATATTTTAATAATTTTTATTGGAAGCTTCAGTCATTAAAATTGTGAAATAAAAAAATTAAAACTTCTTAGAACACTGGATACACAAAATGTTAAAATATCAAACATTAAAAAAAGGGCACTAGAAAACATTCTTCAAACAAATCAAGGAGTTAAATCAGTAGTGTATATAGAAATGATGCTCTTTAAATATTACTCAATACTTTTTAGTGATTAAGTTTTCCAAAAATGAAATATAAGTAATAAAAAAACATTGTCAATTCAAGCCCATATGCATAAATTTAGCTGCAATGATTCTAATCAAATCACAAATGGAAATTAAATTAAATCTATTTTGACTTATACCTGAGGTGTCTCAATCAGAACATTTCATCAAAGTAATCAAGCTAATTTTCACCTAATGTTGTGAAGGTAATTGGTGCAAAGCAATAGAAAAACAAATTTTCAATAGGCATTTTGGTGGCTAATTTCTATTACTATATATTCAAAATCAATTGAAATAAATTCACATTTAAATTCTTAAATCACCAGACCTGACAAATTTTAATGTGTTTTTCTTATGATACTTACTTTTATCAATTTAATGTATTTTAATGTATTAATATACCACTTGATTCTTAACTTTTTAAATGCTATCTAGTGCCTAAACCTTGTGAAAGAAGAAAGTGTAGGCATCTTACATTATCACTTACATAAAACACAGATACTGTCCTCTTTTTCTATCCTTCCAATATCTTTATACTAGAAAGTTTATTTGAAACAATAGTGTTATAATTGTTATTATACATATTGTTCCTGTCATTTTCATATTTCCTAATTCTAAGTTATACAATGTTTTCATTTACTCAACATTAATACTTACTTGTTTTTTAGGTTTTCCTTGCATATAAACAATTTGTTAATCTGAAAATTTCCATTAAGTTGTAAAAGTGGAATACTGCTGTCGTAGGGAAAAAAAAACACACCAAATAGTCCTGGCTGATGTGGTTCAATGGATTGAATACTGGCCTGTGAACCAAAGGGTTGCCAGTTCGATTCCCAGTCAGGGCACATGCTTGGGCTGCAGGCCAGGTCTTCAGTAGGGGGCATGCAAGAGGCATCCACACATTGATGTTTCTCTCCCTCTCTTTCTCCCTCCCTTCCCCTCTCTCTAAAAATAAAATTGTTTTTTAAAAACACACTAATAATTTACTATTTCTACATTTCTTCTTAGTGACAACTCCCATGTGCCTCACCATTTTAGAAACACTACTCTGTCCACAGATCCCACAACTTTCTTCTCTTTTGCTTTCATTTGGTGAGAATATTTTCATATAGCTTTTAAAAAATAGTTCTTGAGAGCTAAAATCACTGTGCTCTTGAATTAATTAAAAAATCTTTTATCTACAAAAATGAGTAGCTAATGTTAGATATAGAATTCTAGATGGGAAATCATTTTAGTTTGGAATTCTAAAGTTTGTGGTAGTTTTCACTAAGTACCTTAGGAGGTTTCTATACTTCTTTTTCTGTTACTATAATTTTCAGCGAATTTGCATCCAAGTAAATCCATATATAGCTGTAGCAGCATTAATGGACTAAGAAAATTTCTGGCTCTGCATTACCAGTTTTTGCTAACATATATAAATAGGATCAGAAAAGAGTGCACCCTCAACAGATTAAGAAAGGATCGAGAATTGTCAATCAAAATTTTAGTGAAATAAGATAGATATAAATGTGATGTAGAAGACTTTATATGGGGCATATAACAAGTGTCTTTGACTTTATTCACTGTAAAGAAATGTATTCTACTGCTCCTCAAACAAATTCTGTCATCCCTGAAATAGGCATCAAAGTTAGTATAACCTGGTACCTACTTTTCTTTCTAGCCCCATCTCCTGACTCTGGGTGCACTGTGTTTACCATTCCTTTTTCCCCATGGACTTTTCTTAGTTTTTTCTTAGTTTTCACACAGAGTGCTCCAATGTGGTCTGTTGCTGCCCACTGGGTGGACTGGCCCTGGAGTTTTCTAGGTGGTTCAGGTCAAGATCAGCGCCCACCTGTGTATTTCCTGGGGCTACCCTGCCTGAGCTATAAAGAATCTGAGATGGCTGCTAATTGTGCTGGGCTTGGAGATTCTCAGACAAAGCCTAGATGTGAATTTAAGCTGGCTGCTTGTGTGGAACTGGGGCTCTCTGAGACCAGCTGTTGCTTGTTGGAGAGGATTTAGGAAGTTGTGAAGCATGAGCCAAGACCAGCCATTCAGATGGAAAAATAGCATAAGTGAGCCTGTAAGTTGGGCTGAGGGAAGGTTTAGAAAAGAGATGATGGTCTCTGCTTGCCTTGATGCCAGACACTTCAGTTCCTCCCTTTATGCCACTGGCAGTTTTCAAGCTGCTATCTGGGTGCTGGAGCTCAGAAGGAATGAATCTGAGTTGGTGGGTCCATGTGTGGGATCTTTAAGAGGTACTGCTTGGTGCTCCACCAATTTCTTCCACTGACTCAATCTCTGCTGGTGTTTGCAGCCAGAAGTGGTGGAGACTTATGTTCCTGGCACTGGAACCCTGGGGTGGAGGGCCTAATGTGGGGCTGGGACTCCTAACTCCTGAGATAGCCCTCCCAAAATTTTATCTACCCCATTGTGGGAGGAACCAGGATGTTTTGAATCTGTGCCCCTCCTAACAGTATGGATGGATGTGGTTTCTTTAATTCTGTAGTTGTCACACTTCCATTCCACTCAATTTCTGATGGTTCTAAGTGACTTTTGTTCTATATTTTAGTTGTAATTTTGATGTGGTTATGTAAAGAGGTGAGCCATGTCTACCTATGCCACCATCTTGACCAGAAGTCCCTAAGTATTGAAACTGTCAAGTCGGCTGAAAGAAAATACAACCCCAGATTTGACAGGCTGCAGTAAATCCCACTCGGCAACAACTGATGTTAATTTTAACAATAAAGACTGATTACCTTACCATGTAGATTGTTTTCCTCCTTCTTTAAAAAGATTTATGATACTGTCCTCTATGTGCTCTTACATGTATGTTTATATTTTCACTTGGTAGCTTATAAATCTCTTACCCTTTTAGAGAAGATAACAGAGCTAGTAAAATATGTGTTCCAGCACAGAATAATGTAAATTGAACAATATAAAGGCAAGGGGTTCATATGACAGGGGATTCATGCAGGAAATATGTGATCGTGAATCCAAAATAATTACATGAAAAAGCACACAGTTGGATTTCCACGTTACAGACCAAAGAGCAACACAATGTAAATAACAGTCAGAAGGCCGTGGGTTCCAGGTAGAGGCCTGCAGGAGAAACGCAAGTGTAGTTGATGCGCTTGACATTTAAATAACATGGTGAAAGGCAAGTAGCAGAATTGTTCACTTGTATAAAATTGATGATAATTACATAGAAATTCACGTAAGTAAAAATAATGAGATCACAGTTAAATGAAGAAAAATAAAGAAAAACAGTAATAGTATTATATTACTTAAAATCAGTTATTGATTAGTTTTGCATAGGTATGCTTGCTGTGAAGATTATGCTTCCATCAAATATTGTGATTTAACAAAGAGGAATGATGAAGATGAAGACGGTGGAAAGATTTAAAATTCATCACAGGTCTCATGAGATTATTTATAAATATATAAAAATGAAATAGTGTTTCAATCAGATAATCTAGAAATAGAGAGATAAATTGTATAAAAATTACCACATGGGTTTAAGATGGCTTTTTAAAAAGTGTATAAATATCAGAGGACATAGGAAACATGAGTAAAATTTTTATTATAACACTTATAGACCTGTACTTTTAAAACAGTGAGGATATATTACACCAAAGAAGAAAGTTTTAATCTTTAAAATGCATTACTATGTAAGAGATTTTTCTGATTCATTAGTTTATATGTTTTAAGAAAGCTGTACATGAACGACAATTAAAATAAAATGTTTTTTTAAAAAAGAAAGAAGCTCAATTTTCAAATTAGAATTTCATTCCATAATGTTTATCCCTCTCCCAAATTTATACACAAAGGCTTTTCCAACTATTATTCTTCAAAATCATTTTACACATTGACTGACATAAAAACATCATTAATCCAGCAAAACATTGGTCAAATTTGCATTCCAGATTTGAAATGTTTAAACACAAACATGTTTGTATGAATGCACATATGTCTTAGCTATCTGCTTGGTTTGCATAGAGTCCTAAGTACACACGTGTCTTCTCAACCTGTAGCGGAACGATGGTCCCATGCCTAAGAATCTGACAGAAAAACATGCACTTGTGAGAAAGCGGTGTATCTCTAATCTCTTAGAATCAGAATATTTTAAATTTCAGTTGTTTTCTTCATATCTCTTAGTATCTTAGAGTATCTGTTCTGTTAAGCCCAAACCATATGAAAACATGGCAGATAAAATTATCTTTAAAATATGCTAGATTTGAATCCCTACTATTAAATGCTTTAATCAGTATTGTTTAAAACAAGTCAGTTTATCATTTTGAGCCGTAAACATATTAAATTTGGCAATGAAAATAGCTCACACCTGAGCAATCGTTGTTTCATTAGAATTGCAAAAAGAAATACCATAAATATTATTTTATACCATCTACGATCCAACTCTTTTATAGAAACATGACCCTTCAAAAGGTAATAGGTTAGTAAATGTTCTCCAAACCATGTCACCTAATGGTGTGACTATATGTAATACTATCTTAAAACATTCAAATTCATTTGTTAAAATATAAAACTCTATCGAAGGCAGACATGTAAAAAGTCAATTATTTTGAAACAGAATATGTAAAAAAGCATGAGGCTTAGGTCTTAAGATTTTAGTGACAAGATTAATATGATGATATATAAGTGTATAATATTTATTAGCCTCATAATTTTTGGCTGATGCATCTGGAAGTGAATGTAACAGAAAATGAAGCAAATAATTCCTAGACACCATTAATAGATTTCTAACCCATATAGATTTTAAGCCATTTCTGTTATTTTTCTCCCTTTTGGTATGCAGTGTCTTATTAATGCATGCATAATTCAATAACATTTCAGGCTGTTGAACTTTAGAACATAGCAGAGATGTGCAATTATATTTGGGTAATTCACTTTGAGAAATTGCTAGCATGTACTATAATTCTATCATTTAAACCTTCTTCTTTAATTTTATCTGTTGATAATTTCAATTATTTTATATTGCCAGTAAGTCACTGATGACTATACCAGTGAGATTTTGTTATAGCTGTTAGTCAGAGAAGCAAATTAGTTTAAATTATGTACTGCGCAAAGCCAGTGAATTTTTAACATTGAGAATTGGCATTTAATATTAGATTTATACATGGATTATTTGGGTGTGCTATTTTTAGAAGTTAATTTGTGTCAGGTGCCTCTCATCAATTTAGAACACACACAGTTGTACATTCCTGAAAAACAGTTTTAAGCCCTTTCTCTCTCTTGATCTCTCATTGGTTTTATTTTGTTTTGCAGGTTGAGGAAAGTTCTTATAAACATATTGGTGAGACTGAATATCTCATAAGGTTTTCTGTAATAACTGGTCAGCACTTATAAAGCTATCACTGTGTCATTTCCATAGTTTGCAGTGTTCTGTTTTCTCTGGAGACCACCTGACACCCAATGCCAGTCTTCAACATTGTCTGCCCAGTCTGCCCACCATGGCTTTGCAGGTTCTGATTCTCCACACATATTCTTCAAATAGTTCATCCACTATTTCATACACCTTTGGAATACAGTTTCTCTCTGTTTTATAAAAGCACACCATCATGTATTGCCTTATTTTGAATAATATAAGATAGAAATTTACAGTATCATTAAGTAGCATTCATAATGCATATTAGTGTTTTGTGTATTAAAGATTGATATATTCAGTGTAATTTCAAGGTGCTTGTAAGCATGAGCTCTATTTTGTCTTTTAAAAATTTCATTAAATGTATATGTGACATTGGTTAATAAAAGTATATAGGTTATAAGTGTAAAATTCAATAATATATCATATACTGCATTGATAGAGTTAAGCAATGTGGACAGCAAAACTGAAAACATATATATATGTTTTCATATATGTGTATATATATGTGTGTGTCTGTGTGTGTGTGTGTGTGTGTGTATATTACACATATATAGTGAGAGAGAGAGAGAGAGAGAGAGAGAGAGAGAGAGAGAGAGAGAGACTGTCTGGAAAAAGCCCAACCATTGTTAATATAACAAGAATGGCTTATGAATGGTTTATGACACATCAATACTACCTGGCAGCCAAGGAGAGTGAATTGAAATGTGTCTGGGATGTGCATTTATGAACAATGATAATTTCACTGTTCTAGTAAGTGGGGGAGGTAGACACCATCGAGTGAGCATGTGTACTGTGTGGCTGTCACATTCAAAATGACTGAGCAAGTAGAGCAATGAATCTGCATCAAATTTTGCATTGTTCGAATATTCCTCTGCAGAAACTGTTTGGATGTTTCAGAAGGCCACAGCTATGGGCAACTGGTGATTGGCAGCTTCAACACAACAATGCACCAGCCCATGCATCATATCTCCTGCACGGTGTTTTTGCAAAACTTCAAGTCATCCAAGTCACTTCAACCCCCCTACAGCCAATATTTGATTTCTACCTTTTCCCAAAACTAAAATCACTTTTGAAAGCAAAGAGTTTTCAGACCATCTATGAGACTCAGGAAGATCTGATGGGGCAGCTAATGGCAATTGGGAGAACTGTGTGAGTTACCAAGGTGCCTACTTTGAAAGAGACTGTGGTAACATTGTCCTATGTACAATGTTTCTTACATCTTGTATTTTCTTCAGTAAATGTCTTTACTGGATATCTTCTGGACAGTCCTCTTATACATGCATTCTGTGTCAGATTATAGCAGACTGTGATAGTTAATTTTATGTGTCACTTTGGGTAGCCTAGAGTATCCAAATATTTGGTCAAACCCCAGTTTGAATTTTTCTGTAAAGTTGTTTTTTAGATGAGATTAAATTTAAATCAATAGAATTTGAGCAAGGCACTTTAACCTCCATAATGTGTATGAGCCATATATTATCTGTTGAAAGCCTTAAGATAAAAAACTGAGATTCTTCAAGGAACAGAGAATTCTACCTGCAGACTGTTTGCAAACCAGGGCTGCAGTATCAACTCTTGCCCAGATCTCCAGTCTGCTGGGTTACCCCACAGAATTGACTTGTCAGTTCTGCAATCATGAGGTAATTCCTTAAAAGAAATATCTCCTCTTTCATTTATCTACATCTATATCTACCTACATATCCATCTCTCCATCTGCCTAACTATAGATATAGATCTAGAGATAGATAGAGGATAGTTAGATGACTGGTAGATATTTAGATAGATGATAGATAGATAGATGATAGATAGACAGATGAGACAC
>CM052539.1:177628842-177660256 GCA_028533065.1 Trachops cirrhosus | reverse complement strand
TGTGTACATAACAAATGGACTGATTCCTTTGCCAGACATACAAGTGGACCCCCATTAGAAATGTATTTCTAGCAGGTGCCCATTCCATGACTGGACACTGTAGTAACAGCAGAAATCTGAAGTTGAGGAGACAGATATCTGGTAAGAACCTGTATGGGGATGTTCCTCTTTAAGAATTAAACTTGTAGTCTGATCCTTAGGCCTTCTTTTTTGATGATTTTATTTATTTGTAGAGAGGGGAAGGAAGGGAGAAAGAGGGAGAGAAACATCAATGAATGTGCAGTTGCCTATCGCACGCCCCTTACAAGGGACCCTATCTGCAACCCTGGCATGTGCCCTAGACTGGGAATCAAACCGGTGACCTTTGGGTTAAAAGGCCAGCACTCAATCCACTGAGCCCCACCAGCGAGGGCTTCATTCTTAGATCTTAATGTGGCCATAGCTTTAGGAATTTAACAAGGTTGTGCATACCATACATGTTGGGGGAGGTCAGGAAGCAATATCAGGTGTGAAAAGATGTACTGGGGGTGGATATGCTAGACCATGACCCCACCTTCTCCTCTTTTCAATTGCTTTGTGTTCCATACCAGGTATAGCATGTTTCAACAGGTCTGGCTTGTAGCAGGACAAGATCCCATTGGAGATCTAGTAGTTCCTCCTCACCGAGAGGTTCAGAGTAATTCACCCAGCCCAGTGCGATATTCTATTGCAATTCCTATAGGTATGCCCTTCTTTGGTATGATGGGGCTTGGTGTTCTCAGCAAAACCCTTTGACCTGTGGTGAAAGTCAGAGCAGTGTCTGTCTGCCTCCACTGCCTACCCTCCCTCAACATACTGAGTGTCGTCACAGGGGTCCCTGGCCAGGTATATGTGGTAACAGGCCCTACTGGTTGATCATCCAAATGTGTTAATGTACCTGGCCAAGGTGGTTTGACCTGTTAGGAATAAGATTTGCTGTTTTAATATTGCACTTATTCTTTCTACCAACCCTGCTTCTTGCAGTTTATAGAGGAGATAAAACCACCATTCAGTGCCATGTTCTGTGCAATTCCCAGTCTTGCATAACATGACCTTTGAAATGTAACCCTCAAATCATTTTCTATTTGATGAGGGTATCCATACATGTTACTCAGTTCCTTTAATCTAATGGTTCAGCCCAGTTTTCATGGCAAGAAGCTAAAGCTTGTATTATGCCAGACACAGTGTTTGGTCAAACCAAGGCCTATTTTACAAATGTCACTCAGAAGGAGAGACCCAAAATAATCTATTTGCCAAATCCTTACTGGCTGAGAACTCAGGTGGATGGCCTCAGACTCTTTAGGTATTGTTAACACAAAGGACATACTGTTACTGCGTTAACCAAGTCATTGCATTTCAAGTGCAATATGGTGTCCTTGGCAATATGCCATCCACCTGCTATCTGCTGTATCTATTGAAGTGTTGGTTGCTAGGTTCATACCCAAGCTGAGGCATCAGCTTCCTGATTGTTAAGGGGTGTCTGTGCCTTATGAGTGGGGATATAGAAAAGAGAGAATGCCTCAGACTTGTTGGGAACTGCCCTGCCTGGTTTCAGGAGCTGTAAACCCCGCCAACGCTAAGTCTGAGGGAGTGACCTTGGACTGTAAGCCACCAAGGAGACAAAAGCTTATCTCCCTGGTAGGAGCTCTGCTTCTGCTCCTCTTTCCATAACTGGCCCCCAATGCTTGGTTGGTTAGCCAATGATGGGTAAGATTCCCCAAGGGGGGAGCAACCTAAGACAGTCACAATCACGTGGGGGGCCCCCAAAGAAGGACTTTGGGGGGTATAGCAAAAGGGAGTGATGGACCCTTGCCCCTTGGCTTTGACAAAGTCTGAGTCCTCATTCTGTCTGGGAGAAGTCTCCTAATCTCTTGGCTGCCTCACTTCCCTTGCTCCACCTAAGCCTGAAACAATGGCAGGGTGGTGCAGCCCTGTGCTTGAAAGGGTGGGTTCCCTGGGCAATCAGGCCTAAGAAAGAATATGTAAAATCCTGTGAAACCTGCTTTGTTTAGGATGCTCTCAATTAAATGATAAGGCTCCCAGCAAGAAGTGAGTTTGTTCCTCAAAGCTTTAAGGCTCTGTAGCTATCTGATCCTGACTCAATAGGCCCTCAGGGTTCTTTGTTATCTATTGTTTGATCCTTTTGCCTGACAATGATTAATGAGCTTTATCTGTAATCCTGTGCAAATGAACCCAATAAAAGCCCATTGAGGAATGGGCTCCTGGCCCTTCTCCTTTGAGAGATTGGCCACCTTTCCTCCCCAAGCAGATCACATCTTGGAAGACTTATTCTCATCCATGGTGGCCAGGGGAGCTCTGCAGGCAGCACCTCCACACACAGGCTCTTGCAAGCAGACCCAAATATCTTTCCACAAGTCCTGACCCAAAAAGGGATTATTCATTTACCCCTTGACTTTCCCTCATCCAAAGCATAGTCATTTTAGAACAACCCAACGATCAGTGCAAAGGGTTAATGGCCAGGGCTCCTGAATGATCACTAGCCAAAGCACTCTGAGGTCAGCCCATTGACTATTGCAGTTCATTTCTATTTGCACTGAGATGGTATCAGTATTGGGCCAAATACTGACTGAAGTCCATGTGGGAATGTTGCCCCAACTAGACCTATCTGTATGCTTCACGATTTTTCATTTTAAAATAGATATCATACCACATGACTTAATATATTATACAATAACAACAGCAATAATAATAGAACTATAAGCCTCATTTGTGGTTATGAAGACACAGATATTATAATACATGTTTATTTTCAATGTCACCATTAAAATACAAAAAGAATTAGAAGTGCCATTGAATTCTAGAAAGGTTTTGATTAAAATTACACATTTAAACATTAACAAGCATATGACATTTTCTGTCTGAAACCTGAACTCTTCTATGTTTTCAGTTTAATCTACTTACTACCTTCAAAGGAACCTGAGAAGTAAATGATAATGAATTTGCTTTTATCCTTCATAAATACTTTAATGTAGGGTTGACTCATGAGCAAAAAGATCTGTATTCGACCCTATCATGAATATAAATCATTAAAAGACTCTGAAAATAAATAGCTTTCACTCTGAAGCAAATTAATTCCTCCAGGACAGCAGGTAATTTAGTTAATCATCTTTTCTACCTATGTACATAATGCCCTGCTCTTCTGAAACATTTACATTCACTTTCAGAAGGAAACTGCTCATTGGCAGAAACCTTTACTCATTGGAGTCACTTTGCACCTATATCCAAGGCTCATTTTGGTTGAGAGTTTCCTCATTCTAAAAAATAAATATGTATACCAATGTATTTTCAACCTTTCAAGATATTGTAAACACTTTTGGCTCAAAATACCTTGGCATTTATTACAATGAATCCATTATTATACTACTACAAATATACAGGTATTCACTTTATCTTCAGAAGGAATGAACTATATATTATACTGAGCTGCCAAATTTGCATTTCAGGAGACTCAATGGAAAAACCAGATGCCATTAATGTAATTTAAAGATGAAAAACAAAAATTAGTATGAAACACCCTCCTGCTTTTGATTAAACTTAGACTTTAAGAAAAGATGAGCACTAGAAATATGTGATAACAGCAGTCATAAACTCTTCTTTGTTTTACTTAATACAGCACTACAATCTGCCAGTTTATAAAGAAGTACAGTTACACTCTTAACACCATGGTTTGATGTCATTGATTAAATAATACGACTGTTAACACCTCAACCAGTGGGAGCTTATGCAACACTATAATAAAAAGATTACTATGAGCACATTAGGTAAGCAGAACAATAAAAATGTTTCTGAGGCTCTCTAAATATTGTAGTTTGGAGAAAAATACACATGATAGCCCATTGATTTCTAAATAATATTTTCTGCTTTATGCATCAAGAATAAAACAAAATTATTGCATAAACAAGTATTGCAGTTGCAGTAGTAATATATTGAAAATATGGGAGAAATTTTTATTTTTTTCACTAAGAAGGGTTTATTTTTAAACTCATTGCTTTATGCATATAAATTGTAAGGCAATGTTATATGGGAATAAAATATATAAATACACCGAGGAAACTTATTAAAAAATAAATCTTGAGGAGTGCCTAAAAATCACAGTGAGTTTTAAAATGTGACATTTATGTAAATGGCACTAAAACATTAAGAGCTCTGTGGTAAAATGATTGTTTTATCCTATAATTAAACAACAGAATTTATCAGAGGTTTAAACACAATGATTCACAAAAAAGAAGTATTTCTGTCAGACCAGACAAGGATTAAGGATTTTTGAGTTCTACATCTATCTCTAAAAGGATTCTACTCTCCAACCTGCATCTCATTATTTGTAAAATGGCCAATGGTATGACCTATATTTTCATTAGCATTTTGAAGGAAAGGGTATGGGTGTACTTCCTTTTCTGGCTATAGTGCCACAGTTATTTTTTATGCTATTCTAAAATATAAACCTCTAAGTGACTTTCAACTGCTCTCTGCCTTTAACATAGTAAATCAAAGACCACTTCCTTTTGCTTTGTTCCAAAGCATGTCATTTTATTTTATGTTACCTCAAAAACACAGCATGAAACAGGACTAGGGCACAGGTAGTATGTGTTAGGGGTGAATAGTGTTGAAGGAAGAGAAAGAGAGGGACAGTAAAAGAGGAAAGGAGATCTGCAGATATTTTCTCATGAAGATTTTTAAAATTATTTCATTTATTTATTTTTAGAGTGAGGGGAAGGAAGGGAGAAAGAGAGGGAGAAAAGAATCAATGTTGGTTGTCCCTCCTGCACCCCTAACTGGGGACCTGGCTCACAACCCAGGCATGTGCTCTGACTGGGAACTGAACCAGCAACTCTTTGCTTTGCAGGTGGGCACTCAATTAACCAAGCCAAACCAGCCAGGGCTCATGAAGATTTTAAGAATTCCATTTTTCCAAGATGTCTCAGCATCATAGTTCCCTCCCAAAATTGTTCAAAGAAAGGCTTTTGTGACATTTATTGCTGGTCTTCATCCTTCAGTGGTTCTTGTTGGGGAGGAGGAGAGGTGATAACTAAACTTACTTCCCAACTGAAACTTGTCTGTGTTTTCAGTAGAGAGTCTGGCAGAAAACAAAAATGCATACTGTGAACTTGATATGGCATACTGAAATCAGACTGGCCCTCAGGTGGGACGCAGAAAAACAAAAGGATCTGCCACAGAGCCCCATTTTCCTAGAAGTTTGTAAATGAAGACAGACAGTACTGTCATTTTGCTGGGCCACCACCCCACCCCATATTAAACCACACCTCACTTACAATTTAAAATATATCATAAAATGAGAGCTCAACTTGAAAGGAATTGTGCCATCCAAACTTCAAACAGCTTCCTCTATTTTTACTCTGTGCATGACAGGAAGAAAGATAGAGGTTGCCTGAGAACAATGGGAAGTGTTAACACTTAGAAAAGCCTTTAATATATTCAATAAATATAAAACAAGTTAAAAAAGACTTTAGGAGTAGAATTTCTTTCCTTTCTAGGGGAGAAAGGAAAGAACATACTGTGTTTTGTTGTGGTTGTATATGACAAATATTCCCTTTTTACTTAATTAGCCCTTTGACCTATGCAAATGTTTGAAAACTTTTCATAGAAATGTTTGCTGCTTTAACCATTCAGGTCACTGTAGTTCTAAAGCATTTTCCAAATAATGGTGAGAAAAATATCTTTATATTAAGACTTTATATCTAATAATGCAAGTCTCACACTTGGTTCCTCTTTAAACATGTCTCTTCTATTTCTGGCCATTACACACACGCACACATGCAATGTTGTAAGTAGTTTAAATTCGTATCTTTTTGGAACTATAATTGGGGGAAAGTTGACATTTAAAGTATTGAGTTCTCTATTCCAAATACATAATCTCTCCTATTTATTAATATTTACAGTTTTTCTTATAAGTGGCTTTCCATATTATTCTGTGTGGTGATCTTCCATGTGTTTTGTTAGATTGAATGATTTTGTAGTGATTTTTAGGTTCACACCAAATAGAGCAGAAACTACAGAGGATATATCAATGCCTTTACCCATGCTCAGCCACTCCCGCTATCAGCAACCCACTCCACAGCGGTTCTTTTGGTACAATTAATAAGCTGACCTCGATACATCGTTAGCATCCAAAGTCCAGAGTTTACATTAGGGCTCACTCTTGCTGTTGTACATTTTATAGGTTTTGATAGTATGTGATAGGATGTATTCACCTTAGAGTATGGGTCAGAATAGTTTTGCTGCCCCCGCAAAATCCTCTGTGTTTGACCTTTAATTTCATTCTTTCTTCAAACGCTGGCTACCACTAATCTTTTTACTGTCTCCATAGTTTGGCCTTTCCCAGCATGTCACGGATTTGGCATCGTATAGAATGCGGCCTTTTCAGATTGGCTTTTTTCATTTAGTAATACACATTTAAAATTCGTCCATGACTTTTCATGGCTGATAGCACATTCTCTTTAACGCTGAATAGGATTCCATTGCCCAGATATACTATAGTTTATCAACATACTGGTTGAGTCTATATTTCGGCACATCTGAATAAAACTGATAAAAACATTTCTTTGATTTATTTTTAACATTAATTCAACTTTTCAATGAAGTAAACTTGTTCATTATATATTATCTTTGTATAAATTGCCAAATTCTGTTTTTTAATTTCACTTAAAATATTTAGATATATATTCATGACATAAATTTGGCATAAATCTTTCTTGTACATTCTTGTTAGGATTTTATTATTAATGATATGCTAGCCTCAAGAAGGTCTTCCAAATATTTTCTTTTTCTCTATTATCTAAAACAGTTGCTTTCAAATTGGCATTAATGCATTCTTAAAGTATATAGAATTCACTTAATAGTGAATAGTGACAACATTGTTTTGACAATGTTGTCAGTTATTAATTCAAATCTTTTCCAAATATAGAAATAATTAAATTTGTAATTCTTTCAATTGAAAAACTTTGGTTTTTTTCAGTAAATTTATTCACATAATTTAAAATATCATTGCCATAAAATTATTATTCTCATATAATGTCTTAAGATCTAATAGGAAGAATTTCTTTTCATTCTGATTAAATGTATATTGTAATTTTGATGTAATATTAGACAAAATTTCCAGAGATATAGTCATTTATCACTGTTTTTCAGAAAACTAGCTCTCAGCTTTCCTGATTATTCTTTAATATGATTGATTTTGAAATCACTGCTTTTTGTTGTTATATTTATTATATTCTTTCTGTTATTCCATGTGTTAGGGGAGGTTTTACCTAATCCTTGTGATGAATGCTTAAAGTATAGATTTTCAGCTTCTATTTTATGCATTTTAACTATAAACTTTTCCATAATTAATTCCTTTGCTTAATCCACAAATTGTGTTGTCATATTTTTTACTATATAGCAAGTCGAAGTATTTTCAAATTTAGTTTAGACTTAATCTTATAAGTTATATTACTTTTTAGTGTTTATTTATTATTTTTTTCAAAATTTTTATTGCTGTTCAAGTACAGTTGTCTCCATTTTCCCTTCATCATTCTCACCCCCAGTCATCCCCACTCCCCACCCTTGATCCTATACCACTTTAGCTTTGTCCATGGGCTCTTACACATGTTCTTGAAATCCCTTCCCCCTTTTCTCCCCATTATCACCTCCCATATCCCCTCTGGTTACTGTCAGTTTATTCTCAATTTCAGAGTCTCTGGTTTTATTTTGCTCACTTGTTTGTTTTGTTGATTAGGTTCCACTTATAGATGAGATCATATGGTATTTATCTTTCACTGCCTGGCTTATTTCACTTAGCATAATGGTCTCCAGTTCTATCCATGTTCTTACAAAGGGTAGGAGCTCCTTTCTTTCTGCTGCATATTATTTCATCGTGTAAATGTATCATAGTGTTTTGATCCACTGATTTACTGATGGACACTTAGGTTGCTTCCAGCACTTGGCTATTGTAAATTATGCTTCTATGAACATAGGGGTGCATAGGTTCTTTTGAATTGGTGTTTCTTAGGGTATAATCCCAGTAGTGGAATTGCCAGGTCAAAAGGTAGTTCCATTTTTAGTTTTCTGAGGAAATGTCATACTGTTTTCCATAGTGGTTACACCAGTCTGCATGCCCACCAACAGTGCACTAGGGTTCCCTTTTCTCCACATCCTCTCCAACACTTGTTGTTTCTTGATTTGGTTATGATGGCCATTCTTACTGGTGTGAAGTGGTATCTCATTGTGGTTTTAATTTGCATCTCTCCAATGGCTAGTCAAAAATTTTCAAATTAAATTTAGAATTAATCTTGTAGGTTATATTATTTATATTATTTGTATATATCATATATTATTTCTATACATCTATTTCTTAATTTCTAAGTATGTGGGTATTTTAGTTATAGAATTATTATGGATTTTCACTTTAATTCTGAGACCATATTCTAAATAATTTCATTATTTAAACTCTGCTAACATAATTTATGGTTATTGTGATCTACATTTGGGCTGTACATATTATATTTTGGTGAATGTTCTAATGAACTTGACAATCAAATATTCTGTTGCTGCTTCTATGATGCTTTATATATAAAAATGAAGTTCAGCTTACCAATCATATTGTTCAATCTCATTTTCTTTCCTATAGCATCATCTTATTTTTTATAATTTACTGAGAAAGTGTGTTTAAAACCTTTATTATAATTAAGAATTTGTACTACTATAGTTATCCATTTTTATGTATAGAATAAATAATATTTTTTCTTCTTGGAATTTAGCTTTTATCAATATAAAATAGCATTTTTTATTATTCTGGAGTACATCCTACCTAACACTTTATTTTATTAAATACTGGAATAGCAATATTAGCATTATTTTGTGCTAGCATAATGTATCTTTTTCATTATTTTTTCACTTTGAATGCTGTGTATGTTTAGAGACAGTTTGTAAGCAGTATATAGCCACTGGTATATTTTCCTTGTAGTATACGTACAGTATATAGTTGTTGGTTATTTTCTGATATGCCTAATTGAAATATTTACATTTAAAGGAATACAAATATATTTTTGAGATTAAATCTTCCACCATATTTTTGTGTGCTATTTTTATGTTATTTGTTCTCTTTTCCTTCTTTTAGATCAATTAAATGCCTATTCTTCTATTTATCTCTTTGATATTATAATTATAATTTTTATCAATTTTATATGTAATGATTATATTATGCATCTTTTAATTATCATAGTATGTAAAAATTAATTATTTTGCACTTTTTAGAATAACAAGAACCTAAGAAACTTTTTTAAAAACATGACTCAAATTCTATTTTCCCCCTTGTATCTATTCATGCTGCTGATGAATATTTTAATGCATATTTATTTTAAATGCTTAATGTCTTTGCTTTTATTGTTTTTGGCAGTCAATATTTATTTTTTATTTACCAGTCTACTTACTTTCTTGAACTTTTATTTTTTTTCCTGTATGACCATGCTCAGGTATAGTTCCATATGGGATCTTTACCATTTTGCCTAAAGAGTGCCATCAATAATTATTTTAGGGCTTATATTCATACTGATTTCACTCTATATTTTGCTTGTGTATGTTGTTTTCTGTTTTTTATTAAGGAAAATGTTACCATTTTACTTTAGTGTGCTTGCATATATTTTCTGGGCGCTGAATTCTTGTTAAAAAATTCTTGTCAAGCAGTATTATTTCTTTCCTTAACCATTCAAGGATACTATTTATTGACTTCTAACTTTAGCCAGCCTCTAGGTTTTTCTGGAAAAACATCTGTGTATATAAAAGACCCAACTGACAAAGCTATGTCTTTTCTTTCATTTGTTGGTAGATCTAGACAGATTTCCTGTTCATCTTTTCTTCTAAAGAATCTCAATAAAAAGTGTGCAATGTTAACTAGGCTCTCCACTTCCACAGATCCAGAACTGTAATTTCAAGCACCTCAGCCTCATCAGATTGACAGTGCCTCTGCCTACACTTTTTAACCATCCCCTGGTTATTTCAGGCCAGACATCTATGTACATAGATGCATATATATTATGCATGCATGTATCTATGCATATAAATAGCATATAGGGGCTGGCAAATATCTTAAGGGAAATGCATGCTCAGTTCAAACTCATTTTTTCTTCTGATCCTCTTCTGTCTGGGATCTTGCCCCCATCAACTCAGGGCCACTTTCAAAGTTTTGTATGTCCAATTTAGTTACAAAGATGAAAACCTCAGGCTGCTGCTTCCCACTTGACCTCTATTCTCTCTCTGTCTACATTGTCTTGGCTGACTTGACTTCTCTCTCCAACCAAGAGAGTGATGATGGGGAGGAAGTAGAGGTAATGTTTCACTGAATTTTTCTCAGTGAGAAGGTTATTGTAATATCAGCTGCTCTGTCTTGTCCAAAAACAGAAGTGCATTATAGTCTCTTCATATGCCATCCTGACATTTCCTTTAATTCCAACATAGTTTGTGGCACACATACTTCTTCAGTAAAGAGTTTAAGATAACATCATATAAACTACTTTAAAAATGCAGCCCCTTAAATACATTATAAATGAGAAACATGCAAATTCTACATCTATAAGTACTTTTGAGAACTCTCTGACATATGAAGTAAATTATTTTAAATGAATAACATTTGAAAATCTTAACTGTTGCATAAAACTTTTGTAGAGAATCTGACTATAGAATAGATAAATAAAATAATGATCATAAAGTATTTCAATAAATACACTTATAGCCAAGAATAATCTGTGAACAAAGAGGAGCATTTAAGTCATATGTACTGGATGGACAGTTTCAGAAGATTTTCCTGAGGTCAAAATGGCTAAAACCTGAAGGCAAATTCATTATCCAAGTAAAGAGTAAGGAAAAGGTCATTGTAAAGAAGAAAAATGACACATGTGAAGGCCCAGTGGTATAAAAGTAAACCCAAAACATGAGAAAGGTACATGCAAATGTACCTAAATGCTAGGGGCATAGTTGAACTCATTAAATATTAGTCAAGTAAATAAATGATAGAATTATAAATCCTCCACATTTGTTAATCCCACAGTAATTAACCCCTCCACTAGAATAGCCTTAAGAATGGTTCTGATAAATTATCAAAGATATGAGGATACAGAGGAAGGGGAATGAAGAAGGTTGAGTTATTGAGAAGTAGAACTTTAACCCATATTGATTCATGTGTTAGGGAAAGACCACTGTGCCTCCTATAACATATTCACTCCTGCAAGTCTTGGGGCCTCTGTCCTTCATTAGGTCAACCATTCTGCTAAACCCAGAAAGTGCTTTCTTATATAATAGGCAATCTGGATCAAAGCCCAAAACTGCTTTGAGACTGTAAGTACGGTTAGATCTCTGTATTTATTAGTGCTACAAGTAGTTTAAAATACAAATCCCACTTACCCTTTTGAAATAGAAGTATTAATGCATTTTCTAAAAATGCAATGTAAGTGAAAGTATTTTCCCCTGTAGAGAATTTTTCGATTGAAGAATAATAACATATTATGGCCACACCTCAGTTATCAGTGTTACCAAATAGTAGGAACTCATTAAATTCTAGTTAAATATATGAGAATGAACCTCAAGAGAATGGATAAAAATCATAATTTTGTCAAAAATCTTTCAGTTATACACCCTGCCTCTAGAAAACCTTCTTGTTCATTTAGATGTATTAAATATAATGGATGAAATTCCTCAGATCCTCATTAAGAGCTTCAGAGTCCTAAACATAAGTATACTTAATACTGTATTGTGTTTTAAGCATACTTAGTACAATCTCAAAGATGAATTCTTAGAAATCAATTATATGTTTATTTTTTAAATGTGTTTAACATGTAAAGAAGGAAATAGCTGTTCAGATTTTTAAAGCAACATATAAAAACTTTAAAAACTGTATAAGAAAACTTGCAACTGTCTCCTTAAACTTGTGATTCAAAGCTAGCTTTAAAGACGCAGGATAGCCTTATAAATGCCATGTAGAGTATCTAAGAATAATAATGAAAAAAAAGAAAGAAGTTTAATTGCCCATATGTTACAAATGAGTTTCATTTTACTGCTTTAAAGTGTTGCCCTATTGTAACATTCTTTTCTAATTAAAAGTCTCATTTTAAGAGCTTAAATGTTGATACTACTTCACCCTTTTACTTTAAATTATTAATATTCACTAGCCTGAATATACATTTCTCAGCATACACACTTCCCAAAATGTATTCAGTGGCTAATTGTCTAGGATAAGGGCTGCTCTACAGATCTGTAAAAATCAAAGGAGTGGAATGCTGCAGACTTGAAACTGTCAGCGGTTGCTCAAACTCAAACAGTGCTTCCTAGGCAAGTAGTTGTTAAGTCACATACAGTGGAAGCTTCCTGAACAATGGCCCTGCAACATTCTGTTATATTCATAAATTACTATACAATTACCTTGATATTGATCAGTCTGTGGATGATACTGATAGACCATAAGGTCACAGCTATACTTAAGAGAAAATTAGAAATTCTTTGCAATAGTCTACATGATGATTTCTTTAATCTTTAAAAATGTACATTTTTAAAAAGTTCAACTTTTCTAGTATAACATTTAATTTTGTTGAAAGTTTTCTATATTTTCAAATATTATATGTGTTACTAATAAATAGTAACTGTGAAATAATTTAAATGATAAAGATATATTAATTATTTAAAAGTGTTAACATATTAGTACATTCATTTTTAAATTACTCAGCACACACTTTTTATAACTGGGTGTTAAAGAGTTAAATCAAACGCCATAGGAATCCGTTAGTTTCATAACTCCTACCTTCATCATAAACCTCTATGAGTACTATCTCTTCATTTTGTATTAGTTTGATGTTTTTAAAACAATGTTTCTGTTGCATACTTATTTTTGATTAAAACTGGGTTTCGTTCTAAAGCTCCTCGAGTCAGTGTGCAGCCAAGTGTGCAGCGTCTACACGCAGAGAAGCAGTCCCATCGTGTAAACCTGAAAAACTGGGAAGAAAACCGATTTTCTCTGCTCTTCCTGCATTACTGGCTTTATTTAGCAAAGCAAAACTATACTAACATAAAACAGTTGATCTTCCAGAGTAAAGCCTAATAAATAACAATAAAAAATGTTTCAAAATGGATGTCTTCTGAATTACAGAATAGCAAACAAAAGTAGTGTAAGAGGCATTTTGAATTTTCAGTTGAACCATGTATCTCTGCCTTGCAAATAATTAAAAAAACAAGGTTCTTATAAAACTATCGAGCAGTTATTTCCAGCAGTGGAACATTTTTCAAAGCCTATCTAATGAAAGCAGGAATGGAAAGCAGCGGAAATCATTTGAAGTGTCACTTTGAGGAACTTACTTTAGATACAGTTGTGCTTTTATTTTTCTTTTGCTTCTAAAAGAAAGGTATTGAGGAAAAATTATGTTCATTCTCTTCCATGTGTGAGTAAAATAAATCAACAGCTTACTTTTAGATTGTGAATTGGTTAAGGTCTCATACTATGTAAGGGCTTTGTATGTAATGGTTTGAGCTGGAGCAGTACCTAACTCTACTTTTGCTTGTAATCCTTATTAGTTATAGCAGTACCGTGTATAAAAAATAAATGTGATTTAGACATTGTGCTGGAAGTTTTCTGGAATTTTCTTCTTTGGTTCTCATGACAACTCCATGAGGTGAGAATTAATCATTATCCTCATGCTGTTGATGAGGAAACAAAATCTTAGAGAGCTGAGGAACTTCAACAGTGCCAAACAGCCCAAAGTAGCTGAGAAGGAATCTAAACTCCTGTCTGTTTGCTTCTGGAACCTAGTTCTCATTTTTATATCTTGCACCTTCTGTCATTTTAGAAAAGTGTTTTTGATAACCCCTACTCTACGCAGAGAAACTTTATACAGTTAGAAGTTAGTGGTAGAATAACATCCACTGAAAAAATGAAATCGTGTCTCATCATGAGTTGATAAAATAAAAATTTAACCATATAAACATGAGGAAGGGGTAATAATGATTGTATGCTTAGAATCTATCATCTATAATGGTTCAGTTTTTTAACTGCTTGTTTTTTAAATATTTGATTTATTTATTTTCAGGGACAAGGGAAGGGAGGAGAAAAAGAGGGAAACATTAATGTGCGGTTGCCTCTCATGTGCCCCCTACTGGGGGCCTGTCCTGCAACCCAGGCCTGTGCCCTGACTGGGAATCCAACTGGCAAACCACTGGTTTGCAGGCCAGCACGCAGTCCACTGAGCCACACCTGCCAGGGCTATAATGGCTCAGTTTTGTTTCATGTTACTTACCTACATCATTTGTATAATCAAAACTATGTATCTCATTTTGGGACAAATAAAATTAGGCTTATAAGTGCTAAAGAATTTCCCATTTTATAACTTTCAATTTTCAAATACTTTAATACTTATAGTAAAGTTGTAATAATATAAATACTTTCTATGTACTGTTCTCCCACATTTCTTAATTTTAATATTTTGGCATATATGCTTTCTATATATCTATATAAACATAATACACAAACATATATACATACATATATATATATAATGTTGTACTCTGTTTTTCACCAGAACTTTACCAGTAAATCTAAACATCCATTGCTGAATCTTACCTGAAATAATTATTAATTTGACGGTTACCGAGTGACAGTTTTCAAAAATACCCATTATTCTGTCATTCCTATGATTCTTTCTACCTGAAATTGCCAAGATTGTAACACATTACTCAGCGTACAGAACTCTGCCCTTACCACCTCTTGGATTTTTACTGAGAATAATGGATGGATGGTGCTAACATGTAAAGTTTGAGGAATCGTGCAAAATGAAGCTCATATCCATAGAATAAAAATAGATAGTAAAACTCTATCTATTAACCCAACCCCTGATAGTTCTCTAAATCCAATGATCATCCAAGTTTATGGTAGTGATAGGTATTTACTTGCCATACAAATGGAGAGAGAGCTTAAGGAGCTGGTTGATGCATAACCCTGAGCAGCAGGCTACAGGGATCTCCCGGTGTCAGATCAGGCTGGCAGTCCACATTTGAGTTGGTGATGTACTTAACAAGCGTTTCCTGGTTATCAGATGGCATCCAGAGGTCCAAAGGCATTTTTTTGTTAATGACTTCAAAGATAATTAAGAATGAGAATTTTAAATTTCACTAAGTAATTGGCAGCAGGAATCAGACTACATTGGTTTGATACTTCTATAATTAGATAAGAAATATGATTTGAATTCTACCAGTTTATACATATGAAGATTTTTTTAAATGTCCTGCCATGTAGTGAGCACATAGTAAATGTTATAGTAGTTGTTGCTGTGGCTGCTGTTAGTGGAGGCATTCTTACTAGAGCAACAAACATTTTCTGGCTTATCCAGAACTCTGAGGCTGGTGAAAATTTGGTCCAATTGGTGTTCACATACATTGCTTAACTGGAGCCCACTAGACTCCTCTACTACCTTATGTTTCTCTGGTTACGAATACAAGGGACCTGGAGAATACGCATGTATACACACACACATTTATAGATATATAATCAAATTAGTTATGCATTTCTGATACCTTCTGTCCATCTCCTCAAAAATATGTTCCATCTTTATTCTGTCTTGATCTTACATGACCCCAGAAATATTCCTTCCGATGTTACTGTGACCTCATAAGGCATATGTGACAGTAAAGTATGGAAAGAGAAATTACAATCCAAAAATATTGGTAGACCAAAAAGAAACATGAAAGATAATATGCACATGCATCTTCTGAGTGACTGATTTAGCAGTACAAAGTAAAATTTTAGACTTGTATGAATTTAACAGGCTAGTGGTTCCTCAAAAGAGATGTTCTGTTTAATTTGGTAATGTAGGCAATTGACTAAAGTACCTCTTATTTGTTGATTTAATTCACATAAATTTGGGTCTGTATCAACAATCACTGAAATGAGAAACATTTATTCTTGGAAACTCACTGGTGTGTATGATTCAAAAGGAGGAGCAAACCTTCAATACTGAAGCTGTTCTTGCTCTTAAGAATGTCTCCCCCTACCCTTGATTCTCTTCCTGGAAAATTATGTGTTACCTCAAACATTGTTTAATCATTGACACCTGAAACTTTTCCTGACTTCTTGGAATATAGTATCTTTTACATTTACCTAAATTGTAGCCCATGTTACATTATTGTAACATGATAGCTGGCAACAACATCATAGTAGTTAATTAAATTTAATGATGCTTAGTTTCTTCATCAGAAATAAAATGGAGGTGGGGTTTGTTATGCATAGCTCACAAGCCTGTTATTATGATTTAAAGAGAGCATGTATTGAAATAGTGAGGAACATAAAAATTATGGAGAGAGTTTACTACTATTACTTTTTTGTAGCTAGAACATGTTTATTTTCACACATAAATAAAAAAATAACAATGTCCGTGTAGCTGAAATGAAGCAAAATTTTACTGTTTCTACTGTTAAAATCACAGCTTCAACCATTAAGTTAGCAAAGTTTCTTTTAACTCATTTATTTATGAGCCAGGACATGCATTTGACAGTGGGAATGCCAAGGTGAGTAAAAGCAGACACAACTCTGCTTTCACAAAGTTTATAGAGGTTGACCGAGAATTAAGCTAATTAGTAAATAAATAGTTAGCACTCAATTATGTGAAATGAGAGGGAAGAGAAGGCATTTTTCTATGCAGATGAAAACATGAAAAGACACAATAGGAGAAAGAATAAGCCATTTAAGAAATAGAGAGTGATGATGATGATGATGCTGCTGCTGCTGCTGATGATGATAGAAGGAGGATGCAGGATTAGTAATAGTACCACAAACCAGTGTGGTTGGAGCAGAGAGAAAAAAGTTAACTCATGTGAGATTGTAAGATAAAACTTTAGTGGATGGCACATGCTACAACATGTATAGCTTTGCATTTATTATAATATTTCTGATTTTTATCTTAACAATGAGGCAAAAACTAGCAGATGCAGATTCATAGACACAAGAACAGTGTTTCATGAGGACAAGGAAGAGGTGCTAGTTTCCGAGGGAGGCTATACAGAAGTACCACAAATGGGGTGTCTTAGAACGTAAGTAATTTATTGTCTGACTGTGTTTAAGCCAGATGTCTGAGATCAAAGAATCGGCAGGGCCACGTTCCCTCTGAAAGTGCCAGGGAAGGATCTGTCCCAGACCCCTCCTCTAGCTTCCCGTAGTTCTTGGCTTTTGGCAGCATAACTCCAATGTTCCTGCTGTGTAGGTGTGTCTGTGCTTTAATATCCCCTTTGTACAAAGACTCCAGCCTTATCTTAACTAATTTCATTTGTAATGAACCTATTTGCAAATAAAGTCACATTATGAATTTGAGGGGAGGAGGACACAATTAAACTGATAAGAAGACATATTTTAATAATACAAAAGTAATCATTAATATCAAATAAAACTCAAACTTCTTATTCATTAACATATATCACTATTTATTTTTAAATATCATCCTACATTTGGAATTTATATTCCACTATATTTGAGGTCTTCTAAAAGATTTAAATTTATTTTACAGACTAAATAATAGTAGGGTATACTCGATAAATCATATGACATTAATACTAGGGTAACTGCACATTTATTTTTCATAACTTATGTTAACTGCAGTTTAATAGATATGATAGGATTATTTTGCCTCTTAAAAGTTCTCTAAATAACAGCTAAACATAGAACATTTTGCTCAAGATTGCACAAAGGTTCATACATATTCCCTTATCTTTCCTGAGAAACAAACACTATAGAACCACAAAAGTATAAATTTTGAAACATTTGAAATAAAATAAAATACAAAATTTAGGAGGAAGTGATGCACAAAACAAAGAGGTGATTAAAATTCTGAAAGACAAGAAAATGGAATTGGGAGGACTTAAGAAAAGACAGAAATGAGAACAAGACAAGAACTTCACGTACTTCATGAAAAACAAGCAAATAGGACACAAGGACATTTAAGTAATTCAGGAAAGCAAAAAAAAAAAAAAAAAAAAAAAAACCTTAAAGCAACATCACACTTTCAATAAATATTAGCACAAATATTGAGAAGTTTCTATATTCAAATAAGAGTGCCAAATCTGGGCTGTAGAGGACTGAGTCACCTGGGTGATTTGATGTTTCACAAAAAACCCTGCGTGAGAAGTAATGCATGAGCAGACTCATTGTTGCAATGAAGCTGCCAATCACGACTTACCCATAGCTGCGGCCTTCTGAATCATCCAAATAGTTTGCATGGAGGAGTGTTCAAGCTTGAAGCAAAATTTGATGCAGATGCATTGCTCTACTCACTCAGTCACTTTGAATGTGATGGCCACACTATACACATGCTCACTTAACAGTGTCTATAGCCCCACTAACTAGTACAGTGAAGTTGTCATTGTTCATGCATGTACATTCCAGTCCACTCTCCTTGGCTGCCAGATTACAGCAATGCCACACAAACTGTTCTCGTTATGTTAACAATGGTTGGACTTTTCCAGGCAGACTGTGTGTATGTGTGTGTGTGTATACATATATATGTATATATTATATATATAAAAGAAATATTCCATAGAATGACCACTATGTAAAAATCTTGAAATGTTTCTAAATGTAAAGGAAAAAAACAGAGAAAATAAAAATACAAAATAATAATATAAGAACAGATATATAATACAACCCCCCAGAAGAGCAAAAAAACCTAGAGAAGATTGATCACATATATATGAAATATTTTATATATATATACACAAAATACACACACACATCACACTAACATTGTAACAACGGAGATACAGTCTGGATCTTTAGATTGAGAAGGACCAAGTGGCTCAGATAGTTGAAAAATGATTAAATAAGGATCAATCTCATACAATGATTTAACATTAAAACACCAAAGATGAAATAAAAATGAGGTCAAATACTGATAAATTAGTTAGGCCTCCACTACGATGCCCCTAAGATTCCTTATCAGCAAATGTTGAAGGCATGTCCTATGGCTTTGCAGAGGTGCCCGCGTGCATGTTGGGTATCACAGTGCTTGTTACATGTGGACAAAAATCACGCTGCACAGTTGTGTTCTTCAGCTTGTCATCCTTTCGGCATGTCAGTTAAAATGTGTGAGTGATGTCATTGGTCACACTTGTTGATTTTGTTTTAGATTTGGATCAAACACACATTGTACAACTTGAGGGAATACAGTAAGTAGATAAAGAAACTAAGGTAGCTAAACAAATGTGTGACAAAGGAAAAGATCTTTGCGTTCTAGAAGTTTGAATTGCCCCAGGCAGTGTGTAACGATTGCATTGATTCAAAATGAAAGTTCAGACCTGTTCAGGGGAAGTTGTTTGAAAGTGTCAGTGTTTACATTGATGTGAAAAAACAGAAATTGTAACAGAAGTTATACAACTGACAAGTAGAATTAAAAATAGAATTTTGTACTGTGAAAATATGCTTTTTTTCTTATGGGTGGCAGTATGTTATACTCAAGTTTATCTAACATAATCCAGACAAAAATTCCTGGTACTGTGTTTTATAAAGGAAAATATTGATCTTTTATCACTTTCTATATGCCACTCTGAAAGTTCAGTGAGTTTAAATAAACAATGAGTTTAAATATATATGAGATGTAAAATATTTTATATTTAATTCACTTGATGCTTTCATTTGCATAATGTGGTGCTGATTTTCCATGCATTCTTATCAAAGTATGCTGTTGATTGTAAGTGATGATATTTTAAAATAAATATATTTCTAAAAATACATTAAAAGTCAATCAGTGAATGAAGACAGAAAGAGTGAAATAAAATTTCTTGATATTCTCATCTCAAGGTGAATTTTATTTTGAAAGAAAATGTCCAAAATTAACACTTTTTTCTGAATTTAGTTAGCGTGTGTTAGAATTTCTGCATTTAATTGAATTGTCATCTTTGAATGAGAATAAAGGGGAAGCCACTTGTTTCCTTTTTTTAGGGAGAATATTGTCATAGAATGGGATAAAAAGCTTAAAAGGTACCAAAAAGTTGGAAGTTTAATGATTATATTCATTCAAAGTTGCTGCCAAGACCAAATTTACATATTTAATGGGGAAAATAAAAATAAATTAAATACAAAATCAATATGGCATGAGAAGAAAGAATAATGGAAACACTATTTGTTACTTAGGTTAGGTAGAGCTAGGTATAACTGTTTGACTGTATCACACAAAAACTGTCAGTGACTTTTAAAAAGAAAACTTGTATGTATGTATACAGTATATCAAAATTACATGCACACTTGCTAAAATGAATTGCTCCTATATAAAGAAATTTCTTTTTTACTAACATATGGAAGTTTTCTTTTTATTGCTTAGTCTGATTATTTTACTATTGACCTATGTAAATAACTAGTATAATATAATTATGCATTATCAAAGACTTTAGTTTCTTAGATTGTATTTAAAAAAATAAATACTCTTTAACTCCAAAGAGCCATCAGATTATAAAGATAATTAGAGATAATTAATGACTATTGAATTCAGATCAATTGAACAGCAATAACATGTTTCTCAATGTTTAGAGCTAATGTTTACTGAGAAGGTAATAACATTTAAGCTTCACAAAAAAGTACAAAATATATATTATATGTTATTGGCAAGCAAAATGTTATTGAATAGAATATTAACAAATTATTTGTTTGAATGCCACAACTACATATATGTGTGTATATGTATACACATATAGCATATTAATAAAATTATACATGTGATTTACTGGAATCTAAGACAATTCAACTATCGAGTGAAAAGACTATGTGAATTTCAAATTTTCTCAGTACTCCTACTGAAATAACATTGCCAAATGACTAAAGTAAAATGGCATAATTGTAGATATAAGTATTGGGGAGAGAATGAACCTTCAACCTTGAATAAATAAAGTTAACTATATTCACAAAAATGAAGTATCAATAAATATTGTCTAAATGCAATCTCAATGAAAGCACCTACAGCTTATGTATCACTAAAAGGAAATATGAGGTCACTCTCCCAGCTGAAGTACCAGAGGGGATAGGAAATTTGGCAAGTGGGGTTGATGTGCAGGATTTATCTATGAAGCTATAACCAATGAGGAATTTAACTTTTGGAGACTTAAAAAATGTAGGGCAAATCTCTAAAGAAATTATGTAAGCAAAGGTTTTTGTAGGGCTGTGGGTCAACCAGAGTCAATATTTATGAAACCCCATGTGTAGGGGAAAAGACACTGGTTTTTGAGTGAGCACTCTTAAAATTAAGCTGTTCAATTAACACACAGCTCCATCTGAAAAAACATGTCTGTCATTTTTGTTTTCTTAAGATGCTACTAAGGACACAGACTGATATAGTAGACTAAAGCAAAAGAAACACAGCCTCCTAATTTAAAATAAAGAATCCAGCCCTGCCTGGTGTAGCTCAGTGGATTGAGCATGGGCTGTGAACCAAAGGGTTGCCAGTTCGATTCCCGGTCAAGGCACATGCCTGGAATGCAGGCCAGGTCCCCAGTGTGGGCCACGTGAGAGGTAACCACACATTGACATTTCTCTCTCTCTTTCTCCCTCCCTTCCCCTCTGTCTAAAAATAAATAAATAAATAAATCTTAAAAAAAAAAGAATCCAGTACTTTATTCTTAAATGTGAATGGCAAAACAAGAATGCAACTTTCAGTGCAGAAAAATGAAGGTAAAGAAACTGGGTACTGTTGGAGACCATCAATTTGTACCCTATTTTATGTAGGCATAGAGACTAAAAATTAGATCAGGTAAGGAAAGAAAAAACATATTTCAAGTATATATTTTACTGACATTAGTAAAATAGTCTAGTAATGAAAAACCATGGATACTGTCAATTACTCAAGAAGTATTTATATAATGATAACAAAGCAATTTGTCTTATTCATGAGAGATGAGACAGTTTTTTTAACCAAATTAATGTGTGACTTTTGATGAGACACTTAACCTCTGTTGTTTAAATAACTTTTGTGTATAAGGCTTGATGATTGGTACTAGTTACTGTTGTATTTCCCACTGTTTTTTGATGATTAATTGCCCACATGGATATATAGGTAATGTGAACTTATTAAGATAGTGGTGAATAAATACAGGTTTTCACATCCCATTTGTTATAGTGGGTTATTCAGACCATTGTTAGCATTAACATTGGGTAATTTATAAAATATTTTATTCCATAAAAATAATAAGAATATTCTGGTGAAGGAAGAAAGTAATTTCTGGACTATTTTCCCCATCTATTTTTTTTAAACTGAGCTGAAATGACAAAGGAAAAGAAATGCAATTGATATTGTTGTATTAAAATTTTGGCTGAGTGCATTTGATAATTCAATCAAATCATTCTGTCAGTACCAATTTCTTACAGCACTTGATATTCTAGTAGCAATTAAAATTTCACCATAATAGCCTGAATCTCTGTAAACTAGGAATAAATCATTGCATCGGTTCCAAGAAAACAAGTGGTAATTTAGATTGGTTAGTATTTTTCCATTCCATTACTGTAATTCTGTAAGAACAAAATCACATTTTAAATTTAATTAAAACTATTATCAATAAGTGATACTTTCTTTTTTTATTTTTAAGTCTACAATTTCACATCTGCTTTGTATCAAGATTTTATATATGCATAGATATGTTGCTGGGCTCTCTATTCTCTTCTTTGAACATTTTAATATCTCCAATACATAATTTTCTAATTACCATGATGGTTAGTTATCTATTGTTACATAACAAATTATACCCAAACGTAGAAACTAATGACAACAAACATTTATCATCTCACACTTTCTTTGGGTCAACAGTTTAAACATGATTTCTTTTTGTGCCTCTAGGTCACGATCTCTCATGAGGTTGTAGTCCTAGTATCGACTGGGCTACATTGTCATCTTGGGGGAGGCTCTACACCCACACCTGGCGGGCCTTGCTTCCTCATCACCTGGAGCTCTGCACAGGATTCCTCGTGATATAGCAGCAGGATTCTCATCCCAGTGCACAATGTGAAGAAGAGTGAGAGGGGGCACACCCAAGACAAAAGCTACAGGGTTTTAATTACCTAATATCTAACTTGGCAGGACATTATCTCTGCCCTATGCTATTTATTGCATACAAGTCAATAAACCCAGGTATTACTTAAGGGGAGAGGATTACATAGTGTGTGGGGACAAAGAAATGGAAATCATCCAACTCCTTCTTAGGAACCACCACAAGATATATTTATAATTAGAATTTTTGTATATCACTTTTGGGGAGTATCTTGACTACCCTGACTATCCTTGGGCCATTATTACTTTATTTAATGCTAATAAGCTTTCCAAGTTACCCAAAGAATAAAATTTCTATTGCCATTTGGTTTAAATTCCATTGAATTTATAAACCTACTCAAAGGGATTGATAAGTTTATAAATTTGATAATTCTTATCTGTGAAAATTGATTAAATATATTTGATTTATGTAGGTTTTAAAGTCTTTCCATAAGGTTTAAATGTTTTTATTTTAAAGTTTTCATATTAGATTGATTCATAAATTGTTCATTTGTGTATTTATGGAGTTATGTACTTAAAATCCAGTAGTTCCATCTTTTCTATTAAGTTTGTGGATAAAGAATTAAACAAAACAAGTAAAAGTTCCTACCTTTATAAAATTTATATTTCTTTCATAAAGAGAAAGAACAAGAGTGTAAGCAAATTAAGTACAGCGTACAGTGTGATAAATGGCAAAAAGTACTATAAAGTAGGAAAGGGACAGAAAGAGTGAGGAAAGAGAGGCTCTGTAATTTTAAACATATTGGTTAAATATCTCCCAGGGACAAATTAACATTTTAGACAAGACTTGAAGTTGAGTGAGCTAGCCAGCTGAGTATCAGGGGGGATTGTTTAAGGCAAAAAAGCCAAGGAAGTGACAAACCCAGGAAGCCTGTGCAGGCTTGGTTTTATTAAAAAAGTTAAATAAGGCCTTTGTGATAAGATCAGAGAGAACAAGTGGAAGATGACACCAAATCTGAATGGGAAACCTCATCCTCTCATACCTGTTATTTATTGCAATAATCTGTCATTCTTCTCTGAGATAAGAAGTCCATGAATGGTCTTTACATTTATTGGATCCTTATGGAAGCTACATGGCTGGTAGCCATAGAGAAATCCAAAGTAGAATAGACATGTTGGTTAAGTGAAGAAATTTTGGGGTCAGAAGCCAGAAATAAATTTTAGAATCAACAAAATAGATCAAAATATATATCAAAAAGTGGATATTGTTCTACAGAGAAATAGAATGGTGTGATGATGTGATGGTAAGTAGTTGTTTAAGAAAAGGCCAAGTGATGGGGACATTCAGGTGGAAACAGAAAAAGGTGTGATGTCAGCTCTATGAAATCCAAGGGCAAGAGCATTTCAAGAAAAGTAACCAAGTGCTGCAAAGGTCCTGAGCCAGGAACAAACAAGAACATTTTCAAAAAAGCCAGTGTTACTGGAAAATAGTGAGAATATGAGAGGAGGCAATTAAGTGAGATATAAGTAAGGCTATCATGTAGGTTTCATCATCCAATTTAAAGTGCTTGGATTTTGTTCTTACTGCCTTGAAAAACCTTTGAAATAATTTAATAAGGAAAATTGTACAAATGACTTTGTTTTAATACATTTATAATAATATTTGGAAAAGTTTATAGTAACTGGCTATGTGGAAAATGAATTGTAAAAGCAAGGATAAGGATTAAAGAAGACATTAAGTGTGTATTACAGTAGTCTAGGGGGCAGATCATGGCGATGTGAATAGTTATAGTAGAGATGAAATGTTTTAGAGATCAAGATTGAAGAACATGGCAATGGATGAGATAGGGGTTGGGGAAAAGGAAGAACCAGAAGGTGTCCATGATTTTTATGTTGGGTAAATGTGATACAATAAACAGGATCAGGAAGAACTGAGGTGGCACAGATAGCTTGGCAAGGCAGACATCGATAATCCAGTTTTTTATTATGTTAACGCTAAGATGTCTTAGATTTTCAAATGGAGATGTCAAAGGAATTGCCACATGCAATGTCAAAGATCTGTGGAAATAATGGAGCTGAAAATCACGGATTTGGGAATCAACAGTATTTATAGACATGGAAAAATGTGTTCAAAATGGAGGTAACGTTAAAGAAACAAAGGCAGGCATGGGCCAAATTTTTCTTTCAAAAATCAAAAGAACTTATGCATTCAGTTACCTTGAAGTGAAAATGCTTTAAAATATTCTAGTAGCTGTATTAAAGGGAGAACATCTTTACTCCTTTATGAACTTGAAGAAACTTTAAGTACACTTGCTTATATCTGCGAGCATAATGCAGTTAATACTCAGTTTCTAACACATTTATATTTATTTATTATTGTCAACTTTTATTTGCTCAGTCTTTCAAGCTACACTTTCTGTTACAGGCACTCTCTAATATTGTGTGATCTTGTTCTATCACAAACTGGTCTGACGTACTAACATGGTATAATATTAAATATCTTACACTGTCTGTTTTGTTCTTACTTTGTATTAATCATTCACCCAAAAGGCTTTTCTATTCTTTAAAAGGCCATAGACCTTTAGATACATTATTATTGTTCCCATTATCATTATAATATAACTAATTAGACTACATGCATATTTTAAAAAATAACTCTTGAAAACCTAAAAACTAGCCCATATAATTGAATTAATATTCAGCATGTTTCACTGAAAATGCATTTATCACTAAAGAGAAACATTGTGGGTCAGCATTAAGTTAGTTGGAAATGTTTGGGGCAGAGGTTGGGAGTGGAGGGATTGAGTAAGAAGGCAAAAGGACTCGTGGACATACCCAGCAGTGTGGTCATTGCAGGGCGGAGAGAGTATAAGGGGACTAAATGGTAATGGAAAAATACAATAAAGATTAAATCAAAAAGGAAATATGTATTATAAATAATTAGAATTCTAATGTTAAAAAGAAAAAAAGAAATGTGAAGGAAATCAATTTAGGATTTTAGCTGATGCAGAATATATGAGGGTCTATTATTTGATGATCCATGTGAAAACAAAAAGGTTTTGATTCTTAAGGACAAAATGTTTTAGTTGTTCTTTTTATTAATTTCCTTTAGAACAATCATGTTGGAAAGTAGAATTGGCTGTTTCACTTTCCTAGCGAACCAAGGCTAATCTACTTAGTGTCAGCTAAATGGGTCACAGTGCTTCACACTTCCCGTTCTTTCTGTTACTGAACATATTTGTTCTGTTTTAGACAAGAAGCTCTTTATTTGAATTTACTTCTTCTCTAAAAGGAGCTTTTGATGTAAAAATTTCCAAGATTTATAATTTAGTCTTAGAAATGGAAGATTTAATTCTTTTGCACTACTAATAATTCATATATACCACAGTGAGAAGCCAGAAACTGATCCTACTTTCAAAGTAAATTGCAAAACTGTACAGGCTACAACCTCAACATGACTTTATTAGAATGTCACATTAAAAAATTTTGTTTGCTAAAATTAAATTTAAGGAAGAAGGGAAATATCACTCTTTGAAAATCTCTTTCTGTAACATTAAAGTATTGTGTATAAAACATTGTGAATGAAATAAAGCTGGACATTATTGAATCCTTTATAATCCCTGTTATTTTCTTAACAGTAAGTGCACAGTGAGAAAGTCTGATCATCTGTTGCTCTGCTGCAGACTGTAAGATTTTGTATGTGTTTGATGCTAAATTAGTAAAAGCTTTAGCAGAATTTATGCAAGTGAACATATTGATGAATTATTAAAGTTAGTTCAGTGGAATGGCGACAAAAAACTATCTTAAAACATGGGCTAGCTGTGAACAGTATTTAGGTGGTCATGATATTAAATCAGTCAAACAGTTCTAGTGCAATACTATCTATAAAATGGATAGGACAGACATGGTGTGTGTGTGTGTTAGCACATGAGTGAATTTCATGTGACTGTGTGTGTAAAGTTTGGATGTGGTAGTATTGTGCAAGGAAGACAGTGGTCCGCTTCAGAAGAGGGTCAATAATTAATGCCTAAAAATATTTTTCAAAGAGGATAAAAGGAAAAACAATAGTAGAAATGAGTTATTTTCAAATGTGTTTTTAAACACCAATAAGTATGTCATTTAAAAAGTATTGCGTTAAATACCAGAAGGAAAAGCTACAAAGAGCTACAAGTGTTGCCTTTGGGAGGTGAGAGTCAAAAGGGTAGGAAAATGTTGGGAAAAGAACTTATTTTTGTTGGTTTCAGTTTCAGTGTAACTCTGTTGAAGTTACTTAATTTATATTAGTTCATAAACTGGTCATTTACATATGCATGGAGATCTTGCCAACTTGTCTGGTTCCAACTAACTACTGCAATGGTGCTATTTTGTCTCAGCAAGGTGGTAACCCAAGCACTGGACACAACCCAATGTCACTTTACCTCATGTCCACACCAAATGTCCCTCACCTCCCCCTCAATGATCCCAGAATCTCAAGATTTACAAAGCCTGAGGCATCCATATCACCCTCATATGTCTCACACTGAGGAGTTTGGACTATCGAGAGACAAAAGCCAGCGGGTATATTCTCCTTCCACTCCAGGGTTGGATTGTTCATAGGCAAAATAACACATACTGCTTCTCAGAAAAAAAATGGTTTTACTTGATAATTAAGTTTGTGGTAACCAGCCTGGTAACACTTGGTTCTTGGTTTTATTTTCTCTCTGACATTCCCTCCATCACATTTTCTCTCTCTCATTCCCTTTGTACTGTATTTCCTGATAAAGTAATGGCCTATGAGTGTTTACTTCAAGATCTGCTTTCTGAAGAACCTACAGTAAAACAGCTGGTCCCAGAAATGAACACGTGATAAAATGTGACAGGCATTCACTTCAGCAGTGTTGAGGATTTCACCTCTGATTAATAAGGTGGGACGTATGTAAGTGGATGGGGAGGTATTGGATATAAGGGAATGGTGGCACATGATTAGTGGAAGGGCAATGATAATGATAATGACTGGAGACTGGACTGACTTTTTTTGATGACATTGGAAGGCTTACAGAAGGAAAATTAGGCTCAGCATGGCCAACTGACAATTGAAGGTGTGCTGTAAATCTGTGAAAGTGAAGAGCTCTGTGGCACCTTTTGAGTAGCCTCTCTCATCTCTTATAGGCTTATGGCAGCTTGTCTTAAAAATTAAGCCACAGACCTAATTGAAAGGTAACACAGCTGACAAAATTCATAACCAGTCTTCAAAATTTCCCTGTATTATAATGTCTCAAGTAAATAAATATTAGGCACTTTTTGCCAGGCAAGGGGAGTAAGGAATTGAACCTAAAAATACTGGAACATTATATTCACTTGAACCCTCTGGTCCTACACAAACAGAACCCTCCTTTCAGTATTACCTGTGAAGAACATCGTCATGCATAAATATGTGCAATGACCTCATGAGAAGCAAGTTCCTCATAAGGTCATGTTTTTGATCTCTGATATCTGTCTGGATCACCCCTCAGTGCCTTCAGCCTATTAACCTGGTTTACTCTTCAGAAGAGCTTTGGTGGTTCATTCAGCAACATGTGAAATCTGGTAATAGGTCCTGCAGAAACTGGGTGAAAACTTTATGACTTGACTGGAAGAATACAGAAACGAGAAGTGGAATATAAGCTTGGACTGTAGAGAAGATGATATTGCTCATGATTCTATGCACTGGAAGGAAAATTGCACCTAGTCCTTATAGTTTTCTGGAATGTCTCCATGAAAATTAAACATGATGGTATTCTAGATAGAGTAAGGGAGGTGAAAATGATATAAACACTTGGTTGGAGTATTAAGAAAGGGGTAAGAATTTTCAGAATATTTTTAGCATATAATATATAAGAATTCTGTTACCAAAAGATACTCCCTTTACTTTGGGAATAAGAAATGCTCTGGTGAAGATACCAGTGGTTTTTGACAGACGCCTTGGTGGTTATTTTCTATTGACAAGAGTTGGTAGAGGGCACTGCTGCCATGGAACCTGAATCCACAGTATTACTGATTTTGGAGACTTCAGAATGGCAGCATTTAACTGTCAGAAACAAGATGGAACTGATTTCCACAGAAGACAGGAAGGCCAGGCTGACAATCAGGATAGTCCACCATCAGTGACCTGACAGATCAGGTAAATACGTCATGGTGCCCCTAGAGGCGTGACAGGTACACAGTTAACTACAGTGTTCCTTGAATTGTTTAAATTAAATAATAATAAAACTCAACAAACAATAGTGAAATGAGAAATGGTGAGCAAAATGCTAAAGTCACCATGGCATGAAAGTCATCACCCACTTAATGCTGAGATGTAATTCACAGTTTCTGAGCTAAAGGGCTGAGTCTTCTTGAACAAAGACACTTAAATCCCACTGCATGCATGTTATAGATGCTTCTCGGATCCTCCCTAAAATATAAATAGCCAGTTGTATACTCTTAGATTTTGAATCTTAGTTAGCACTTTATAAGCACACTACACATATTATACAAGTCGGATAATTAAATGGACTCATTAAACTCCACAGAACATACTATTATATAAAGGCTTCACTGAAGATGAATGATTTGATACAGGAGGAAAAGATGAGTATAGAAAATTTTTGAAGCCCAAAAGACTCCCAGGCATAGCACTCAGTGTCCTTTTCCAATAATTTTTTCCTTATCTCCAGATTTTGAATAACTAAGATTTGTGTGAGAAATTTTGGTTTTAAAAGAACCCTAAAAGTTTCCAGCAAGGTGTTTTGTGTCCTTATTATCACTTCGCCACCGATAAACAAGTCAGCCATGGGAGCCATTATGAACATTTAAAAATTTAAATAGCATATTATAAATTAGTATTTAGCCCATTGGACATGAATTTTGGCTAAATATAGGTAACAGAATTTCAAGCTTCCTCGGAGATAAGCAGGGGGCAGCCCCAACCCAACTGTAAAACGGTATATTGCACTAGGACCTAAAACACTACCACATTTTCTAGTATGAGCTAATGAGTAGAGTTTTGGTTCAAGCCTATATCACAATGGGATAAACTTGGAAGGATATACTTAGTATCTGATAGAATTTTCATTTCTACTCTTTATTTGGCCACATTCAGTCTACTGATGGAACTCGTCAAAGATATTACTCATTACTGTTAGAGTATTTTCAATTTTTAGCATTTCTTTTTTATTCTTTCTTATAATGCTTATGTGTTTACCTCTTTATTTCTATTATGTTCTTAGAGGTTGTCTTTTTCCCATTTAAGCTCTTAATATATTGATTATGGTCAACTTAAACCCTGTACCTGAAAACTCCAAAATCTGTGTCATATCTAATGCAGGCTTTGTCTTTTCAGGCTGGGTATGAGTTGTTTTTTTGTTTGTTTGTTTGTTTGTTTTCCTTCATTTTAAGTGTGTCTGATATTTGTTGGGTGAAACAAACTTAAAAAAGAAAAAAATGAATTAGATGAATAATTCCATCTTAAATTTTCACACAAAGCTTGAAATTCTGTTACTTTATTTAGCCAAAATTGATGTTCAATGGGCTAAATACTAATTTATAATGTGCTATTTAAATTTCTAAACTTTCACAGTGGCTCCCATGGCTGACTTGTTTATCGGTGGCCATGTGATAAGAAGGACATAAAACCTCTTGCTGGAAACTTCTAGAGTTCTTTTAAAAGCACTGACATTTTTCTCTTTGTTCAAATATTTCAGAAAATGGTAGATAGTATTCCATATAATACCCAAGTTTCTCCAATTTACTATGCACATGTAGATGCATTCAAATATATTGAAAAGAGGAGAATTCCAATTTTATTTCACTGTTTTGAGAAATGCAGATAATTCTCACATGCAAATATTTTATGAACAATTATAAGTTCAACAAAATGAACTTGGCTCTTTAAAAACCCTGTTGCAAATTGGTCCTTTAGATCTCCACATAATTATTAGCAGTCTTTTAGAATAACTGTATTTTCTCTTTGTGTTTAAAAAGAAGTGAAAGTACCTGACTTTCTCTCAAATGCTCATAGGTATTTCTTTAGAAGAGAACAGGCTTTGCTAATGACCATGAACCACTGTGAGACTATTTAAAGATACTCAGAATAGATAAAATTATGATTGTGTACAATAGGTCTGGCTTTAGTTATTTCAAATAGTTCTTTCTTTCATATATAGCAATGGGAAGAAAGATACAAAAGTGGTAGGTTATAAATCTAATTTGCATTACTGTTTCTATTACTATTATTTTTAATAAAAGGAAAGAAGCCAGTGGCTCATAATTAAAGAGAACTTTTCAATCTTTACTTCTTTTCTAATACATTTTATAGAGAGAATTACAGTTTATACTTTAATGATTGAAGAGGTTCCAAAATACTAATGCAGTTACTTCTCTCAAGACATGCTGTCACAGTG
>CM052539.1:177595120-177628342 GCA_028533065.1 Trachops cirrhosus | reverse complement strand
TTATGGTTAGCAAATAGCAAAAGTTTTCAACATCTATAGCAATGCAATTTTTTAAATTTATGATTTTGGGCATATACCTTTTACAATTGAGGTAGTAACCATAGATTCATTAATCACAACAATTATGTCATTTATACTTTTCTTATTTTAAGTATTTCTGATTCATTGTCAGTATTATATGAACCCTTGTATACAACATTATTATAACCAAAACCCTTTCTAGTATAAATTAAACAAAGCAGTTGATAGAATTTTATTTTGGCAAATATTCACTGAGTCTATAAAACTCAATATTTATCATGTGCATAAGACTTTGCACTAGGCTCTCTGGAGACTACAAATAAAAATTTATCACATATCACCTCTGTTATAACCCTATGTTCAACGGACTTTTCTCCATGGTGGAACTTAATGCCATATTCACTCCTAAATATTATTATTTATTAAAAATTTCAAATAAATAGTTCTAGAATAGAATTTTTACTTTTGGTGTTCCAAAGCAGAGCTCGAGGAGGACTTTTACATGAGTAGTGTGTTTGAGAATGTGATGCATGAGAGACATAGAAGTGAAACAGGATTTGGCTTTGGGTGGTAAACACACAATGCAATATAGAGTTGCATTTTATATCATATTATAAATGATATATTATAGAATTGCACAACCTATATAGAATTCTATGTAATAGAGTTCTATTATAATTCTATAATAGAATTATAGAATTGTGCATGTAGAATATGCACATATAATTTTATTAACCAATGCTACCACAAGAAATTCAATTAAATTTTTATTGAATTTATTGTAGTATCATTGTTTAACAAAATTATGTAGGATTCAATTGTAAAATTCTTAAGTGCAGCATCTGTATATTGCATTGTGTTCACCACCCCAAGTCAACTCTCTTTCCATCAACAATTATACTCCTATCCCTTTTTCTACCGCTTCCACCCCATTTCCCTCTTATAATCATCTTTATGTTGTCTGTTATTTTTTATGATTTTATTTATTTATTTTTAGTAGCAGAAGTGAGGGAGAAATACAGGGAGAGAGGCATCAAAAAGTGGTTGTGTCTCATATGCCCACTACTGGGAACCTGGCCCGCAACCCGGGCTTGTGCCCTGACTGGGAATTGAACTGGCAGCCTTTGGTTCACAGGCTCGCACTCAGTCCACTGAGCTACACCAGTCAGGGCTGTTGTCTATTAATTATTTTAAGGCACAAGAAAGGATGAAGAACCATGTAGAGATTTATTATGAGTCACAACTGTAAACCACAGAATTCTCCCATTTATGAGATGACTACCTTAATGGGATAATATCACAGCTACAGGGTAATTTATATGTAAAATGTTTATTTAAAGTAATGGCAAATTTATTATTAAAAGAAATGAAAATAATGTAGCTTACAAACATATACACAGATCAAGAGATTTAAAAGTAAATGTAAATATAGAAGCAGTTATGAATGCAAAAACCATATATGCTGGTATTATAGACTAAAAAAGATAAGTATTAGTTTACTAATAAATGAATTTAACAAATGTTTGTTGCACATCCACTGTATATGCAAATAATCTCAGAATTTTAAAAAGCCACAAAATTCTAATAAAGCCACAAAAAGTTCTCCTTATCTAATATATTAATATTTGTTTACATATTCATTGGGATTTTATTGTTTATGCTCTATCAATAATTATCAAACTAGTAAAGTCAACATTGTGCCTTTTACATTTAAAACTTTTTGAATTTCATCTTATAATTGACAGATGTCTCTGGAACAGATAGGAGAATACCAGTTTTTTTTCAGTAAGCATTTATTTTTTCAGTGATATCTGTTATGCTACAATTTGTTCCTGACAAGCAAAACTCTTGGATAAAACATATTTGCTTTGCATGTCACCCTGAAAATATCTCAGAAAAGTTTTGACAGGTGAAATACAGTATTCTTGGTGGTCTATTTTGTATTATTCTGAGTCATTTTTGTATTATCTAAATTCCTATGTTGAAAAAATTTTACCTTAAAAATATAATAAAATAACTTTTAACATTAAAGTTTCAGGGCCACATATATTTTAGTTTTTATGACCTTACAGTGCCACATGTTTTCAGGGTATTTAATTAAATTAATAAATCACAACTTTCCCAGATTCACAATTACTTAAAAATTCTTATCTAACATTTAATTTTTTCTTTTTATTGAACTTACTGGTGTGACACTGGTTAACAAAATTATACCAATTCCTGGCGCACAATACTACAATATGTCACCTGTGCACTGTATGGTGTGTTTATCCCAAACCAAGATTCCTTCCATCACCTTTTATCCCCAGTATAGCCTTCTTCACCTTCCCCTATCCTGTCCCCAAAATCACCTTACAGATATCACTTCACATGTCTCAGAATGTCTATCATCAATACACCAGCAAACAAGTGTTGGTGAGGATATGGAGAAAAGGAAACCATTGTGCACTATTGGTGGAAATGCACATTGGTGCAGCAACTTTAGAAAGCCGTATGGAATAACCTCAAAAAATTAAATGTAACTGCCTTATGACTCAGCCATTCTACTTTTGGAAATTTATCCAAAGAAACCTAAAACACTAATTTGAAAGAATACATGCACCCCTATGTTCATGGCAGCCTTATTTACAGTAGCCAAGATTTGGACGCAGCCCAACTACCCATCAGAAGATGAGTGGATAAAAAAGCTGTGGTACATTTATACAATGGAATACTATTTGACCATGAAAAAGGAGGAGAGCATTATGCTAAGTGAAATAAATCAATCAGAGCAAGACAAGTACCATATGATTTCACTCCTATGTGGAATCTAATGAACAAAATGAACAAACAAGCAAAATACAGGCAGATTCACAGATGGAGAGCAGGCTGACAGCTGCTGGGAGGAGCGGTTTGGGAGCTGGACTGGGGGTAGAAGGATTGAGAAGCAAAGGAGAAAAAGAAAAAAATCTTATGAGTGTGAATTATTTAGTTTTCCATTGTTTTGATAATTATCCAAAAGTATTTCTACATATTTGATTGGTAAGACATTTTGATAATAGCATGTAGGCTTTATGATTTCAATATTTGGGAGTTATTATCAATGAAGTAAATAATAAACATCATTTGTTATCGCTACTTATACAGCTTACAATTTGTAAAATGTGTGACTTAATGAAAATTATTCAAATTCTAAATATCACAGTTTTGTTTATCTGTAGCATGGTGATAATAATTGTTTTTAGACCAAAATTATGAGAAATAATATATACAATTTGTCAGAGGACCCTCTAAGAATTTATATTTATGTGATAGAGATAGCTCTTTGTCATCTACTTTACTTTTATTATCACTACTTCTTTTATTTTTGTTGTTTTTAAGTATATTTTATTGACTATGTTGTTACAGTTTTTCTCCCTCTTATCCCCTTCTGCCCTGCAGTCCCTACCCACTAGCATCACCCCGCTTAGTTCATGTCTATTAGACTGGCAAGAAAAGCCAATAATTTTTCCTTTTCTGATTTTGTATAGCATGTTTCACTTTCTTTTAAAATCACAGCCTCTCCTAAAGCAGTGTCTCGTTTTAAATATCTTTTTATGATAAAACACCATGCCATACTCAATCAGTGAGACTTAATCAGTGTAAGCAATTGGGGTTATCCTTTTGATGAAAAGATTTTTGGTTTACATGTGTCTAATATGTCATATAAATGACACAAGTACATTCTTAAACATAAATCAGAGTTGATATAATAATATGTATATGTGGCTATAAAGATGGGAAAGAAAAAGAAGTAACGAAAAAGAAGAGACATCATAGATGGCCAATCATCAGATGCTTCTTATAAAAAAAAAAGCAACAAATTTGATTGTTGGAAAATGCTAAAAGGAAGGATTCCTACCTTAAATTTGAAAAAAAAGTTATTGATTTACAGTTAAATTACACAAAAAATAGTTAAATATAGTTTTCTTAAAACCCTATGGTTCAAATGAGAGACACTCCTCATGACACTTGCAACATAAAATCTTGTAACTATCTGTGTAAATTTTAAAATGAAAAGATTATTTTTCTCACCTCCATTGAGCACTTAACAAATAGTCTTATGATATTTCTTGATGTAACTCAGAATGGAAAGACATATCTAGGTATGAGTAACAAAATTTCAATTCTATATGATTAATCTAAGCTATAGTTTCTTTATTTAACATTTATGGATTTTGCCAAGAAATGAAGTAATTTTTCTTTTTATGATTGTACTTAAAAATAAAATCTTCAGTAATAAAACCTTGTAAATGTTCAAGAGAACACTTTGTGGTCCAATGTCACTGCTCTTAATTTTCTATAAATTTTCATGAAATTCTTTTGAAAACCTTGCTAAGAATGTAGTCTTTTCCCCTCTAATATTTTCAATTATTTACTGCTAAAGAATATTAAATTTATTTTGTTGGAGTGTTGAAGAGTTTTTGTATGTTCAAGCTGTGAATTATATAATGTGGAAGACTGTATTTTTAAATTGTGCTAACTGAAATAAAAGATTCACTCTTTCACTCTTAGGCTCAAACTTAAAGTACTCTTAAATTATTCAAAAATACTGCTAAATAATACATGAACTCATTATTATTGGTGGTAATATTTGAAGAAATATGTTATGTTTCATTCGATATCAAGTAAAAAACATGCTATGGCAAAGTGGTGATGCACCATTTGGAGAGCCACCACGGTCTAAGCTCTCACAGTGTAGGTTATGTTCTAGGAGTGAAATCTACCTTCTTGACCTAAGATGAAACTATAAATGAACTACACACAAGAGAGTAAAAGTTATTGTTTTTAATTCTCAATAATAGCCAGAAAAATACTAAAACATTCTGAAAGAAGAAGCTATCAACCAATGTCTGATTTAAAAAAAAAAAATGAAGAACTTTTTACCCTGGCTGGCGTAGCTCAGTAGATTGAGCTCGGGCTGCGAACCAAAGTATCGCAGGTTCGATTCCTAGTCAGGGCATATGCCTGGGTTGTAGGTCAGGTCCCCAATGGGGACCACATGAGAGGCAACCACACACTGATGTTTCTCTCTCTCTCCTTCTCCCTCCTTTCCCCTCTCTAAAAATAAATAAATAAAATCTTTAAAAAAAAATGAAGAACTTTTAATATAAATTTCCAGATATTCCAAAAAAATGAAAACAAAGAAACACAAAAGATTCACCAGGATCAAAGTACTATAATCTAAAGAATATAGCAATGGATTATTAACACCAAGTTTTGGTCAACCTTTCATTTCTCTGGATTCCAGACTGGATACTTTTATTTATTTCTGTCCTGATTTCAAGCATGAGAGAAAAAGCATTCAAAGTACATTTTGAAAACTCATAATAAGAATATGGGAATTTTTAAAGTGTTCTGACAGTAATTTATTTAGAGAAAGCTAAAATAAGTTTTTTGTTAAAATATAAATTATCAATTTTCAAAATAAATGAAAGATGGAGCCTTATGAATTTAAGAAAGTTTCGACTGCAAGTAGAATAATTAAAAAGAAAACAAAATCACATAATAGCAGAGTAAAACTTTTAAATACCAATTCAGAGGGAAAATCATGAAGGGGCTATATTAAAACATGCATACACACTATTTTCAGAAGGCAAAAAGAAGAGTGACAAATGACAATTCAACCTAGGGTATGGAAATAAGGAGATGAAGGGATGACATTTTAATGTTCAGAAGGGAAAATAAAGCCAATCTAAAATTTTAAACCATGAAATATTATCCTTTGAAAATTAAGATAAAGTAGATAATTCTAGACAAACACCTACCCCTGAGGTTATGTTAAAATATTGCATCGATGTTAAATTTTCTGATTTTGGATAATGTACTATAACTAACTGTATTCTGGTGACATAGGAAATTAACCTAATATTTAAGAAATACATATGGAGGTATTAATGAGTTAGGATATGCTGTAAGCAACCTACTCTCAAAGTTTCAGAAAAGAATTGTGTATCTTTTTCCAAGTAGAAGAAGACCTGAACTCATGTAAGGGATGCTATCAGTTTTCTACCAGCACCCTGTACCCTGCCCTTGGAGGGCACCTGCAGACATTTCCAGCACTTGCCAAAGTTTTCCTGAATCTTTGCCCCTGAGAGAGTTACTAACTACAGGATTGGCCTTCATTGGTAAGGATGAGGAAAGCAGTATCCAGATGTGACCCTTAACTAACAAGGAATGGGATAGGATGGACAAAGGCCCTGTATTAGTTACTACTGCTCCAGTGGTTTAAAATAATAGAAGTTTATTATATAATTCTGTAGGTAAGAATTTTAATATGCATTTACTAAAGTAAAATTAAGATGTTGGCAACACTGTGATCTTTCAGGAGGTTCTGTGGGATAATCCATTTCTTTGCCATTTCCAGATTCTATATATTGTCTTCATTTCTTTGTTTGTATAAACTTGTGTCTTCATAGCCAGCAATGGCTGTTTAACACATTTTCATGGTGTTATATTTGGTTCCATCGCTTCTGCCTTCCTTATTTCAAGAATCCCATTTTAAGACTCTTTTGACATCATTGCCCTCACTTGTATAATCTAGGATAATTTCTAATTGGAAAACCACTTGATCAGTAAACTCCATTCCATCTGTAACCTTAATTCTCCCTTATCATCTGACAAAACAGTCAAAGATTCTGCGACTATTGGAACATGAACACTTTGAAGGAATACTATTTTGCTTTCTCCATACCCCAACTTTATTTTGCCCTAATTGTGAAATTTTGGAGTATGCCCTCAATCCCAGTGGGTTATTCCTCATATTCCCACAACAACTCATTCATTTACACAGTCTTTATCATCTTCTGTGCATCCATCATTTACTCTTCCTTTCCTCAACAGGCCTTCCTTGTATTACTTTCCAAATAAACTGCTTGAACTCAGGTTTATCTCAGGTTCTGCTTTTACTTTTGATATTAAAATTTAGTAAAATGCTTCACAAAATGGAATACCATTATATCCCAAGAACTTATATGCATGACCCATGGGCATGAGTAATGGTGAGGGGATTGCCTGAGAGAGCAGGGGTACTGGGTGGAGGAGGGAAAAGGGGAAAAATTGGGGCAACTGTAATAGCATAAGCAATAATATATAATTTTAAAAAAGAAACAAGCACAATATCAATATAAAAACAAGTTGCAAATTATTGTATATAAATTATAAGATTCAATAATAATGAGAATATATTAAAATTGACATACCAAACTAAAATTTCTATTGCATCACACTTGTAATGTTGCTATAATTTAAAAATATCTAGATTCCATATCTGTTAATTTGCCAAATAAAGTTTTTTGCATTACATCTTGATTGCTTGTACTTTGAACTAACCTCAACATTCATGTTGAATATCTGTGATAAGGTTTAAATGCAATAATTGCTTCTCTCAAATCTCTCTGCTTGGAAGATGTCACCTACCTTTACTCATTTTTCATTTAAAATCAGCCTTACAAAGTATTATCTGATACTCAAATTCTCATTAACTTCCTTTTCCACAAAATGTATACAGTACTTATAATCCAAAGAGCCTAATTTTGAGACAAAATTCCCCAATGATTATAGCTCTATTAAATTTCAAATTCATTTTTGCACTCCCTAAGGTGCCAAAATAAGAAAGAAAAAAAAAACTATACAGAAGGAAGCATAAAAAGTGTACTTCACATTTGCTTATTCATTGGTTTAGTTACATGAGATATGATGAAAGCCTAGAATTATTTATATTGGTGCTGCTGATATTTTAATGGATAAACTTCTCCGCACTTCTATTGTTATATCATGCAGTGAATTTTTAAGACAAATTATCTGGAATTACTTAGCTGCATAGTATTTTAAACTTAGCCTCTAATGTTTCTTCCATGAAGGCATAAACATAAATTCAATGGAATAAATCATAACTGAAATGTGTGAAGTTAGCTTAGTAGTTAGAGGTTTTTATACAAATAAAAGCTTAGTTTGTGAAGTAAATACCTACTAAAAATTTGTTTAATGTATGTAGATTTTTGTTTATTTAGTTGTTTTGGAGGAGAGCACATTGGGCACTATAGTTTAAAAATGTATATAAGCTTTTTATGTACTGATATGGAATGTTCTCCAAACAGCAAAGTACAGATCAGCACATATTGCATGCTATCATTTCTATTAAAAGCATAGATATATTTGCAAAAAAGGCTTTACTCAAGTTTTTAGTCATAAAAGTATTGGGTTGGTCAAAAAGTTTGTGCATTTTTTCCATAAAAGACACATTTTTTAATTTTCACCAATAATTGTATTGATTTGGATATTTTGAGTATGTTAGCCAACATGGTGCAATGCTGATTGATCTCAATAAAAGTATCAATTTGGTCACTGTCAACTTCAACTGGTCTACCCAACCATGGAACAACATCCAGTGAGAAATCTCCAGCATGGAGCTTTGCAAACCACTTTTGAGGTGTTTGATCTGTCACAGCACCTTCTCCATACACTGCACAAATCTTTTTTGTGTGTGTTTCAGTTGCATTTTTACCTTTCTTGAAATAATAAAGAATAACGTGCCAAAAATGATGCCCATTTTCTTCTTTCTTCAATATTAAAATGCCTACACAAAAATTCACCAATTTTAATGTTTTTTTTAATCCATAGCTGGCATGACAGCTGTCACAATACAATCTAACAAAATTGTTTCAAATGAATCAAAGACAAATAAATGCTACTAGAACCATTTTATGGAAAAATCCAATCAAACTTTTGGGCTAACCCCATATAGTCAGTGCATTAATGTACAAAGGATCTGACTTATTGAGTCATTCCCTAAAATCCAATAGAAGCATAATTTTGATCCTATAATACTTCCATTAACTGATTATTCAAACTGTAGTCCCATTTTTGTGTGTCTGACAATTTTTCTTTTTTGTTACCTGATTTAAATGTAATTATTAGTTATGGTTCTTCAGTCAATGCTTTTGCCACATGTGATCAATTTATTATGTAATACCTGTATATTTAAATATTAGAGTTGAGCAGTTTTTTTCTGAGCAGGAAGGAAAGCTTTAGCAACTTATCTCACACATACATGCTAGTCCTCTTTGACCATTACCTAGTCCTTCTGGTCACCACTGGGACCTGCTGCAGCAAGGTCTACACACTAAACATTGCCCAGGAAGGGTGCCCCACATTTAAATGCCATGTATTTAATAAAAGTGGTGGAAAAGTGATGCTGTTTCACAAGAAACCAAATGCCTTTATGAAACTATATAAAATGAAAATGAAAATACTGTTAATATTAAGTAAAAGAATAAGAAAGTGTTATTATAGGTTATTCTCTAAAATAGAGATATGATACTTTCAAAATTGAAAATAGTAAAAAACAGTAGGAAGAGAGAAATAGCAAGCTATAAGTCTCTTGATTATTGTTTTAAACATACAAGAGCAGAGCATCTCATGAATTAAACTGTTTTATTACTATATTTTTCATCAAGAAATCATACAGAGGTCAAAATTTGAAAATGAACATTATGAAAGTAAGTGGAATAAAACATATGTCACCTAATTATAAGCATTGTTAATACTTTATATATTTTTCTACTGTTTTCTATGTACTATGCTATACACACAGATTTGTAATATTTTTATTTAACTATTTGTAAGCAATATTTTGGTTAATAAATGTTTATTTATAATTTATTTCTAAATAATGATACCAACCAGAGTCTTCCTCAATATAATCTTACATAATTTGCATGAATTGTTTCAGTTAGGAAAAAATATGTAAATTGCCTGTGAAAATTTATCTTACCTTCCCTAGTCCATTGTTCATCATGAGTTCCTAATCTTAGTGAAGAATACTAACATAAACCTAGTTATAACTCATGGGGAAATCTAGAAGGTGAACTTGACCCTTCCCCCTCCTTTAATGAGCAGAGGACTTGGATTTAATTAGCCTTTTGACCCACAATGGCATTAGAGTTTTCAAAAACGACTTCCACTTTAAATTGCTACCATAACTTAGTTGGTGTGCCATCTAACTACGCTCCAACATCTGCTTCCCTGGGCAGCTAGAGAAAGTCTTCTAAAAATTTATCCTAGCACTCTCTTGTTTAACACCTTTTATTGCTTCTTTTTGATTTTGGAATAAAATCCAAACTCCTCAAATATGGATTCTAACTCTCCTACTCCATTAAGATTTCTATAACAAAATACCACCAATGGGTATCCTGCAAACAGCAGAAATGTATTAATTGATGTTCTGGAGGATTTAAGTATGAGATAATACTTCCAGCACCATGGTCAAGTGGGGACCCTCTTCCAGGACTCAGACTTCTTATTATACTCACATGTAAGGGTAGTAATCCCCATCATGTGGGCTCAGCCCTTGTGGCGTAAACTCATTCTAAAAGCCCACCTCCTGATACTATCATATTTGTAGGTTAGGATTTCAACAGATAAATTTGGGGGAGGAGAGAAGACACAAACGTTCAGAACAAAGATCCTTTATGACTTGCAGACCCACTGATATTTTCTGGTCACCTCTTTGACTGGGGACCTTCATACATGTTCTTCTATCAAACTGAAACTCGACAATCTCACAAGAGTATTGCTTCTGCTGAGAAGACTCCTTGGGCTTAATTAGCTTCTATGAGGTGATCAATGGCATTTGATGGGTATTGCGAACTGTGTCTTTTCTGCTAGATTGTCAGGCCAGTAAAGACAGAGTGCACATCAGACAGCCAAGGACATACCCAATAACATCTTATGGAAAATTTAAATGCATGTTTTAGTCAATAAATTTCCTATTATTCAAACACCTATTTAAAAGACTTGGAATGGGAGGAGGAAGAATGTGCTAAGAAAATAATGAGAAAGGGAAGAAAACAAACCTTAAACTTTTACTTATGTCTATGACAGGAAATAGGTTTATAAGCATATTTCCCCCTCAATATGTATATTAAACGTAGATCATAAAGCAGTACATTTTAGGAATAAGTTTAGTTAGAAATGTATATAGGTAGGCACATATTTGTGCTGAGTGCAGCCTGTGCAATGAAATGTTAATGGCGGTTAGCCTTTGTTCATAACTTAAAGATGAAGATGCTTTTCTTTGTTTATTTTCACCTTCTAATCTTTCTGGCAATGGACTACTTACCTGATCATAAATTAAAATAATAGAATGAAACAGTATATAAATGGAATTTTCACTCCTCAAATACTGCATCCTATTTTTGTTAAATTTGCTGAGGCTCTAGAGCTCTGTGACAGTGTTTAATTGCACTCTTTGTTTCATTGTGAAAGCATCTTCATAACTATCATTCCAATAATGCAGTCAAGTTATTACATTGAACATTATGCAAAATGAATGTGAAATCCAAAACAAAGGTGAAGTGGAAGCCACCTAACTTCACAGGGCTTGCACACTTATTACACTTATCCTTCCAACAAAAATTTTAATTCATGAATTTCCCAAAAATGTATGAAAAGAAGTACTTGTTTCCCTTTTAAAGCAAATTATCCAACTGAAATATCTACATTATATTTTATTATTATTTGCAATTATACATTTTGCTGGTTTTAGGAATATGCTTGAATTATACATCATTTCACATTTTTTTATGTTTTACATTTTGTTCACTAAAATTATTGGCTTCTACATTAATAAATCCATTTCCTTCTCTCGGATTCTCATCTGTGCTTTTCCAATATTCTATCAATGAGTAGGGAGTAGAAAAACAATTCATTTGGTCTATATTATAATGTTTAGTGAAGACTTAGTTTAATCAAAAAGTACAATGTCGAGATATTTTATAGATTTTTATATAGTAAAGGTTTAATTTGTGCTTCTGAGAGCAAAAGATATTTCTTAAATATCATGTGCTAAGCTGAGTCTAACACGTTTGTCACAAAAAAGCAAATTGTAAAGTCATAAATTCAGTTTGAAATGATTAAGTGTTAATAAATAACAAAGAAAACTGTTGAATATAAATAGATTCTCAAATTTATAATGGAAACTATAAGTAAATCTTCATGCTTTTTACAAATTAAGTATCATCTTGACTTCTGTAAGTACTCCAGTTCTCTCAAAAAAATGGAGGAAAAACATTGTTCTAGTGAGTGTCAGGGAATGCAATAATTTTTTATAATGTATTAAGGGAAAAATGAAGTCTTTGAATAAAACACCCAAGTCTTTTATTTTTAATAAAGCCACATGAACATGGGAAGCTTACATTGTGAGTGCAGACATTTGTAAAGCCACTTCCTCATTTATAATTTTGCCATAGGCAGCTTCTGAAATGGCCCCCAGTGGTGCCCTCCCACGAACAGTCTACTCCCTTCTGTATGGCCCTCCATTTGCATGTAAGCAGTAACTAGTAACTAGCTTCTAATAAACATAAAACGGTAAAAGTTATGTTATGAGATGTTACTTTCAAGATTAGTTTTCCGGAGATTGGTTTCCATCTTGCTCTTCTGTCTTCTCCCTTACTCCCTCTTTCGAAGCCAGCAGTCATGTTGTGAGTCTCCTAAGAAGGGGCCCACATGCTTCACAGCAAGGAGCTACAGGGAGAATTTTGGACATTTTCTTTCAAAGAACTGAATCCTGCTTTCAACCGAATGAGAAGACTGCTGCTTTAGCTGGCACCTGGGTGACAGCCTAAGGAGTGTCCAGAGTCAGAAGACCCAGCTACAAGAAATTGAGATTGTAAATGATGTTACTATATGCCACACAGTTAGGGGATAATTTGTTATACAGTGATTGATATTTAACATGATATTACATAATGTTCTGCATTTTATAGTGACAGATACAACAGATATAATATCCCAGCAAATAAAAATATAATGACACCTATTTAGGCAAATAGATGTACATAGTTGCTTGCAGCCTGTAATAAGTAAGAGTGAACAAAAGAAAGGGATTTAAAAATGTGAAAATAATACACCATATTTTGCCATATATAATGTAGTTACTTGTATATAATGTGTACCCAAATTTTTAATCCAAACATTCAGGGAAAAAATCTTTCATTTTAATTTTTTAATTTTTAAGACTTTATTTATTTATTTTTAGAGAGAGGGGAAGGGAAAGAGGAGAGGGAGAGAAACATTGATGGCAGTTGGGAACCTGGCCTGAAACTGAGGGATGTGCCCTGACTGGGAATAGAACCTGCGACCTTTCAGTTTGTAGTCCAGCACTCAGTCCACTCACCCACACCAGCCAGAGCTCGTTTTATTTTATTAACTCAACTTTTTATTACATTTAGAAAAAAACAATTATTGTTTTCCAAGGTAATATTTTGCATACAGATATCTTTACAACTTTCTGGAATTACACTTTTAATGCATAAGCATAAATAAAAGAATTTAAAACATTTATGTAGATATGTAATTTCTACTACCCATGTATAACGCACACCTTATTTTTCCCTCAAATTTTTGGACAAAAAAGTGTGTATTATACATGGCGAAATATGGTGTGGCTATACCACTAAATTAAAGGGATAAGATTTTTTATAATTTATAACTATTTATATATATTTGTACATTTATATAAAAAATCAATGAAAGTTCAAGAGTTGCATATATTTTGGAGAATTTGGTATTCTACATTGACTGTTTTAATGTTACCATTATAACTTAGTTCTCATCATCAGTCTGCTAATAACTAGCAAGGTCTTCATGTAACCAGTCTCTCTCTAATGGATGAGGGGCTGATGAGATGATTTTAAAGATATATGGTAACTATGAAGTTCTATGATTATAAATTCTTTCTTACACTTTCATATACTTTTTAACACTCCTATACTTTACTGAGCCAAAGTAGATAATTAGAGGTACATACCAAATATAGGTTAGGGCAAAATTAAAACAAAAGAAAGTAAAATTACTAGACTTTTAAAGAAATCTTAGGCAGTCTTTATAGAAAATATTATGCAATTAAAATAAGATTAAAATATAACTACTATTCTGGCTGATTAAAATATTTCAAGTTCTATGCTAATCTGTATATGTACCTTATTATTCTGAATTATAGATAAAAATGATATTAAGTGAGAAGTTTATGGGCACATATTTATAAGGGAATGGATATAAAGTTTAAATTTTCATTCCCAAAGCTTGTAATGACAATAGGCATTGAATAGGTATTATTTTAATTTATTAAAAAATTAACTTTTGGTTAGGAAATGACATGTCATGAAAACTTAGTTAATTACATTAAAAATGATTTCTAAACAGACAGAAAAAATCTACACCAAATAAGGACTAAGTTTTGTAATAATAAATATAAAAGTAGCATTTATACTGGAAATTAACACAGATATTTAATAAAAATATTTAGGTAATTTGTAAAGCAGCTGCCAGAATATTTACACATTTATTACTAATAAGTGAAGGTGAAGTTGGATCGTCTCTGAAACAGCGGGCATAATGACAGCTACATTTTCCTCTCATAACAGTGAAGCATCGTTGCCTCTTCCTTTAAAGTACAAGCATAATTAAGATCATATTTAATTTAATTACCAAAGTTTTTTAAGCCAAATAAATCTAATTCATTTTAAAGAGCAATTTATGTTCTGGGTAATAAGCATGACACATTGGCTCCACAGGTGAAGCAAAAAGATAAAGATGGCTATATTTAATTTTTAAGAGATGTGACACATAACCTAATAACTGACCTTAAGTAAGAAATCTCTGCAATTATATAAACCAGAGAGCTTCCAATATGTGAAATAAAGCCTTCTGGGTAACTAATATTCTGAGACTTTTATTACTGAGTTGGAGCAGGCAAAGCTGACAGGCAATGAGATTAAGCACAGGGCACAGAGGGTACATCCTGGTGCTTCACTTCCAGCGGCGATGTGATGCAACAGAGCCGCCTCCTTTCCGAGAAACCGAAGGAACTTTCACGTACTATTGTGCCATTTCCAAGTATTCTTTCATAAATGGAAATAAGCTTTCATTCTACGTGTTGTATCATGCTGACATGTTTGAAATTCACCGAAAAGTCCCCAGGTTCTTAAAATTATATTGTATTCATTGTGTTCTTTAAAGAAACAATACAATAGGTATTACTTAATTGCTATTTTTCTGTTTTGCATTGTTCCATTTTGCAGGCAGTTAAAATAACTTCCAATTTCTTGTGTAAGAGTAAAGGAGGGGTATGTGTAAGTAATTGAACCATTGTAAACATTGGTGGTCTTACAGTACTGCCATCATCATTTTTATCTGATCTTTACATGGAAGGATGGTTGGAAAAAGTTGTAATATAAACTATGGATCCAAAAGTCATTTCACTACATTAAGAGTTCATACATGTAAATAAATTAAGCATATAAATATATTAAAACTAGAGCATCCTACAATCTCCAAAATGTTAAAACATGTAATCATTAATAAAACAGAAATTTGAATTGATATAATCAAATCATATGAGTTCTTGTAGGCTGTAGTTTCTGATTGTTGACCTTTTTCAATAATTAACTAATATGTACAGCAAAGTAAACAATTAAATAATTAGACCAAATCTATTTCAACTATTCCATTCATTCATTTTCTAATTTAAAATAATTTACTAAAAAGCTTAATTAAACATATTTCCTTAGATTTTAAAGTATGCAAATGCATATTTCCATTGAGAATTTTAGACCAGTTTTATTATAATTTTCCATAATTCACTGTTATTCTCTCCTTTAATTCAATAATAGATCTTCCCACTTTTATTACTAATAAATGTGTCTACTTATGTTATCAAGTATTAATATTATTTCTTTAAGGTTATGCCTTAACAGCTCTAAATCTAGCCAATCATTCTATGAAATTGCTAACTTAAGGCAGGTAAAGGATATAATTCAGGAACTACAATGGTTCTATATTTAGACTGACAACTTGGTTCATTCTTCACATAAACTGAATTTATCTAATAGTTCACACACTCTGCTTTCTGAATAGCAGACAATTTTTGACTGACATGTAATTGCCTGATAATTCACATGTAAGTACCTAAGTGGAGACAGGCCAAATATTACATATAATTCATCCCTCAAGGACTAAAGCAATGGTTCTCTTACCACTTTTAATAAACCTATATAGGAATTTTGAACAGATTTGTATGTCCTTAACCTAAATATTTAATAATTTAATAATACAACACATTGTTGGGCAAAATAAAAGTTAAAATTAGTTCATTTGCTACTTTACTGGATGAATGCAAGTTTTCACTGATAAACTTTTGAAATAACCTTATAACATTTTACAGTTGAATTTATTGGACACATAAATGAATATCTGGAATATTTAACTATATTTACTATAAACTACCAATTACAAATTTAAAGATTATCTGTAATCATTCAGAGAACTATACTTCCTTACACCCTAATATATAAACTCATGTATATGCAAATTTATCAATACATATGTATATACAAGGGGGACCCAAAAAACCTGGAATTCATTTATTAAAAAAATGTGTTTACTTTTATATTTTTAAACTTCAGTCACCTTTAAAGTACTTCCACTTGATGTAATACACTTATTAAGACATTTTTTCCACTGCTCAAAACAGTTTTTGAACTCGTTGATTTTGATGCCTTTTAGTACTTCAACCATTTTTGGCCTCAGCTCTTCTACATCAGCAAAATATTTCTTCTTGTGGACTTTTTTCATCTGGGAATCAAAAAAATGTTGCTTAGGGAGAGACTGAGTGAATAGGAAGGGTGGGGCAAGAGGGTCATGACATTTTTGGACAAAAATTGCTGAACACTCAGCGTGGTGTGGGCAGGTGTGCCTGCAAATCACCCATCATGAAATGGGCAAACATGTTGAAAGAGTCTTCAAAACAAAATCACTGAAGCAGAACACAGCCTCTCACAAAAATGCCAGCTAGTACTCTGGTACAGATGGCTTCCTAGAACAGTCACCTAGCAGGGGCAAGCCTGTAGTATAAGGAACCTATCCTCCAGAAGACAATTCTGGTTGTTTTGGGGTCTCCTCTTGTATATAAACATACGTGTATACATACACTCATTTATATATTAAGACACAAATCAAGATACAGCTTAAATAAATGATCAAATTAATACATTGCATCTAATACCTCCAGTTTGATGATATTTTATACTTTCAAAACATACTCAATATCACTTCAAGTCTTTTATCTCTATTCCAATCATTTTTCTTAGAAGCAGGCATAATTGCAAATCCATATAGTCTACATATATAATAGCCCAATACAACAAATGTAGTAAAAATAACATTGAAGATTAAATTTACTTCTGACAAATATGACCTTTGTGTATTAATTTTACAGTTAGCATTTGTATACTCATTGATTTAATTATGTATTTTACCAGTTTCATCCAATTTTTACTAGCACTAAAAACTTGAATGAACTTGGGAACTCAAAACTCTAATCACTATGCAGGTATTAAGTTTTATGATGCCATTTATATTCTATGACTAATTTGGTTCCTTTATTTTATTATTTATTTTATTTCTTTTCCTTTTATTAAATTTATTGAGGTGACACTGGTTAACAAAATTATAAAGGTTTAAGGTGCACAATTCTTCAGCGCATCATTTGTATACTGTATTGTGTATCCACCTCTCCAAGTCAAGTGTCTGTCTATCACCATTTATCCCCCTTCCTCGTTTCATTTTTCAAGTGTATAAAGATGCTCAGTGACCTACATAAATATTTTGTACTACTCAAAAATTATATTCTCTGTTCATATATATCTTCAAATAATATAGATCCACTATTGAATTTATCTTCTATAATAACAAAAATCTTCCTTCCAGTAAAATATCTTTGAATTAACCTTTTTTAAAGACTTTAAAAAGTAAACATTTATGAGTGGCTAATGGCATTTTAGTTTTTTTGAAATAGTTTTATTTGGAGGAAGGTTTATTTCAAAGAAAATATTAATGTTTGTAATTCTTGAAAGAAAATGCTGTGGTCTGTTTAATTTGCTATAATTGAGATTACATATTTACAATCTTCTAAAGAACTGTAATTTTAACCAAAAATTACCAAATATATAGGGTTAAGCAAGGATGGCAAATCATAATATTATTGACATAATTTATCATTGATATAAACAAATTTTGAGGGACAGGGGACCATAAGATGTTTACATATTCTTTCTAAGATCAGTTTTAATCTGTTCAGCTATTTTTCTAAGTTAGGCCTATGGGTAATGGTTTTATACAGTAGTCCACCTTTATTAAAAGTTTTATTTTTTGTAGTTTCAGTAATCAGTGATCAACCCAAGTCCAAAAATATTAATGGAAAATTCAAGAAATGCACAATCCCTAAGGTTTGGATTCCATACCGTTCTGAGCAGTGTGATGAAATCCCACCTCGTCCCACTCTGTTCTGTCTGGGATTTGAACCATCTCTGTGTTCAGTGCACCCAGGCTATAGACGCTCCACCTGCGTCAGTCACTGCTTAGCCTTCTCGGCTATCAGGCAGGCCTTTGTGATACCGCAGTGCTTGTTTTGAAGTAACCTTCGCTTTACCTGACAATTGTGCCAAAGCAATTCATATAACTTTTATTAAAGAATATTGTTAAAATCATTTCAGTTTTATTATTTATTATTAATATCCTATTGTGTCTAATTTTTAAGTCAATCTTTATTATCAATACAAATGCATAGGAAAAACATAGTATGTATAGAGTTTGATGTTATCTGAGGTTTACTGGGGATCTGGAATGTATCCCCATGGATAAAGGAGAACTACTGTACTTGATTAGTTTCCTTATCATCATCATGGGACTATTTTTATGCTTTTAAAGTTGTCGATTGCCGTCTACCAAGTTTGCCTGTGTCTTTTATAAAAAATTAAAATCAGTAAATGAACATTTTTTCCCAACACCTATGCAAGTGTGTAAGAAAATGAAGAAAATTTAACCTGTGTTATATGTGGAGTGGATCAGAAAACTGATAAAAAAATTTCCTAAAGAAATAGAAATATGATGTCAAGGAACATATATAAATGACACATGGACAAAGCCAAAAAGGGGAAGGAATGAGATGGGAAGTGGGGATGACTGGGGTGGGGGGGAGTGGTTGGGGAAAATGGAGACAACTGTACTGGAACAACAATAAAAAAAGAAAAATAATAATAAAATCTAATTCTCAAAAAATTTAAATAAAAATCTGATTGCTTTAATGGTAAAACATTTCAAAGCAAATATATAATTCTGCTATTGAATCAATTTGAACATCAGAACATGTCTGAAAATACAATTTTCTTGTATTGGTTAGAATTTTAATTCAACCTTTGCTCAGTGCTATGCCCATCACAGTTCTAATGGCATTTTTACAGAAATAGAAAAAGTAATCTTAAAATCCATATAGAATCAAAAAGGACCCTGAATAACCAAAATAATCCTGACAAAAAGTAAAATACCAAAGCTGGAGGCCCCACACTTACTGATTTCAAACATATTACAAAGCTAACAATAATCAACTGGTATAAAGATAGACATATTATCAGTGGAACAGAAGAGTGAGCCCAGAAATAAACCCATGTCTAAGTGATTTTGCCAAGGCTGCCAAAGCTACACAGTTGGGAAAGGACAGGCTTTAAAACACATGATGTTGGGAAAACTGGAAATTCACATGCAAAAGAACTGGACCAATCCTACACTACACAAAACTCAACTCAAAATGGATTAAAGACTTAAATGTCACGCCTGAAACTAGAAGAATCTTAGAAGAAAGCAAGGGGGAAAGCTTCATAACAAAAGTATTGGCAATAATTTCATAAATAGGACACCAAAAACACAAATAACACAAATAAAAACTGACAAATGGGACTACGTCAAACTGAAAACCTTTTATACAGCAAAGGAGAAAACAGGATTTGAAGGAAACTTATGAAATATCTGATAAAGGTTTTATCTTCAAAATATATGAGACTCCTATAACTCAGCAGAAAAAAGTAGCTCACTTAAAAATAGGCAAAGAATTTGAATAAACATTTCTCCAAAGAAGATATACAAATAGATGGTCAACAGATACAGGAAGAGGTGCTCAACATCACTAATCATCAGGGAAATGCAAACCAAAACCACAATGAGACATCACCTCGCACCTCTGCTGCTCTTTCTATTGATAGATTGAAGTCATCTCTAGTTCCTTTAAAACGTTATGATTCTTAATGTTGCTTCCAATTATTTTAGCATTACTTTCCGCTATTACTTGAAAATACCTTAATGACAAAAACAAAACAAAACCTTAAACAATGTTATATTTTCTGGAATCTGCCAGCATAATGAAAAAAACAGCAATTTTCTTACAGTCTTCAAAAAAAAGTTCTTAATTAAAAATTGCTTCCTAAATGTGATCCTACACATATATAGATTATATGTACAGAGATACAAAGGTATGTCTTGCCCTAAAATAGAACATTTGAATATGACTATTCAAAACTGGTAAGATTATTTATTATTAATTATACAGAATAAAATTAGCAAATTTTGCCACAGCACATACAGCTGCCTCTGTCTGTCTCATCACAGCAAACATCTCAGGGCATTTTCTAATGCTTTTTGGTTGATCATATTAGAATTTACAATGTACTACACATAAAAAAAGAATTTAGCAAATTTGTTGATTTAGAGCCTAAATGTCCTGGGAATACAAAGAACTAGTTAGATAAAATAGGTTAATTATGTGAGTTAGATATTAAACAAACTCTCCAGCTAAACAAGTTCAGTCTGTCTTAAAAATAAGCTTCTTTATTCTTGATCAAAAATTTTAATCATACTGATTTCTACATTGTGTAAGTGAGAAAAATGATTTTTGACACTTTCTAAAAACCCAAGAAACCAGACTGTCTATATTTGTTAGAGAAGGCAAAGAAGAGGTATGTCAACCTATACCCCTGCTTCATACCCTTTAACTTCATAGTAGACCATGAATAATGAGACATGTGGGAGATGCCCCCTTACCTTTTCTGAAATCTGGAGTTTTCATTAGATGGCATGGAAAAGTGGTTATTCAATTAGTTTATGATTATTCCAATGTGATTAGAGGAGACACAATTTTTGCATTTCCAAGTTAAAAATGAGAGTATTTTCTATTGATATCTTCACTATGTTATTAAATAGAAACACAACTAAACAAAATCTTTATATTAACAGAAATAATAAATAAAATAAAATAAGTAAATAAGTTATAAGTTGTTCCATATGAATAAGTGAATTGCTAGAGCGATGATATTTCATGCTTGAGGACATAAGTTTATTTAAGAATTAAGACAATGCTTCTGAAAGTGACTAGATATTATATTGAACTTGTAAATAAAAATTTTAGTTTGCTTTTGAAGTCTTGGGGGGAGATATGGGAGCAGAATGGACATAACTGTACCTGAACAATAAAAAAAAATCTAAAAAAATAATAAAAATAAAATAAAAAAAGTCAGACTTGATTTTTGAATTAAAAGGAATAATAAACTCATTCCATATTAGAATGTCTTGTTATGACTCTACTAACTGTGCAAGAAAAAATGCAGTATTATGTATTTAAGTATATTTTATTGATTATGCTATTATAGTTGTCCCATTCTTTTTTTCTCCCTTTTATCCCTTCCTCTAACTTGTACACCTTCCCACCAACATTTCCCCCAGTTAGTTCACGTCCATGGGTCGTACATATTAAGTTCTTCGCCTTCTCCATTGCCTATACTATTCTTAACCACCTCCTGTCTATTTTGTACCTACAATTATGCATCTTATTCCCTGTACCTTTTCTCCCATTCTCCCCTTTCCCCCATCCTGCTGATAACCTTCATTGTGATCTCCATTTTTGTGATTCTGTTCCTGCTCTAGTTGTTTGCCTAGTTTGTTTTGTTTTGTTAGGTTCAGGTGTTGATAGTTGTGAGTTCGTTGTCATTTTACTGTTCATAGTTTTGATCTTCTTTTTCTTAGGGATGTCCCTTTAACATTTCATTTAATAAGGGCTTGGTGATGATGAACTCCTTTAACTTGACCGTATCTGGGAAACATTTTATCTGCCCTTCCATTATAAATGACAGCTTTGCTGGATAGAGTAATCTTGGATGTAGGTCCTTGTCTTTCATGACTTTGAATACTTCTTTCCATCTCCTTATTGCCTGTAAGGTTTCTTTTGAGAAATCAGCTGATATATTGACCAAAATGCTTAAAGATCCTCAAATTGGATCGGTAAATATCTCTTTACATACATAAGTATTTGCATATATATGATTCCTGGGTATTTTCTTTAACAGTTTGAAAATATTAGAGTCTTAAAATCATGTAATTTAAATAAGTCTATATCTTGTCTCACTTTTATAAAAATGTTTAGAAACTAGTATTTCAAAATATGTATTTACAAGATACTTATATTTAATGGTATTTACAGGAAAGAATTATTTTATTTTAATTTTAATAAAAATTTAATACCAGCTACATATTTAAAATATTCTTCAGAACTGTCTGTAAAAAACTTTGCTGTTTCATTGCCATCGGTTATATTTTATACACTATACAAATATCAATTCTACTCATGCATTCTTTTTTTATTTTCAATGATATGTGAATGCTTTATACTTTTATATTTTCATATATGCAGTATTAAAATATTTAAAATTAGCAACACACAGTTTAAATATTATAGTTAAACGTTTTTGTTTGCTATGTTTAAGAGCAGTGTGGCAGGGAATTATTTACAGTTTCAGAAAGGTCTTTTCAGGGAAAGACTTGAGTATGAAATAGTTAGGTCTCATGAGGCTGGGTTTTGGCTTTTTTAAATCTCTATATCTATTTTTTTTTCTATAGCTTAAATTGAACACCCATTCTTTCCACTTAGCATTTAGTGTACTTTGTTTCCCATCAGGCATTGTAAAAATTTTAGCTTAAGTACTGTACTCTACAATGTATTTTTAAGTAGGCATAATAAATATATTTCTAAACCTTTCCCCTGTATTGCAGTCATCTGTACAGCTGACTAAATAGTAGCACTGGAAAATTGATTGCTTGGCCCATGAGGCAGAGCCTAATCTTCAATATTCAAAGATCATTCTCCATCTTGACATAAAGAAGCTGTATTACATAAAGTAACTTTTTATTTTCCATATTGCTATGTGCTCAAAATAGGAAAAATAATTTGTCCTTTGAATACCAATATACACTCATATATCATTAATAAAATAATTTTATTTATTATGATGTATTATAATGGCTAGCTGAAGGTGTCATTTTCATAACAGTACTTCTATTTGCAGAAATTCAATAAAAATCTGTTCTATTTGTAAGAGGACATTATAGGAAACTGGTTATATTACCAAGGATTTGAATGGAATCTCATATTTGAGGAGACATTCATAGGCTAAAATGTAACCAGGCAGCGTTCAGGAATTGAGATAACTTATGGAGGCTAATAAAACCCTTGGAAATGTGCATCTGTTACCTTTGTTGCAGGGTTCCCAACAGCCTTACAGCGTGAGTGAAAAAGATCACTTACCAGTAGGTGCAGGAACCTCAAGATATTTTGGGGACCTTTAGAAGAGCGGAATTCAACCAAATCTATGGATGTTCCAAAGCCTAGTGGTGAGTTCTTGCCTTGACATTTCTGGCCTTGAGAAGCCTTTTAAACTTTAATTTAAATATTTCTTATACAAAATTCTAGCAAGAACATTAAAAGTGACTATATGTCTAATTACTATTGTTGGATTTATAGAAATAATCAGCCATATTTATTGAAATGACTTATTTTGCAAATAAATTAGTCTTAGACTATCTTTGGTAAAAATGAGGGTGGGTTTTTGAGAGAAAAATTATGTTTTAGTAATATACCTTTATATTACTGAATATCTATATTCAGTAATACAGTATATATTAGATTCTATATTATTTATTGTCTTTGGAAGTTTTTGTTTTCTCTTTGTAAAGTAGACTGGATGTTGAATTCTAGTTTTCTCCAACATCTGGCTATGACTCCCTAAAACAACCTTACTGATATTTCTCCCATTCTTTAGCTTGGAGTAGTAACAACAACTAAAACTGTACCTTTCCCCAGGCTGTGAATGCTACAGTTGGACAACTTCATGTAAACTTTGACCTGAGGAGCTTGGCTCTGTTTGTTGGACATTGCCCCACAGAGTTGAAGGTCGCTGATTTGATTCCCAGTCAGGGGTCACGGTCTGTACCTGGACTGTGGGCTGGTCCCTGGTTGGGGCATGCACAACTCGTAGCTGATCGATGTTTCTCTCTTATGTAGATGTTTCCCTCCCTCTATTTCTCCCTCCCTCCCCCTCTCTCTAAAAATAAATACAGTCATTTAAAAATTAAACTTCAGAGATATTAACAAAAAGTAGACAGCAGTCTTTGTTCCTGTTGGAGAAAAATCATGACATTGAAACCTGCAAACCAGGGGAATCCATCAGATTGTTACTGGCTTCCTTCACTGCATTTTTGAGGCAGACATCTGGATACCATCTCGAACTGCTACCATCAGAACTCAGAAACTGGGATTCTATTCTGCTTAATCATTAAACATTGTTTTATCTCTATTTCCATAAAGATGTCTCATATTAAATACCTACTTGCTTGTAGCATAGGCCTAACTTTGGGAATCTTCATTGCCACTTCCTGAAATGAGACACAACTCTTTAACTGAACTGACCTGTTCTCAAGATGGAGACTGGTTTAATGAAGCGAAGCAACCTATCGCCAAACCTTTGGAAGTTTCAGAGGAGGGAAGTGTAGAGGTTCAGAACAGGCTTCCCCAGATGAATTATTTTGAGCAGAAGACAATCAAGTTCCTGCAGGCCCAGAAGAAACATTTAGCCCCTCCTTTAAATGATGTAAATGAAGGGCTTTGTCCATAATAGGAATTATCCCCAAAAACAACTTTTTGACTTATCTATATGGCAGGGCAAACTGCTAATTACTGAACATCTTATTGGCCTACAATGGCCTTTTTCCCCTCTGAAGCCCAAGGCACCACCCTTCACTCTTAGCTTGGAATGTTATCTGTGCCTCATTTGCCCTGTCTTTGAATCTCTCAGGTTATGTGAGGTTCCCATACAAATATCGGCAATTCAATTTGGTTATTTTCTCTTGTTAATCTGATTCATGTGTTGCAATTATTTGGCCAGCTAAAAGAACCTTTCAGGTAGAGGAAAGATTCTTCTTCCCCTATATAGTATATTGATTGATATAACAGAAATATTTAAAAATTAGGCCTACTCATCTATTTATGTCTACATACATCTTCATCTATCTAAAATTATATTTTAAAACTTGAAATTAATAATTAAGAATAACTTAGGCACCTATTTAAAAGTAAAAACATACAAAGGGACATTCTATCTCCCATGTTTTAACCATTACAAGTATATAATGTAACTAAATGTAATTATTTTATATGACTTACATACCACAAAAGAATTGGATTATCCAATAGACTCACATTTATGAGAGTTTTTAACTAACTTCAAGCTTTGCTAATAATTTCTCACAGCATATGAGAGCTCGAGCTGCACAGCTGAAACAAAGAATGTGAGGAGGCTTTAGTTCACCTCCTATGTCCTTTCTTCTCAGACTTTCCCCAGGCCAGGTTCATAGACGAGCTTTCTATGCAAACTGGGCACACCCAAATGAGCAATTCAGTTCATCAAACATTTCCATTTTACACCCAGATTTAGGTCATGAATTCCAGGAAAGCATGCAGGTCAATCCAGAGATTCTAGGTTTGTTTGCATTAATCCTAACCAAACAGGTCTACTCAATAAAAGCATTCTAAAGATAAATATTCTATTGCTGCCAAGACGATTTCCTTTGTTTACCAGTATATTTGTCTGTAATGTTCTTTAAGGGATGTGAGTTCTATAACCAGCCATCTTTCCTTCCTTAAAGTGCTCCCATCCCTCTATAATAGGATTAAAAACTTTATAGTTTTTACTAAAACTATAAAAACTTCCCAGTAATATGTGAGAAGTTTAAACTTCCCTTTTACTCTCAGCACATTGTAGGGAACTTCTATTCAGCCTTCACGGATGGTATCGAGTGGTCGAACTGGATTTACTCACTGTGTTACTGATTTACTTGTTGTGTGTGTTTCAGTCATGCAATATTTATGGAGTTTACTGTAAGGCATAATTATTTACCATGATTATTGTGAGGCTAAAACAGATTTTCCCCCTAAAGAAAGTGATCAAAACTCCTAAAAATCAATGGCTCAAGAAAAAGCATTTATTCCATACTTAGAGATATGCATGTTAGTTGAGATTAAGCTGATTCCATCTGAGCTCTGGTTGATACATTTGTCTAGGCTGGATTCCAGATTTTGGGCTGAGTCCAAGTCAAGTCACCTCCATGCATCTTCATCATGGGACTGTGGCTGCAAGTGAAATTTGGGCTGAAGCTGCCACATTCACCAGGGAACTGTTTTTTTCATGGCACATAGTAAAAGCTCCAAATGGACCAGGGGAAGTTGGCCATGCCCTCTTATGGCTCTTTGCACAACTTGATCCACTTGCATTTCCGTCTTTCCATCCACCAAGTTTCATGTTTCGTCAATGAAGTGTGTGAAAGTATAATGAACCCACAAAGAAGCCATGGCAGAATACAAAAAGTTTCATGTTTCGTCAATGAAGTGTGTGAAAGTATAATGAACCCACAAAGAAGCCATGGCAGAATACAAAAAGTTTTCTGCAAATGATACAGTCTATCTTGTACAGCAGTAGATATTCATTTTTTACCTGAAACTTTAATGCAAAATAAAATGCAAATTTACCAATGAGATCTTCAGCATACTACTTCACTTCAAAGTTTTACAATTTTTATTTCACCAATGGGAAAATAAAGTATTTGTTCTTGATGGAGTCAATATTTATAATATCTCTAGCATAATAGAATGCTAATAGAAATAGAAATTTTTGTGACCTCCTACGGTATAATTATAATGGAGGTAATCATTCTTATTTCAAATTAACAAACCTTAAGATAATTGTCTTCAGAGAAAAGTATTTGAGGACTGTTTTAGTTTTCTATTGCTGGGTAATAAATTACCATAAACTTAGTGGCTTGAAAGAGTACCCTTTTAGTATCTCAGATGAGAATTACAGACAGGCTTAGCTAGGTCTCTGCTTAGTTTGTCACAAGGCCAACTTCAAGATGTTGAGTCAAGATACTGAGTTCTTATCCGGAGGCTCTGGGGAAGAATTCTCTTTCAAACTTTTTCAGATTGTTGGCTGAATTCAGTTTCTTATCACTGTAGGAATAGAGTTTCTGTTCCCTTTTTAGGCTGTCAGGCAGGAACCACTTTGGGTTTCTAGATGTCACTTGAATTTGTTTCCATCTGCTCTCTCCATTCCCAAGCCTTCGATGGCATGGTAAATCCTTCTTGTGCTTCAACTCCCCCTGGCTTCATCTTCTGCAAACAGTGAGAAAACTGCTTGAAAAGGGCTCCAGTGATTAGATTAGCATCACCTGAATAATTTCTCTATTTTATGCAATTTTTAGTAATCTTAACTACATCTGCAACATCCCTTTCTCCATGTAGCATAATGTAATCATTGTGCTAACACCTGGAGCAAAAGGTCACAGGGGACATCTTAAGCAAAGGTAAATTCTTTTCAGATACATTTGCTATTCAAATTCAGTTAGTAGCCGAAATAGAGATTAGCTTTTTAAATATTTTTCCTCATGGTACTAACAGATTTCCATTTCTCTGGGGGATTTTCTCCAATTTGCTCTTCAATTACATGAGTTAAGTTTACATTATTTTTAAGAATTGCATGCATAATAGAGAAATTGCCGTTCATTAATTTTTCACTATTTTGAAAAGACATAGGCCAAATCGTTATATGAAAACTAGGACATTTAAAGGCACAAAAACCCTGGCCAGTGTGGCTTAGTTTGTTGGGCGTTATCCTATCACTGAAAGGACAGGTTTGATTCCCAGTCAGGGCACATGCCTAGGCTGTGGGATCAGGCCCCATTCAGGGCACATATGACAGGTATCCTGTCAATGTTTCTCTCTCACACCAATATTTCTCTCCTTATCTTCCTCCCTTCTCCTTTCTATAAAATTAATGAGCATGTCCTCAGGTGAGGATAAAGGCACAAAATATTCCACATTCTTTTTCATGCAATTGTAAGGTAGACGCTCAAAATATTACCAATGCAAATATCTTTGTCACACCTTAAAAAGAAGAGCTGAACTAGTAAAAACTAGTAAAGAATCATATAAAGAATATCCAATGTAACAGAGTCACTACAGAAGGGCCTTATTTGGATAATTAACCTGTGTGCTTACAAAAATTATAAAGTTCAGCTGAAGACTGCAAGCCCAGGGATGCCTAATATAGACTTTCCCACAAAAAGTTATTTTATAGTAATGCCTGGGCCTTTAAGCCAGGATACTAAAATTGCTCTAATTCCAAAGCATAGTGTTATATAAATGTTGATCTGTCTAGAGCAAGATCCTGTCACAAAAAGTAATGTTGAGGACACAGTAACCACAGATGTTACAAAACAAACAGAGATCATTCGTTAGACATTTTATTAAAGTCTATCCTCTCTTCTTTTGAAGCATGAATAACCATAATTGACAATCCAAGGCAGCTTAACAAGTACACAATTTTCTCATGAAGATTTAGTATATTGTTTAGAAAGTATGCAGAAAATAATATTTACTAGGGCATGAAAGGGTTCTAAAAGAGTAATTGACATGACCAATATCAATATAAACAGCAAAATTGGTCATATCCACAATATCTAGAGACCACCTACCTCTCATGTCATACAGCTGCCTTCAATTTTCAGTCAGCAATGGCATGGCAAATTCTCCTTGTGCTACAAATCTCACAGCCTTTCTTTGTTTACTGCTGGCTCCCACTGAGAGCAGGGTAGCCCTCAGCAACCATTCTTAAGACGTGGATGGCTACTCTGAGTTGGAATAAATACTTGATCTTCTGTAGTGAAAGAACCACAGGCTCTTACATTCTCATACTCGTTATACAATGCCAAGTATGAATGTGGAGACTGTCACCACCATATGCACTGCCTTCTCCCTGAGTGAATGCTTGCATGCTACCTCACCAGTAAGACCTTGAGCTGCATTTGCCATCAGGACCCAGGCACCACTAGTGAGTAAGCCCTGAGCACACCTGACACACTTTATTTACATTTTGTTTAAAGAGCTTTAAAATTCTGTGTGTGCGTAGGTTTTGATACAGGAAAATGTGTCAGATCAGCATCCAGAAATAATTTCTTTTATACTTCATTCTCACTAAGTATCAGTTCTCTGTAATTTATTTTTAGTCACAGTTTTACTCAAGGTAACTATGTCAAAACTTTGACTTACTTGCTTTACATGCTTCTATTTCCAAACAGACAAATTCTCTTACCACTCAGTTTTTCTCTGACAGCGTTGGCGCTTCCTCCTGAACAGATAAAATATAAATGCCGTGGTGCTGAAAATATCTCAAAGTATAACCTTCCTTCCTCCAATACTTAACTCTGTTCTTGCTATGTTTAGTTTTCCAGTCTATCAGAAAGAAGTTTTTATCCAAACAATGATTTATAACCATTTCATCACCATATCAGCTTTTTTAACTTAGTGCATTTAAGCATTCATTTTTACCATTTCACTGAATGACTCATAAATGTGACCCTCATAAATCTACTACTTGCTCAATCAAATGAAAACATTTTAATTCTTAGTAAATATCTCTGAAGCACTTTATACCCTTGGCATGTGGTTCTGCATTGTGATCCCCTCTTTCTTTCATTTGTGATTCCAAGACATCAAAATTTTACTCCGCATTCTCTGAATCTTCTTCCTTTGGCTCTCCTCTCATCATCATCGATTCCCAGAATCCCATCACCACACTGTACCTTCTCACATTGTCTGTGAACACACTACACATCCACTTCCAGTTGTTTTATTTTCATGCATACATTTTTAAAATTATAAGCTCTAAAATTTAGTTTATACTACTTTTATGAGTTTCAGACACATATTTCTTTGTCAACTATATATATATATATATATATATATATATATATATATATATATACTGGCCCCACCTCAAGATATTTTAGATTTTTGCATTCAACATGATCAAAAACAAATGAACAAACAACAACAAAAAAAGTACAAAATTTCAGTACTTAGGTCTTTTTCTTCCAAAAAAAAGGTATCTATAGCGATATCTATCTATCTATCTATATCAAATGGAATAAGTTAGAATTTTAAAAGTGAATAACTAAAGATTGAAATTTTTAAATATTTCAAATAGCAAATAACATTGAATAGTTTGAGGAAAAATATTTTGCATTTTCCTTAAGGTAGAGTTAATCACTGATAGATAAGGGTGAATGTTACTGGAGAACCCATATACAAGGTTGCTATGCCAAGGAAAATAATACAGAAATATTCTTACATTAACAAAGTGTCATCATACTATCACTTTTGCCCCATTGAATTTTGATTCACTTGATTCCAAGAGGGTGCATTATGGTTCGATAATATCTAAGAATATGTGTTGTAAAAAAAGTAAATTTTAAAATAATATTATCTCATAAGTACTTAGAAAGTTCTTAAAAAAAGGCTTTTTAATGAGGTTAGGTTGATCTGAATAAGTAGAAAATTTAGAGATGTTACAACCAATAAGTGTTTTGAATATATGAAAACTAGAAAATAATATCTGAATTATTAGTAGTATTTAAACTTTGCTCTTCTACAGTCAGAATATAATGGCTCCAGTCAGATTTCATTAAATGTATGTGAGTTTTTCATATTTTGGAGAAAGTTTTATTTCATTATAGTATTTCATCATGTAATTCTATATATATATATAACTGTAGTAAAATTTATCACAAAAGCCACACAAACTTTTCCCTAAGCTGATATACTCTAGTATTGTTTCTAGAAGCAATGGAACAAAATAAGTTTTCAGAGACAGAAACAGAACAATCCATGACAGCTAAAAAGAAAACAGATAGTGTTAATCTCTTCCTTGTGCTATGAAATTGGGCAAAGGTAAAGGATTAGAAATGATGATTATGACTATGACCTGTGATCAGTGCAATGGTACAACGTTTTCAGTCTACTCACTAACCAGGTACATCATTCATCTATCAATCCCCGCCCCCAAAAAAGAGAAACAGTGAGCATTGAAAGACAAAATGGACATTATTCTTAGTTAGTCTAAAGGCCCATTGCACAATGTATCAAAGGGGTAAGACTTATCATCCTTGTGTTTATAAAATTATAATACAACCATTTTGATTGATTAAAATGTACCTTTCAATCCAATAAATCTAATACTTCTTTGAGGAGTTATGTCAAGATTGTACATAAATGGATGAATTACCTTTACGAGATTCTCTTTTTATGTTACAAAGGGAGGATACTGAGAATGAAGAATCTGTGTGCACAGTGTAATAGAATTTAGGGGAAAGACAACTCTTTTTTCCTGCTGACTAAATGGTCAATCTGCTCAGATATCATGCAGTACATATTTTGGCAACCATCTAGAGAAATACAAAAATTAGGTTAAAATTCAGCATCTCTGATCTCGAAGGGGATGTAAAATTTTAGTATGAATAATTTATTTCAGGAATGAAAAAACAAAAGGCTTAGAGTCAAGTACAATCTGAATTACCCTAGAACTATTTTAAGCCAGCATGCATTTTGGCGTATTGCAACCACTGCTATTCTCCATATTTCTACAGATTTACATTTTTTCTTTAAGGTAAATAAATTGAATAACCTTTACTTTGCAAAGAAGTAAAAGAGTTAAAATGGTGATGTCTCATGCTGCCATGGAAATATTTAATTGCTACTTTTTTAAAACAAATTAATTTCCTCATATGCTCAATTTGAGTATCATCCAATTTTCCTCTCTGCGTCCTTTTGCTTAAGGAGTAATTACATTGCTGACATTTTTAATTAAAACTGTGCTATCTATTTTTAAAAGCATTAAACCTTCCATTGATTTCAGATCTTGACTAAAATTTTGGTTGATGAATCAGGATATGTGTCTTAATATTCTATGAACCCATATATATTAGCATATTATTTAAATTGCATAGTATTGAAATAAAAGGTAATTTTTAAAAAAATAATATTATTTAAAATTAAGCCCTAATAAAGTTATATTTTATTATATCTCAAAAATAGTATGTTTGTGGCTCATTGCAATGGAGTTATTCTCTAAAATTTTTAATTTGCAGTTGGAAAATCAGAGATTTAACATATTAGCAATATTTGGAGCTCTGAAAAATAATCTATAATTTGCTGTATATTTATTAAATATATTTCCAAATCTGGAGACTCTGTCAACTTTTAATGAAGAAAAAAGCTCTTAGCTACTTAACGAATACATTGAGACTGTTGGCAATATTAGGAAGGATGCTTCTAGACAGAATGATGGAGGGGATATGCATTCTAACTAAATGGACCTATGAATTCTGATAGTGAGGATGATAGTCTTAGTGGACATAAGGAATCCCAGTGATCTATGAATGAGGACAAAGCTGAAATTTAACCAAGCTAGTAGCAAAAGAATCTCACTGAGAAATTCCCCAATCCAAGGCTCTGAGACCTAAATGAAGTTAGCTTCTATCTAATGCATATGAACCTATATTAGAAAGTAAGGGAGTGACTATGATCCATCCTTCACTGTTATTTATAACTTGACTTTGGTTTCAAGAATCGTATTACTCTTAATATCTTATACAATAAACAACTGAAGACAGTAATCATATCTTAATTGAATATCATGAAGGAGAAGAAAGTTCTTATTTATATTTACTATAGAGAAGAAAAAGAGGCTTTAAAATCAAAGATATCCACATAATTCATTTCTATGGTTACCTACTTATATCTCTTTTAGTGTATTATTTGGTCAATAACCTTCACATTCTCAAGTTATGTAGTTTGCCAAACTCATTTTATTTATATGTGCTCATTTCATATATATATATATATATATACATATATATATATATATATATATATACATACACACACACAGATTGTATTTCCCTAGTACATTGTTAGTGGGAATGTTGGTGGCTACAGACTACTGCAGCCACTGTGAAAAACACTATGGATTTCCTCAAAAAATTAAAAATTTGACCCAGCACTGCTGGGATTATACCCTATGAATCCTGAAACACCAATCCAAAAGAACCTATGTACCCCAATGTTCATAGCAGCACAAT
>CM052539.1:177571370-177594620 GCA_028533065.1 Trachops cirrhosus | reverse complement strand
TGCCAGATAAGGATGAGTATAATCAATCAATTTTGATATTTTAGATATGCAAATTAGAGATATTTAGATATATAGGGTACAGAGTATTTGAATGTATATATTGACTTTTCTTTCAAATTACAAGGTCCATTTTGCTTCACATTTATCTAACAAAAGTGCCCTAATTTATGTCAATATAACATTAAACTCTTCCACCAGAATAACAAAATTTTTTTATATTTAAATGTTACCTATACTAATTTAATTTTATCACGTTACATACAGCATTGAAATTCACATTTCTACAATTTACTATGTATTGACAAACACTGTTTATAAATCACTATTATGCTAAAGCATGTACAAACAGCCATTCAGCAAAGAACTTGGTGCACTGTAGCAAATTTTGAAGAAAACTTACCCAAGGACAATATTGAAAAGCAATGCTGGAGATGCCTACATAATTATTTTGAAAGCTTACAAGGAGATAGATGTCAAACACATAGAATCACTTTTGCATCTTACTCTTACTGTGTTTGGATATTCACATTTTCTATATAACCACAGGGAATCATTCTTTAAAAGGTAGAAGAAGAATGAAGAAGTAGTTTAAGAGATAACACATTTGTATACTCTGCATGCTTTTGCTTTGTATTTTCACATGAGGGTTATATGCTTGCATCTTTAAAATTTTAGCTAAGCAGAGTATTTAAAATTAGTTCATTGTAAAATAAACTCAGGAAGTTCATTAAAAAAGGCACATACTGTTTTCTGTTAGCATATACACAGGCTCTTGCATTGGCTTTAAATTATATCTCATAGGGACTGGGACTGGCACTGACTGATAAAATAAAAAAATCTTACCTCTAACTTGAGAAAAATACTAGCTTCAACAGGTTTTCAACATTGGTTTATAAAAAAATATATAGTAGTTGATCAAAGAGGAATTTTAAAGAGACAGTTAAATATTAAGAAATAAAGAAAACTATATATTATAAAGTCTTCAAAAACAGCTATGTTGCTAATATAATATTTTATTTTTAATAGGATATAGGCAAAAATTTAGAACAGGGCATTTGTAAACACTCATCATATCACACTCACAAAGGAAAGAGCATTTAAAGTAAAATTAGCAATATTTCTGTTCTTCTGAAGGAAAATGTGTTATTGCAAATTTATTTTTTAAATTTAAGATATGTTAAACTATTCAACTATTTGTTCAACAAAATTGGTGTACTCTATACTAAGCACAATTTTATGTGTGGGTTTTGAAACAGCTAAATAACCAAAATATAACACTTTATGCAGTTTTTGTTCTAGTGGGAAAACATAGAAAATGAGCAAAATAAATAAAACATGACATACAGTAATCACAGCTAGGAAAATTAGTAGGGTAGGAAGACAGCCAATATTGGAGAAGGAACGCCATTATGGACAGGGTGGACTCACAGAAAGGGTGATAGGTTCACAAAGGACTGAGGAATATGAGCAAGGAAGTCATGTGGATGGAATAGGCAGTAACTAAGACTTTGGGTTTAGGGTGGAGTCACTAAAGTTCAGAAGCAGTGAAACCAGTGAGGAGTCTAGGAAAATTCAGAGGAAAGATAATAATGACCTGGATCAAGATGGCAGCAGAGGAGTGGAGAGAGATCATTGGATTCTGAAAATACTTTAGTATACCTAGGTAGCACCAACCATATTTGCTGATACTTTGGATGCAGTATTTAACAGAAAGGATGAGACTGAGACTTATTCCAAGGTATTTATGTGAGTAAAAAGGTAAAGAGATGAATGAAACGTTCATCCTTAACTAAAAAGGAAACTAAGCAAAAGGAGTTTTGAAATGGTGAAAATAAAGACCAGGAATTCACTTTTGCACAGGAGAAGTCTGAGTGGCAAATTAGACGTCCAATGAAGATGTTTAACAGGAATGTGAATATATATATCTGGAACCTAGAGGAGGGCGATGGACTTACGGTGTAAATTTGGGAGTAGTTAAGATAGCTTCCCATCTCAAGATTTGGAACATACCCAGAAGGCCCTTGGGAATTTTCCTGGTGACCCACGGAGGAACCCACACCTCTTCAACATTCAGGAACAAGGTGAGAAATTGCTGGAACTTCTCACCCTAGCAAACTATTTAACTGTGGATCCTTTGAAAATTATCTGGCTTTATTTCAGATCATCTGAGCCAACCTGCCTTTCTTCTTCAAATTAAATTTCTGTCATGTCACATCCTAGAACCAGGCTACACAGTATAGGTCCTGTGACATGTAGAAGTCAGGGGCACATTCCCTGACAGGAAGGTGTTTATATAGTCAGTTTTTATATTGCTTTTAAGTGTATACTTGAAAATTTGTCAATTACCTAATTTTGGAGACCAGGATTTTACACACAGGCAAACACAAACACAGACGTGTGAACAATTTGTTAAATGCATTGTCATATCTACTTTTCCTATCAAATTCTAATAATTTGTGTCAAAAATCCCCCCATGACCATGCTATGACCTTGCAGACTGTGCTCTGTAAAATGGAATTCATGGCTACAAACATATCTGAGATTTAGTTTGCTCAATTGTCCTATTGCTTCTTTTGGTGACCTTGATCTTTTATCAAAACCATAGTTCTTCGAGGAACTTACTTCCATACAGGTTATATTGATACATCATTTTCCATTTCATTATCCTGGTTTTTCAGATTCCTGACCGTGGCTTTTCTCTGAGCTACAAGTTCATCTCTCTGTTTTGCCATAATCTTGTTAGGGATGTTCCAGGATAAAACCATCTCCCTCTCCTTAAACCTGCAGTTCTTCAAACATTTTTGCTTCTAGAAGAATTCCAGTCATAGCTCTAAATACATGCCACTGTTGTCCAGGGTTAGGCTATCGACAGTGTTGAGAAAAGGCAAACAATCATTATGAAAATCATTATTATTTTTTAAACCTTATCAAGTTCTTCACTTGTGAATATGTGGTTGTAATAAATATTTGGTACTTGATATTCACATTTGGAGTTCTATCTGCTTCTCTCCTTTTCTTCAATGTATTTCTGAACATTTAAATAATTAATGAGTATAAACTTATTAGAGGTAAGCATAAAATTCAGAGACATGATTCATATGAGAAATGTAACATTTTAGAAAGAAGAGAAAATTTTTCACTAAGAGTAATAGTTGAAATTTCTTTTTTAATATTTCTACTTAATTTCTAAGTAAGAAATCTATAGCACACTCTAAAAATACTGCATTCTAACTTTTGATTGGTTTTCAAATACTCAGTATAATTATTACCTAATATTCCAAATTATTGACCAAAGAAGAGTTTTCTAACATTCTCTTGTCAAAAGAACAAAATAAGGTTATTGTCACTTTTTCTCTGGTTAAAAATTGATTATTTAGTCATATCATACTTTTAATAAAAGTTATAAATGGTTTATTTCAACTAAAATATTCAATGCCAAGATGTATTTTTACTTTCAATTAAAAGATATAGTAAAGGAACTCTCACACCACCTGTAACACTTCAGGAAACCTCATAAATCATGAGCTGACGTTAAATGGTTCAGTAGTTATTCTAGTGTGAACTTAGCCATTATTAAGGTTAAATTTACACAAAAGTAGTTATGGAATATATGGCATTAGTGCGATAAAGTTGCAGGGCTAAATACACAGATAGCCTTCTGCTGACAAACCCAGCAGTTGTTAAATAGGTTGTATAACTCGAGCATATTCTGATATAAGCTGTTAATTTTATTGATCATGCACAATTCATAAAAACTTTCTGGTCTATTTTACTTTTCTCTTATAACTCAGAGATCTTTTTTCTCCCACTAAACAACATATAATTTTTTTCTCTAAATCGCTCCACAAAAGATCATAGATATATCCAAAAAACAAACAAAACAAATCACCTTTCTGTCCTAGAGTAAAATACTGTAGTGACAAGAGTCACCAAGAAGACAGAGACTTTAAGTGCACATCCTCTTGGCATGATCTGAATGTGTATGTCTCCCCAAATTCATATGTTGAAATGCTAACTCAGATGTAATGACATTAGGAGATAGGGCCTTGGGAAATTCTTAGGTCTTGAAGGAGGAGCTCTCATGAATGAGATTAGTGCCTTGATAGAAGGGAGCCCACACTGCTCCCCAGCTTTCTTCTGCCATGTGAGGACACAACTGAGATGTCAGAGATCCAGATGAGGACCCTCACCCAACCATGCTGGCACCCTGATCTTGGGCTTTCAACCCCCGGACCTGTGAGAAATACATTTCTGTTGTTTATAAGGTACACAGTCCATGGCATTTCATTACAGCTGCCTGAACAGACTAAGACAACTTTTAAATATACAGGTCTTCGTTTTAATGTTTTCATTTCCAGATTTAGAGAGTTGGCACATAATTTCCCAGTAAATGATCTGTAAATTGAATAGTATAAAATAAATAAGTAAGGGGAAGGGAAATTTGATGAAAATAAGTAGAAATTATAAGAGCAAACAGTAAACTATTTGATCATAAAATATAATGCTGAGTTTATTTTTAAAAAGGTAGTAACCACACACACATTTTCAATATGTAGGAATTTATATTTTGATATATTTTTACATGTCTCCAATATTTTTCTTCCTATGATGCAAACTACTATCTTTAAAATGTGAGTTGATAACTATATTTGGAAAACAATTTAAATTCATATCAAAGAACCAATTTCTATATAACCTGGGGGATGGGTATATATAGTATGAGAGATAAATAAGTAAACTGTGGAAAACTCATAATAAAAGAACTATAGTTTGAATCATGGAAGAAAAGCATGAATGACTTCACATATTTAAAATTAAATTACCAATAATAAAACTGAAACATTTATGATACTTGCTTCCATAGAAGGATGACTTAATTATCAGATTTGATAAGGTGGTGATATCTCATTCTCATATGTTAGCTATGTGTGTGGTAGTCTCTTTCCAATGGTACAGACTGTTTATTTGTTGAAATAATCCATCAAGTTTTGCCTGTTAAGGTAGAAAAAATAAATACAAACTAAAAGTGGTTTATCCTACAACTAACAAATTCATGATTGGAAACTGGAAAGCACTGCGTTTGCATTAATAATGAAGAAATACATTTAAAATTTCTAGCAACATTAATCTTGATTAAAATAAAGCTCTTGTTAACTTATAAGGTTTATATTGAGGAAAAATAAATATCTTAGCCTTGCTTTGGTCAATCGAATATGGATATAAATGATAGTGTGTAATTGCCTTGAAAGGAATGCTATGTTCCTGCTTGTCTCTTTTGGGCTTCTGCCATCATTTTGAAAAGGACATGCATTGCACAACTGGCTAGATCAAGGTGGATTAGAGAACATCCATTCAATCTCATGATCCTTCGCTGAGCAACTTAGAGAAAAATCTAATACCATTGTTCAGTGGGTATGTGGAGCCCAGCCACACTCCACCTAGAGCCTACTATAATCAAGTCCATCTCTGTTTAGTCTAAAGGAGTCACACTCAGCTGACCTGAAGAAAAATTACCAAATTAAATATTTTTTGTATGAAACAACTGAAATTTAAGATGGTTCTCACATAGAACCATTGTTTCAGGCAGTAATTGATACTACGATATCTAGCAAATATTAACAGTGACATCTTTCCTGCAATCTATTTAATATTGCACACTTCCTACAGCAAGCATGTATGTTTAGTTAAGGAAATGATTGTTAAATTAATCATTTATTGAATATGTAGAAACCAGATGTAAAAAAAAGTCTTAGGACAAAAAATGATGAAACACATGCTCTAAAATATCTAATAATGGTTATCAAGTTTGATATACAAAATAAGGAATATACGAGTTTGGACAATGGCACACAAACAAATCTACAGGAAGGCAAGGGAGAGGTTATACACCCTAAGAAATCTTATTTACTGCTAAATGTTTATACTCCTCAGACGTAATCCCTCCTTCCTTAGAAAAAAGTGGCATTGATATCTATCTGTCCTCCTTATCTCACCAAAAGGATTATTTCCAGGCCCCATAATGGCCTGGGAAGCGATAATGTGATTTCTGTAATCCCTCATCAGATCATCTCCTATTTGCAGGCTGCATCATTTGCTTATGTTCCACTACTATGTTATTATTATTATATAATTCTGTTTTAATTTCAATATTTTTCCAACTTTTACTTCTAACACTTTAACAAGTTTATGCTCTTAGAAAAGCTTTGTATAGCTTTAACCCTAACCTCATTACTTTTCTTGAAATTTAACTTTTATCTTCTTTCAAAAGCAAATCTCTGTGCTCTGGGAGGTGGGACTGGAGTCGGCTCCTTAGCTAGCTTGTTGGTATCCACTGTTTCTTCTTGACTTATCCAGGTTCCAGTCTCCTTGGTCTTTCAGTTTTTCCCTTTCAGCCAACATTATAACTCTTAAAGGACAGGGATAAAACCTATTAAATTTGTCAGTATATTTCCTCAATAGATACAATTGCAAAGTACGTACAACCAATATTTTAAAAGCCTGTTTAAAATAGCACATATATTGAACTTACTGCACTTAATTGAATATGATATAGTCAGTGGAAGTATTTGAGGTTTTTTGTTTGTTTGTTTTTGTTTTTTTAATCATCCTGAAATCTAATTGCTGTTCTATCTGTAATTATTTTCATGAGATTGGGAAAGGTATTAGGCTTACCAAGCTTCAATACTCTTATTTATAAAATTTAGTTTCAAAATACCTCCAAGTTTTATTGTGTTTACTGTTAACAAATACTACTAAATTACCTAGCATACAGTAAGTACTACTCATTTATTTAAGGTTTTCTTGTCCATAGGGGAATTTTAAAATTGAAGAAATAATGTAGAACATATAATTTTACAGTTAAAAGACATGGATATACTCAGCTTCAATTCCCTCATCTTATAAATGGCTCACCTGAGGTCCAGAGATATTTATAGTTTTGCCCAAAATCTCCAGAAGATAGTGGCAGGAAGAGGGTGACTAATTCAAAGTTACATAACATATCTAAAGGCTGAGAATGGAAATTCAAAATGTTTGCATTTCTCAATATTTTGTTGAACTTCCCCATCGAAATCTTCTTTAAAAATCTGTTATGCCTATTGACTGTTATGCAGTAGAAACAAATAGTGAGAAATAAATGCAATTTATTCAAAATTTATTCCTCCAACATTAGATTTTGAGACTAACCCCACTTTTTCTATCAAGTTTCATCATCTAGATCACTAAAAAGGGCAGATGACATTTTTGAGATAAACACTACCATATTATTTCAACTAGAAAATAAGATAGTAAAAATATTTTCACTTCAAAGTAAAAATCATAATGGGTTTGAATTGTTTATCTTTTAGTCTTTAAATTCTAATATTGGGTGCAATGAATTTGATAAAAGTTAAAGCTGCTTGAGGTAAATAAAATGTTAACCTTACCAAGCACACACATTCTAATCCTTCTTACATTATGGACTCTGAGAAAACTTTTCTTGCTCACTTGTGGGTTTTCATTTCCCTGGGCTATGTATCCCCTAGTCTTAGTTGAAACCTCAGAGACAGCAGCTCATGTCACATTATTTTCCCAGACACAATCCAGGATCACCAAAAATCTCACAAGTCATCTTGTTTCTGAAAGATTTAGAGCAAGATTTCTTGACCAGATAAGTTGGATAAGTTAACTCCAGATCTGTATCTGAAATGAACTCCCTCACTATGTAGGCTTTATCATGGGTGATACCATCAAAAAGTAGCACACACAGCTTACGTTCCCTGGCAGGAAAGGGCTTTGGCAGGCGGCCTGAGGAGAAATACCTGCAATTCAGAGAATGATGACTTTTTTTAATGCTTCCTTGGCTTTCATAGTTTTCACTGAATCAGAGTCATTTAGCTCTACTCTCTACTTTCATTCAACTTTAACCTTTCCATATGAACCTTGCCACAAAAAAAGAAGCCCACGGTAATAAAGACTTTTAATTGTCTCTCTCAGGCTCTGGGTAAGATTGTTGATATTGTTATGTTGCTTGATAATAATCCTCCCTAAAATGAAGGCATAGGCCCAAAAGGCAAGGATTTTTCAAATTAAGGATAGAAACTGTACTGAATAAACTAAAATAAAAAAAAAATTTAAAAGTAATGGTTTTTGTTCCTTGCTAAATTGGCTAACACCCAAATGTATTTGTTGGATTTCTGAAAAATCACTTTTTTTTTTTGCTTTTGTGTTTAAAGAATACAGCAGCAGTCATATGCACTCAAACACACATTTTTCATCCTATTATCTTCAATTTTCTGTGGAATTAATACTTTGAAATTAAATAACAATTTCATGAATCAACATTTTCTTGTTTTTCTTTCAGCTACCTAGTGCCTTCTCAGTCCCTTACTCAATGATGGAATTATAAGTACCAGGCAAGTCGGGAAAATACTTCTTTGAAGTAGAGTCCCCAAGTATAGGACACAATCATAAAGGCTGTCTTACAGCTCTGCCCTTGCCTTTCTAAATTGCTAGAACAGTGTGCATGAGTTCTTCTCTGTACTTTCCACACATGCACATAGCAGGAAGCTAGGCTACCTGGATTTCTACAGGTTGGGAAAGTCACTTCCTCTCTCCATGTCTCAGTTTCCCATATAAAATAAGAGAAATAGTAGTTCTTACCTGATAAAGTTTTTAAAGATGAAAAAAAACTGTATAGGCATGGACTACTTTCTATTATTTCATACCACTTCAAAGTACAAGTCAGATAAATTAAAATGACTCCAATTTTTAGAGATTCTGTGGAGAGCAGGATCAGTAAAATGGCATTGGTCTGGTCAAGATAGGACAAAGTATATAAAGCAAAATGAAGTCACGTAGGTCAACCAAGATGACTGTCAGTCAGCCATGACACTTTGGGTGAAGATGAAAACTACCCGAGTCATGCTAGACACATCTCGAAGGAAACACACCTAAGATATCTGTACACGTGACCAGAACAGCCTTGTCTGCTGAATGGGACCACCCATAGATAGGCTTCTGGGAAAAGTCCGCACTCGCCATCAGGGGAATCCAAAGCACTTCTCAAGGGAACTTGAGGGGTGGAGTACACCACTCTCAAGGGTATAACTGAGGCAGGCACCAGACCACTGCTGAACCAGCCCAGCTCCATGCACCAGACTGCTGCCCCACGCTGTGCTGCTCTCCCTTTGCATTGGCAACTGGAGGCTCTACCTGCTGGATCTAGACCATACCCTCTCTGACCTGTGAGACCAACTCTTCCTTGCAAGATGCTGACAGTTGCCTTGCCCAAAGTGCTGTCTCATGGGTCAGTAGACTGAAACTCTGGGGTTTGTGTTCGTTATCCCCCATTGATTGTTATTTGTGTGTGTGTGTGTTATAATTTTCTTAGATTGTTAGAGTGAGAGTTGGATATTAATACATGTTGATGTTCTACTTTAAGTGAACCTACATTCAATAAAAGCTGAGTGAATAGCATAGTTACCTCATGTGACTCTAACCTATTCCTTGGTGTCAGGTTGCTGAGTAGGCAGCTAGCCAAGCAGTTGCCTGGATGACTTATAAGAAAGATTGTATTGTGAAACATAGCTCAAAACAGATGCAGCATTGGAGAAATTGAAAGGAGAGTGAAATACAATCATACCTTGGTACTTGTCTGCTTTAGAACTAGTCATTTCAGGGTTCGAAACCCCAGAACTCATTGCATTTCAGGACGTCGCACTTGCTAGAACTTATATGACTCACAAAGCTGCCCCACAAAAGAGAATGCTTCATTGTTTGGTACTTATCAGTTTCAGCACTAGTCACAAGTTCTAGAAAGATTTAATGACAAGTAACAAGGTACCACCACATAACTTTTGAATTTAATCCTCCAACTTGAATTTGACTTGACCAACCTGGAATTTGTAAAATTGGAAATTGTTTCAAACTAATGCCATCCTTTCCTGAATTTCCAGACCTAAGGGTTCTGAAGAGCAGGAAGTAGCAAGAGTAAATTATCTGGATTCACTGGATTCACAGTTGTAAATTACAGCAAAGAGTAGAAAATGAAAGATAAAAATCATATGGCTGGATTCAGGAAGAAGAGGACATTAGTAGGTATGCATAAGAAAGAAGGAAGAAAAGGGAGAAAACTGAGTAGCAAATGAGAACGGGCTGTAGCGGAAACAATGACATTGTGAGCTCTTTCAGAATAAGCCTTATTGTGATTTTTCATCTTGTTATCCCTACAAGGCACATGGTACGTTTTAAATACATTTTGATTGAATGGATGCATTCATCAAGTGTTTTTAATAGTTTGCATTACATGAAGTCCAGTGCCAGTGATTTCCAATTGAAAGAAAACCTGACAATGAATTTTTGTATTATTTCATTCATTTCTCACCAGGAAATATTTAAAGTATTTCTTTAGTCAGAGGGCAAAAAGAGGATTTTCAAGGACACTTTTAAAATAGCTGTGTGGAGCTATAATTAGCATCAAATTAAACTGCTCATATTTAAAATATATAATTTGTAAATTTTGATATGTGAAACTACTAAAATTCAAGACTGTGAACATACCCATCAATCACATCAGTTTTTATCATGCCATGCTTCTTTTCTGTTTCTGTCCCCCATGCCCAGCCCACCTTAAGCAACCACTGATCTGTTTCGGCACAAGATATTAGATGGCATTATCTACCAGTTATATAAATGTAATCATACAATGTATACTTTTTATCTTTTTCCACACAATATAATTATTTTATGTTTATCTATATTTATGCAAATATTAATGGTTTGTTGTTTGTTATTACTAAGTATTGTCATATTATACCCATACACCAAGATTTCTTTTTATCCATTTACCTGACAATGTACATCTTAGTTATTTATGTTTTATGCTTTTAGATATAACGCTGCTATGAGCATAAACATTTGTATACAAGTTTTGAATGGATTTATGCTTTTGTTTCTCTTCAATAAATACCTAGTAATAAAATGCCAACATCATGGGGTATGTGTATACTTGAGATTTTAAAGAAACTACAATTTTTTTTTTCCAAAATGTGTATATCCTTTTACACGTTCACCAGCAGTTTATGAGAATTCCATTTCTCCCACACTCTTCACACCACTTGGTATGGTCAAATCTTCAATTTTAATCAATTGGATAGCTGTCTAATGTCCAATTGTGGTTTTGACTTGCCTGTCCCTAAAGACTAAGGATCCCTTAGTAGCATTTTTATGTGTCTATTCACATTCTGTATCTTCTCTTTGCTGAAGATTCTGTTAAAATAATTGTCTTCTTTTCAAATTGAATGCATTTTATTAAACACGAAATGTTTTATTTCAAGGAATTATTTCATCAAGTATTCAATATTATTTCTGCTTTCAGGGACTCCAACTACATACATATTTGGCTCCTTGACATTTTCATACATGCTTATTAATGATTTTCATTTCTTAAAGTTAATTTTCTATGTATTTGATTTTGAACAGTGTTTGTTAATTTAATGTCATATTCACTAATCTTTCTATTTTGGTGTAAAGTATGCTATTATACCCATCTAGTACATGTTTTTTCTTAGATATTGTAGTTTTTGGCTAAGTTCAACTTTAGATTCCTGGTTGCTTTCTTTATATCTTGTAAGTCTTTTTAACTTTTGGGCATACTGAATATATTTTTATAAATGTTAATAATATTTCTACTGATTTAACCTCTTTTTCAGTTTTCAGTTGGATTCAGTTGTTTAATGTTCTTTCTTATTACGAAATATGTTTTTCTGCCTCTTTTTATGCCTGGCAATTTTTTATTAAATGCTATCTACTGTGAATTTTGCCTGTTCAGTGCAATATTTTTGTACTTCCATTTAAGCTTTGAATACAGTTTTTTTTGTTTGTTTTATTTTTTACAGTTTGGTCTATTTAGGTATTAATTTTAAAATATGTAAGGCAGACCAGAGTAGTATTTGGTCTACAGTTGTTTTTCACTGCTAAAGCAAGATACATCTGGCTACTGTCTTAATACCCACGCATTATGAGGTCTCCAACTGGGGCTATTATTAGGAACAGACCTTGTTCCCAGTACTATGTGAGTGTCAGAGAGTGTTTCTTCTGGTCCCTTCTGATGGCCACATTCTTAACCTCAGGTAATCCTTCACAAGTATTCACTGACATGTGAATACTCTGTTGAACTCTTGAGGAGCAGTATCTGCATAACTCTAGAGAACTCTTTCTTTGAAAGTATCTTCTCACCATTACTCTGTCCTCTGACCTCTAGTTTCCTTGCTCTCCTTCACATATGATCTTTTTATTTTCAACTCATAGCCCGCAGGGTGCCATCTCTCTTCTTCCTCTTCATGCCATGGCCTAAAGTGTCTCTCCAGATTGTTGTAGTCTGGCACAATCATGCAGTTTACCTATTTTCGTTTTTCATCTCTCACATATGTATTCTTTGTTGCTCAATATCTGGACTTTTGAAGAGATCTTTTTTATATACAGGGTCTGGCAGAAGTGAGGCCTGCTTGAGTGTGGTTGGTAGGGTAATAATACGGGTGCGATAATTTATAGTTTTAATTTGAACAGTTCACCTAAAATATCATATGTTGTGCTTAAGTGTGACATTGTTATGTTACAGGATTACATGCTTATGACTCTGTAATACAAGGTTTTGTAATAAAAATGAGGGGTGCTATTTGTGCTGGATCCTGTATTTTTGTATTTGTTGTTGTTATTTCAAGCATGTGTTTAAATTTAGTTCTTGGTTCTGCATCTTGGTCAGAAACACAAATCCTCTTTTTACATTTTTGTAAAGGTGAAGGCCACCTTGAATAATAACTATGCATATTTTGTGTACTATGTGATGATAGGACTGATCATAACACTTTTGGAAGATGTTTTTCTTCTGAAAGATAAGAGTATTAGATGAAAATGGAATGAAAGGCTAAGAACTAAATTTTTAAAAAAGACTCAGGAAATTTAAAAAGAAAGAAACTAGTGGAAAGCAATGAAAAATTTTGTTAATAAAAGAGTGTGATTAGATTGTCATCATATAAGTAAAAGTCACTTCTGAAAGGCTGTTCAAAGCACAAACTGGTGAGTTTAAGTAAAATGAATACTGAGAATAACTCATTTGCCTTAGAACCTATGAATTTATATAAAAAGTCTGTTTTCATCAGAATGGTGGTAGGATTTATATTTCAGAGTTTAAGGGTGGAATAAAGAAAGAGGTGGTGAAGGCAGTGGCTCCTACTAGTTACAGAAGCATTCGAGTAAAACGAAGGCAGAAAATAGAATGTCATCTAACAATAACAAGAAGATCAAATAAAGACTTTCACAGGACTATGTCTTATCAAAAGAGGAAAAGTCTATAGATTTATTATCCTACGTAATTTAATGAAAAAGTAAATCTATGTATTGCTAAATTTTTGCTATTTCTATTATGTAAGATCTCCTAGAGTCCTTAAAGTGTTTGGATTCCTTGACATGGCATTTAGAGGTAGTCGAGTTGTCCCTAAAGAGCAAAAACTACTGCAGCTGCTAAGCTGGCTTGTCACACATCCATAAGTTTGGCCAGTAAGAATGCAGTGAACCCAAATAGATTGAGGAAAAAAATAAACAAGGTGTGGTGTCTATGTCAGCTTTCTGCATCCACAAGAGGACTGCAACCTGGAAGGGGCAGAGATCGACAGTGTGAGTGGGAGGCAACTCTGTCGTGGAAGAACCCACTGGACACTGCAACTAAGCAGCTGAGCTGCCTGCAGCTCCACCCTAAGGAGAATGAGGTAGATGGATCCATGGCTTTGTAGAGACCTCCCACACCATGGAGAAGTGAGTGGAAACAGCTGTGTGACAATTCTTCACAAGACTGCTTACTTTGCACTGTTCCCAGGAAGGTTACATACAGGGTGTTGCACTGGGGTCAAACTGCTTGTCAGCCTTGTCCACTTAGCCTATGTGGGTTCAATGTAGTGTATCCATGTTGTCATGGGGAGGAGGTATGCCTAGAGTGGTTTGCTAAGTTACAGAATAGATGGAAAGTAAATCAAGTCAAAATTTAAAAACTGTGAAATAGAGAATGCTAGAGATTGAATGTTTGTGTTCTCCAAAATGCATATGTTAATTCCTAATTCCTCATGGGGTGGCATTTGGAGGTGGAACCTATAAGGGTTCTAAAGTAACCTATAAGGATGGAGCCTTTATGAATTGCATTAGTGCCCTAATAAAAGAGAACCCAGAAAGTCCCTTTGCATAGTGTAAGGATACAGTGAAAAGATAGCTGTCTATGAGTCAAGAAGGGATTCCTCATCAGAAATCAAATTTGCTGAAACATTGATCCTAAACTACTAATCTCCAGAACTATAATAAATTAGTGTTGTTTAGGAACCCTTCAAGTATATGGTATTTTTCATAACAGCCTAAATAGATTAAGGCAGAGAAAACCCCACGCCTACATTTCCCAATGAGTAAAAAACCAAACAAATAAAAAACCCCAAAACAAAAACAAATAAAACAGAAACAAAGTGGATAAAACACTACTATGCTACTTCTGGAAAAAAAAATAGTCCTCAATTCCCCTAAAATAAGCAGAATTAGAAAGCAAAAGTTATTTGGAGATGGAAGAGTAGGAAGTTGGCAGATCCCATAACTAATACTCTTTAATAAAACAGGATGATACATCATGCAGTCCCTGACACAGATTACCTAGCAATAGCCATTAAAACATTAAATGGTAACAAGCATAGTATTTGAAAGTTAAATGAATTTAACTATTCCAAATCTATTGAAGAATAACTATCCATGGCCACCATTGCTTTTTATTCAACCACTGAACAAGGAAAAGTCCACTGTAATTCTCATTTTTAACTTTGAATACATTTATTCATTAAGGTATAGAAAAGTTCATTTGAAATGCACAACTCTTGATTTAATAAATGTGATAATCATCTCAAGGGGAAAAACCTTCAAGGTTTTCTGGACCAACATCATCATTATATTGATGAGGAAACTAAAGTCTTTTTTTTAAAGACAAAGTGCTTTTACTAAATGTGGTGGCTGCCAATAACAGACAGAAGGATAGACAGATGGATACATAGTTAGATGATAGATAGATAGATAGATAGATAGATAGATAGATAGATAGATAGACAGACAGCATACTCTTACTAGCATTTTTTTAAAAAATTCTGCCAAACTGGTGAAAGTTCATGGGCAGATATGAAAACTTCTTTGTGAATACTGATAAGCAAGAGAAATGCATTTAAAGTTTCAAATCTATTACCATATTTCCAGGACTCATAAAGACTAGTACTGCCATCTTGTGTCTTTATGGTTATTTATAGAAGTAATTATACAGCTGTTTCTATTTTTATTGTCAACATGTGGTGATGTAAGATACACTACATAGTATACATGGCTGTACATTTCCAATAGTCCCATTAATTTGAAATAAAAGCATACTTCACCTCAAAAGTGTAAATAAATTATAACTGGATGCATCAGAATAGGATTGGAAGTGGTAGATATGACCAAAAAATTTATATTATTCCTTCGTTTTTTCCCCATGTATATAATGACGTGTTTACATGTAGGAAATTACATAATAATGATAGGCAAAGGCAGAAATGTATATCTATTCTGTATATAAAGATATTTATTTTATATATAATTTTATTATATTCATATGATTTTACAACATTAAAACTTGGGGTTTGTTGTAATTTATACTGAATATACACCTTAAAGTTATTTTTTAACAAAGTTTTGTTCAAGAAAATATTTCTATATGGTAAAACTAAAGGAAATTGATAAATTTTACAATCACAGAAATAAAACTTAAAACAGAATATTTACACTTCATGATAAACAATCTCTGATAAAAACGATATAAGTAATCAAAATATTTGATTATTTTCAGATTAAAATAAATTCATTTCTAAGGAAGAAAACAATGGAAGAACAAATGTTTATTAATACATTTAGCATTCATTAAATTCAATGGAATACATTATATTTTATAATATATTAAATAATATAGAGAAGAGACTTACATTTATTTATAAAATATTTACCACAACTTTGCATCAGTGAAAGCAGAAGTGGCAACTCTAATCACCCTTCTGAATATTAAAGACCTAACACTTTGAGAAGTGGTTATTTAAATATGTAAGGTCAAATACTTAGAAAAGAACTAAGCCAAGTGTTCTGATTCTGAGTTCATCTTTCTTTCAACATCACAGCTGTCTCACCCAAAGCTACATATAATCTATTTATTACTAAGAAACAGAATTTACAAAATCAATGATGTATGTAGATGTTTTATAAAGGAAACTATTCTTTGTTTATGCATTCTCAAAGAGATAAAGAGATTGATGTATTGGACAATGTAGTCTATGTACTTTTATGAATTACTTTACTCTCTCCCATATTTTATTCAACAATTTATTTCCCAATTCAGGTTGTTATTTATTCTGAGCATACCAAATGATTTTATTAAAGCATTTGGAAATAGGGTAGTAATTGACTGCTGCTGCCTGTGAACTCCAAAAATCAAAAAGAAAAATACTAGATAAAAGAGATGACAGTTTCCAACATTTTGAATTCTTTACAAATTGCAGAATAAGTGAGTGAGTTGCTGCTTGTGCATTTCTATTCAAAAAAGTTTCTAAGACACAAAATAGGAATGAAAAGAACCACCATTTCAGCTTTACAAATAGCTCTTGCATACATTATTCCAATTGTTCCTCAAAACAATCTTATGAGGCAAGTGCTTAGTGCTTTCACTGACATTGTACTGCTGAAACTGGGCCTTGGAGAGGTTAAATTACTTCCATAGGCTCACACAGCTGGTAAATGATAGAATCAGGCCCTAACACAGAATTTTATACTCTAAATTTTCATGAAATTCCTTCATTCTACCATGTTACTAGCTTTCCCTAGATACTTGTAAAAGTAGTTTGCTTGTCTTTTTAGATATTTTATATCACTGCTCAAAATAAAGGCTTTCTTATTCCTCCTAAGAATATTAGTTGAGATTGGTGAATTTTACATACAGCTTGGAAAAAGAAACTATAGAATGTTCAGCAAACCCTTAGGATTGGCATCTTTCTAGTACTGATAATTCTTCAAGCAGTCTCCATGATATTTTTGATTGGTATGCATTTTTGTATGTGTCTAGTTTTGCTACATTTTTTACTTTTACTATAGAAAAATTCAAACACATACAAATTAAACCAACATTATAGTAAACCTCCATGAAGTAATTGCTTAGTACTCTGCCATTTTTGCAACATTGATATCTCCAGGAATACTTAATTTCATCACTAGGAGGAAATATGAGGACAACATTGATGGTGACTATGATGATTACTACTACATGTGAGATTTTTCCAGGCCAAATATATTTTTATTTAAGTATAACTTACACTCATTAAAATTTAACTCACCTTTGGCAATATATATGTGTATGGGTTTTGACAAAGACCAACACTCGAGTAATCATCACCAACGTGTCCAAATGATTTTAAAGTTGCCATAATAAAATTATGAAAAATAAAGAGATTAAGAATATTATTTTGAAGATCTAAAGTAAAAAAATAATGTCTGGAAATTATAAATCCACATAGTGTCAAAGTGAAATGTTTTTTATTACACTATTTTGTTCCCTTAAGTGAACCGGTTAAATTTCCCCCAAAAAAGAGAGAAAAGAAAAAGTTTATGTAGTCTTGAATTTTTAACAAAAGCTAAAATCTATCCCTGTGAAGAACAAGAACCATAATGGCAGACAGATCACAAGAAAGCAGGGATTGACCTACATACCAGGTTGAAAGATCTACATTCTCACACTCCATAACTAATGTTACTGAGAATCTGTCTCTGGACTTGCTTTTTTCTGACCCACAGCGCAATAGTCTATGGAAGATCACTGTTTCAGTTCTGATTTTCAACTCATAGTTATTGGTATGTTCCCTATGGACCCAAATGACAGTAGATACTGACTTTTTTTCCAAAATAGGCTAATGTCAGGCATGACTTTCTGAGTAGGAGGCTGTGTGAAGGGATGGTCTAGCCAAGGTATCAGTTTCTGCTTTTTTTCTCACCAAATAAATAAAAACTAATATGACTTAGCATAGACAAAAAGGAATTTTTTCACATATGTTAAAAGTTTCAGTGGCTAGGCGAACGTAAGTCATGGCTGGCTTTAATGATCAATTTGGTAATATAAATCAGCTTATATCTCTCTCGCTATTAGTAGTTTCATTAACAGGTGAAAAAACATCAAAATTAGCTTTAGTTCTTATAACTTTTATGTGTAGTGCATTAGGGAAAACAATGAATCTCTTAGTATGCATTCTCAACAAAAATCAAATCAAATCTACCTTATTTAAGTCTTTTATGCATTTTGAGCTTATTCTGGTGTATAGTATAAAATGGTAGTCTAGTTTCTTTTTTTGCATTTACCAGTCCAGTTCTCCAAACACCATTTATTGAAGAGTTTGTCTTTACTCTATTGTATACTATTGCCTTTTTTGTCAAATATTAATTAACCATAAAGATGTGGGCTTATTTATGGACTCTCTATTTTGTTCCATTGATCTCTGTTCTTATGCCAGTACCAGGCAGTTTTGATTAGAGTGACGCTATGGTATAGTTTGATATCAGGTATTGTGATCCCTCCAACTTTGTTCTTCTTTCTGAAGCTTGCTGAGGCTATTCGGGGTCTTTTTGGTTCTATATACATTTTTGAAATCTTTTTCTATATATGTGAAATATGCCATTGGTATCTTGATAAGGATTGTGTTGAATCAATAGACTGTTTGGGGTACTATGGATATTTTAATGATGTTAATTTTTCCAATCTACGAACAGGTATATGTTTTCAGTTGTTTCTTTTTTTCTTTCTTAATTACATTCTTCAGTGTCTTATAATTTCCCTAGTACAGAACTTTTACCTCCTTGGTTACATTTTTTCCTAGGTACTTTGTTTTTGTTGTTATTGTTGTATTAGTAAATGAGATTTCTTTCTTAGTTTCTTTTTCTGATAGTCCATTATTAGTGTATACAAATGCCATCAATTTTGAATGTTTACTTTTGTACTCTGCTACTTTGTCTAATTATTTTATTAGGACAAGTTCTTTTTTGGTGGAGCCTATAGGGTTTTCTATGTACAATGTCATATATAAGTCACAAAACCATAAAAATTTTAGAAGAAAATACAGGCAGTAAAATTTCAGATAACTCATGTAGCAATATGTTTACCAATATATCTCCCAGGGCAAGGGAACAAGGGGAAAAATAAGAAAATGGAAACACATAAAATTAGAAACTTTCTGCACAGCAAAAGAAATCATCATCAAAATGAAAAAAGAACCCACTGTAGGGGAGAACGTATGTGCCATGATACAACAGACAAAGGTTTCATCTCCAAAAAATATAAAGAACTTATACAATTCAACACCAGGAAGACAAACGATCCAATAAAAAAAATGAGCAACAGACCTGAATAGACACTTCTCCAAAGAGGACACTGAGATGGTCCATAGACATATAAAAATGCTCAACATCACTAGCCATCAGACAGATGCAAATTAAAACCACAGTGAGATATCACCTCACAACTGCCAAAAAAGGCTATCATTAATAAATCAACAAACAAGTGCTGGTGAGGATGCAGAGAAAAGGGAACCCTAGTGCACTATTGGTGGGAATGCAAAATGGTATAGCCACTGTGACAAACAGTATGGAATTTTGTCAAAAAATTAAAAATGGAACTGCCTTTTATCCCAGCAATTCCACATCTGGGAATATATATACCCTAGAATCTTGAAACACCAATTTAAAAGAATATATTCATATGCATCCACTTGATCATAACATCACTGTTTACAATAACTAATATTTGGAAACATCCAAGTGCCCATCCATAGATGAGAGGATTAAAAACAGTGGTACATTTACATAATAGAATACTACATAGCAGAAAAATAGAAGGAATGCTTACCTTTTTCAAAGTCATGAATGGAACTGAAGACCAATACGCTGAGAGTAGTAAGCCAGTTGATGAAAGAAAAATACCATGTGATGTCACTTGTAAGTGTAATCTAACGAACAAATTAAACTAATGATCAAAATAGAACTAGAGGCATAGAAACATGGAACAGACTGACAGCTGTAAGATGGGAGGGGAGAAGGGGACTGGTTGAAAAAAGGTAAAGGAATTGATCACAGAAACTATGAGGTCTGTCAGGAAAAAGTCCAACGATTGTTAATGTAATGAGACTAGTTTGCATGGCATTGATGTAACCTGGCAGTCGAAGAGAGTGGACTGGAATGAATGAACAATGACAACTTTACTGTACTAGTCAGTGGGTGCTGTAGACTCTACTGAGTGAGCATGTGTACTGTGTGGCTATTGCATTCAAAATGACTGGGTGAGTAGAGCTACGAATTTGCATCAAATTTTACATTAAGTTTGAAAACTCCTCCACAGAAACTATTCACATGATTCAGAAGGCCACAGCTATGGGCAACTGATGATTGGCAGCTTCATAATTGCAACACACCCACTCATGCATCACACCTCCTGCAGAATTTTTGGTAAAACATCAAATAAACCAGGTGGCTCAGCCCCCCTAAAGCCCATATTTGGTGCCCTGAGACATCTGGCTTTTCCCAAAACTAAAATTAGCTTTGAAAAAGAAGAGATTTCAGAATTTCAATAAGATTCAGGAGAATATGACAGGGCAGCTGATGACAATTGGGAGGACTGTGTGAGGTCCCAAGATGCCTACTTTGAATGGGACTGATGTGTCTTTGTTCTATGTATGTTTCTTGTATCTTGTATCTTCTTCAATACATGTCTCTATTTTTCATATTACATGAATGGATCTTTTCTGGACAGATCTTGTATGTGAAGGACCCATGAACTTGGACAGCAGTATGGGGACTGACTGTTGGAATGGGGTCAGGCTTAGTGGAGGGAAACAAAGGGGAGGAATTTGAACAACTATGGTTGTTCAGCAAGCATAAACAATAAAATATGTAAATTAAAATAATAATAAAAAGATAAAGAACTTGAAAAATGTTCATATTGAATCCTTCTTCTATGATTGGATTAAGTAACAATCCATGAAGTAATCACTATGGTCAAGGACATTAAACAAACTGTAGTCTTTTATCCAGAATTGTGGGATGGATCCCCACCAAATGTTTGTCCACCAAATATGGAAAATAGAAAATCTCTAAATTCCTATTAGCAGAAGTAGAAGTAAGAAGCCTACATACTGTGTGGAAAAAAATAACAAAGGTACATCACATTGGAAAAACAGTTTTATCAGGAAACTATCATAGCAAATTAATAATAAAATATTTCATTTATTTATATTTATAAAATATTATAAATATTTTATTATTTCTCTCAGATAAAAACATTTTAATATTGAATTTACTTTGATGAAACATTATTCATCTTATATTGAATAATTGGGTATTTAAGTTCTTACTAAGATAGAACTTAATTATTAAGACAGAACTCTTAATAATTTGCTGAAATTACAAAAATATTTAAAAGCAGACTTTCAATAAGTCATATTTGATATTGGCCTAGTAATTATTTTAATTTATATTTTTAAAGTTTCAAGAAAATAATTTAGAATAAAGAATTGCCTTAAATTCTAAAAGCACAGATATTAAAGATTTTTAATCAACTTGAAATCCCTTGATTCTTTCTTCTGAGTTATGCTATAGGCATAGATTTATACAATGAAAATCAGACACAAATTATGTGAAGGTACACTTACAGGGGCATATCACCTACTGCACAGATGCAGCACATGATGAGTTATGTGTTGTTAATGAGGGACCACATGTTAAACATATTATGGAACATACTACGTATTGATGTATTATGTTAAAATATCAAATAACCATATGTTATACATTTATGCACACATATGTTATGTAAACTCATTGCACGCAATCTGTACTTATCAATTTTTATATATTTAATTGTATTTATATAATAGAAATAATATATTATTGATTACACAATCACCTGCATTTCCAGACGTTTGAGCTCCTCCTAGTACCAGCAGTAAAGCAACATTTTGCTTGCTTTTGTCAATCTAGCCATTGAATAATATCAAAAAGAGTGATTCCTTTTATCATTTCCTTCACATTTCAAGTTATTTTTCATTCATAGTAGGCAGTTCAGTGATTTCCACATTTTCCCTTTACTGTACACTAGATAAATAACTGGCCACGGTGACAAGATAATTAGTAAAAGCTAAGAGGCATGCTAAAAAACTGGAAGACATTACTTTAGAAGAGTCTACCACAGAGAGTTTTAAAATCCTGTTAATGCCAATGATGCAATGCAGAGTAGAAGTTACTTACAAACTTAAGTGAGTACTTAGTATTCTAGCAGAACTACATACTTCTTTAAAACTATGGAAAAGATAAAATATTGCCAGAAGCTCACAACTAACATTCACTTGTGCATTACTAATGAAATTCATGAACAAATTTTCCCCTAGGATCTAGTAAGCATGAAAATTGCATAAAATTAAATTAGTACATTTCAATCACCAAGAAACATGATTTAAATTAATATAGAATCAGAAATCTATAAGAACTCAGTAATCTAAGGGAACTTCCTGGGTTTCTCAATGCACACATACATACACAGGTTTATCTGGAGGTCATGTGTGAAGTTTGTGCTCTCTGACTAAAGAGAGAAACAATTCTATTCATCATCAAAAATTTCTGCAGCAATAATTTTTAAACATAAAATGATCATTATAATTCAAATCACTGGAAAGTGCCAGAAAATTTATTCAATTAAATAAAATAGAGTGTTCCACATCTCCACACAACGATTTAACATTACCCTACAAACTCTTTTTTGGTAGTCTTCAGTTGCCCGTGTGCACAGCATGAAACAATAATGCAAAATCCCATGCGATTCCAGGTTTTACTCAGGAAAGTTAGTGAGAATTGCTATTGGTCCCAGTCACAATGAACCAGAGTTAGGCCATTAGCTGTGCTTTCTCCTCACTCCCTTCCCCCAGGAGCAGAATGTGTTCACTGAGGCTTGTAATTAGGAATTTCTCAATCATCTTTCTATGATGATGATTCATTGATGCAAAAGCACCTGTTGAATAAATAAAATTTATTTTATTAATAAATAAAATTCAAGCATCTTTTGGGCCAGATCTCTTCTGGCACCCTGACAATGAAAAGATCAGAGATATTTTGGCACATTCAAACTGCAAGCCTTGCCCTCTTCTAAGA
>CM052539.1:177497094-177570870 GCA_028533065.1 Trachops cirrhosus | reverse complement strand
TAACAATGCAACATTTTGTACATACTTACATTAAATAAATTAGTCATCAATTTAATAAAACAAATTAAACTGGAAGACATTTTTATTTGTTAAATCTGGCAACCACAATTCTGAGAAAATGACCCTCCTTTGAAATATTTATTAAGTTATGTGCATGATATTTATTTAGCACCTAGTATGTGGCAATAATACTAAGGTACAGTCAAGGTCCAATGAATAAAAGTTGGTTCAGTTCCTCACAGTGATTGCTCTGTGAGAGAAGATAAAGACAAGTCAGTGGATACTTCCACCTTGCATAAGTATTGCATAAGGAATTTGGATGTGAAGCTACCTCTGCCATTTATGAGTGTTATAGAAGACATCTGAAAGGGGTCAACATCCAAGTTTATTCCTGAAATACAAGCAGACGTTAACATAGAAAGGAAGCTATGGATAAAAGTAAGATATGATGTAGTTCAGGGAAAGATCTACAATTTGGAAACAACATTATATTTCCAATTTAAAATATTTTAAAAAGTGCTCAACAGTAACGAATTTGAGCTCTAGCAGTTTTGTTTCTATATGTTGTACTATTCAGGGTCCAGTTAAGGAAAAAAAACACTAGTTTTAGGAACAGAAAAAAATATTCTCATTTCAGTTTCATCTAAGTCTGTTACAGATGGCGAGACTGTGAACCTGGAGGACATGATGCTAACAGAAATAAGCGAGATGCAGAAAGACAAATATTAATATGTGGAATTTAAAGTAGTGAACTCATAAAAGCAAAGAGCATAGTTGTGGTTGCCAGGGACTGGGAGTGGTATGGACTGGGGAAAATGAGGAGATGCTGGTTAAAGGGTGCACCTTTTTTTTAATGATGATGAATAAATACTGGCAATCCTAAGCCCAACCATGCTAAAAAGATTGGTGTTAAATGCCCTTACCACACACACACATAAGTGGTAACCATCTGAAGAGATGGATATGTTAATTTGTTTGAATGTGATGATTATTTCACATTATAAATGGAAGTCCAATCATTAAATTGTATACCTTAAATGAGTACAATTCTTAACTGTGAAATATACCTCAATCAAAAAGTAAATTAAATATTATTTGCCTTGGTATATAGTTGTTAACCAAATAGGTGACTCTGGAAAAAGTAAGAGACACGAGGATGCCACCGGTGTGGCAATTGCATGCCAGTTCCCACTAAAGAACTGACGGGTGGGGCCAGGGAGCTGAGACTCCGGCCTCTGAGGAGAGGACACCACTTGCTCAGGTGGTGTCTCCCAGGCGAATAGCTAAGGATGTTCTGCAAATGTTGGAAAGCCGCAAGGCAACTCAGCTGAAACTGCAGAAAGGAACTGCACAGGGAGAAGTGTTGTAAGGGTGAAGCTCTGGAGACCCACTGTTCTGGAACAATGGAAGTCCTTGAGAAGCAAATGTGAAGGAGCAATTGTCTTCTTGCTCCTCAATCCATGGAGCCTTCCTTTAGTGCTTCTTCTTGGCAGAAACTTCTAGAAAGACTACAGACAATGTGCAAACACAGATTTCAAAAGTTCCAGCTTGAGCTCCAAAAACAGGATATAGAGTGACAGTTTGAAGCTAAAAGACCACTTGATGATTAACACACCTTTTAAGTTACTCTATGAAGATAACTTGTAGACAGAGAATTTCATCATGCTTCTTCTCTTGCAATTTTTATTTTTCTTTTTAAGTTTTCTTACTATGGCATGGGAAAATAATCTTTTTACGTTAATTGACTTTTATCATATACAAACATGTTACACTTTTCCTGTTCCTTGAAATTTTTCAGATACTTTTTTCTCTTTCATTGACTTGACTTTACTGTCATGCAAAATTCTCTCTTTACATTGCCAATTTTTCTTCATAACTTTAATATTTTCTACTCTAAGAAAAACATAATGAAAGCATGTTTCATCAGTAATTTGGTTATTAATAGTACTACAAGTCTTTTATTAGACAGCTGAGACATACTACATTAAAGAACTTTTCCTTTCTGTAGCAAATTAGTGTTCCTAATAAATGTAAGAAAAAGTCACATTTTATTCCTAAAACTGAAGTAAGATAAGAAAGTTCTTGATATTTTAAATATTAATTGGTTAAACTAAAAATAAAATTGAATCCCTTTAATTTAATGCAACAATGAAGTACCTGCTACTTATTATCAGCAGTGAATGTGACCACAGTTCCTGACTCCCACCCCACTGCAGCCCTCTTACAACCTTTGATCCACGACATTGGGACAACTGCAGGTATCAGAAGCAGTGGCAAACATTCCATGGTTTTCAAATTGAAACAGAAATTTCATTTTGCAGCCACATTCAACATACAATATATAATGCAAAGGAGAGCTAAAAGGTATAATCAAAGTAATATATATCTCATATGTAATGCAAGATTATTTTTACTCTCATACTAAATTTTGTGCCTCAAATGGAAATTATGATTTTCCCACATGCTAGTAAAAAATAACCAAAATAAATATATGTGACACTTATTAAAATAGTACACATTTAACCGAAGGCATGTGGAAATTGGAACTCATAAACAGACTTGATTAAGCTGAGGCTAATGGTAACAATAAGCCAAATAACACCCTCTTCTAGTAACAGTGAAAATGAAATGCAGAAATTAAATTTAAATTACAGTTAAGGGAAAAAGGAACAAGTAGAGATTTTGTATCTTCTGGTTTAATAGTCAACTCACTGGTAATATAACCAGTATTATTTTGAGGAACATGAAAATGATCTCTCCATTCATAAGACATTAAAATTATATTTACATTGAATGTTGCATATAACTAAATCAATAAAGCAAAGCATGTTGTGTAGTATTTGTCTAATTAATGCACCTATGGTGGTTTAACATCCAGCATTAATACTAATAGTTACAAAGGTAAAAATAAATCAATAATTTATTTTTTATTATTTTCTACCACAAAGTATTACATAATATTTGGTAATTTCTTTTTCTAATTGATTAATTCTTTTGCATTATATACTGTATGTTGAATGTAGCTGCAAAATGAAATTTCTGTTTCAGTTTGAAGACACTCATAATCACCAGCATAGGTGCAATACAATATGGGAGAAAGAGTTTCCATTCCTTAATTCATCAGCACAATTAACAACATGTTTAGAACTTCCCTACTAAGTGAACTGGTATGAAGTTACATCGTGGGTCTTGAGAAAGAGTTGCTTAGCATTATACAGCACAGTTTCCATGAGTCACAGCCCTCAAACTTTGCCCATTAGAGATGCAAATTAGCTAAATCATATCCCCAATAGTTCCTAAAAATGGTAATGCAGAAAAGTGTAAATAAATAAATAAAAAACATTTATAATCTGTATAGATTTAATCTAACTATTTAGTTTGATAGAAGAAAATATGTGCATAATAAAATTGTCAGAATAAATTTTATGTCCTTTATGGTTTAAGCCATAAAGGAAGAAGCATTAAGGTTTCTTTTGTATCTTATCTTAAAGGAAAGTCATAATTTATAAAGAACATTTATAGTAGTTCAATATGCTTTCTACTTAAGAATATAGCCTCACCGTAATGCAGACTCAAAGCATTAACTCAAGAAAATATATTCAGTGACCCAATCCTTTTGGATAGTTTCTGAAAATTGCTGATTATAATGAATGTCACTCTAAAGGAGTAGTGAGGTTTTTTTTTAAGTTCACAAACATTTCTGTAGACATCATCTCATTTTACACTATTTTACAAAATCTTAAACAAAACACTATTAGAGATGAAATCCATGAAATATGATTATGCATGGAAAACATATATTCTGTATATACTATTATTCTTCTCTTCTGAATATTGAACCATCACTATCACACTGTGAAATTAATGGATTTCTGCCTACTCCTGTGTCTGTTTCCATGACTTTATTTAGTCAAGTAATCATAGAAAATCCAACATGATTTTCTGTGTGGGAGATAGAAAAGCAGAGAAAGAAAAAGATATGGTGGAGCAGAAAAAGAAAAAGAGGGAAGAAACGGAAAGAAAACATGAAATCATTTAGTGAGAAGAAATATTTCTAATCCACAATAATATGTATGAAATAAACAAAGACCTCCCAACCTTTTTGCTGTGAGAGGTTATCATCCATATTGATTTCTGTTTACAAGATCTCTAATTCTTTCTCTCTCCTTAAGAAGACAGCTTAAAATCCATAAATAATGCGTATCCAGAGAGTCAGTTTCACTAGCAGAATCCTAAGAACTGAAGCACATTAATCTTATCTTTGCGCATTGGACCACACAAAGATATGAAATTTAGAATGGCTTCTTAAGGGCCTAAAGAAATCAAGCTCCTGTTTCCACCCTCAACAGCCCTCCAGAGAAATATTCAGCAAAAGTAATGTAAATTCAGAAGGCACGAGCACACAGACACACGTTGTGTGTGATGGCTGGGCAGAAGAGTAGAAACATAAATGTTCTATGAAACTGTGAGCAAATTAAATTTTCACAAATTAATAATGACACTTTAGCCACTAGTACTCTCTTTGGTTTGCACCATATATTCTGGCTGCCTGATTCATTGTCAATACGTCTCTTGTGACATCTGGTACTAATACTGCTCTGTGAGGCATGACCAACAGTGAGGAAGACACTTGACTGAGTAGGGAACACATTAGATATGGAGGAGAGACACAGAAAAAAAAGAAAAGTATGCCTTTCGCAGCATAAGTCCTTTCAGGTTCACTAAGAAAAAAAATAAGAGTTGCTTCCCAACTGTTTTGCAGCAGCACAAATCACCAACAATCTTTGAGGATTTCCTTAGCTCACAATAATAAAAGAACAAAAAAAAAGGAAGAGAAGGAACAGGGACTGTAGAGTCAACAGTTTTCTGATAAGAATATGCATCTGAAAGACAGCCTGACAGGCACAAAATCAGATGGCCTGGCACCAAATCACTGAGCTGGATGCCATTGTATTAGCTCGGCCTGCCTTCACAGAGTAATTTAGACTGAATGGCTTGAATCAGTACTTTTCAGCCTTTTTCTTCTCATGGCACACATAAACTAATTACTAAAATTCTACTGAACGCTATATATACACACATATACACACATATATAGCTGCTTTCAGAAAACAAGTATAATTTTTAATAAGTATTTTATTTATTTAAGTTTGAGAGAGAGGAGAAGGTAGAAAAGGAGAGAAATATCCATGTGTGAGAGAAGCAGCCATTGGTTGCCTCTTGCATGCCCCCACCTGGGGACCTGGCCAGCAACCCAGGCATGTGCCCTAACCAGGAATTGGACCAGCAACCTCTTGGTTCACAGGCTGGCAATCAATTTACTGAGCCACACCAGCCAGGGCGAAAACAAGTATTAATTTTGACTCATTCACTCTGGATGGCTACTGTTGTGTTGACAGTTGTCATTATTTTTCATTTGACAATCCAAGGCAGCAGTTGCCAACCTTTTTTGGCACCAGGGACCACTTTCATGGAAGACAATTTTTCATGTATTAGGGTGGGGGAATGGTTTGGGGATGGTTCAAACATACTACCTTGAAGCTTACCTCCTGCTGTGTGGCCTGTTTCCTAACAGGCCCAGACCACTACTGGTCCGCAGCCTGGAGGTTGGGGACCCTGATCTAAGGGAAAAGAGATCAGGTTCCTGACTGAATAGTTAGGTATTTCATGTTTTAAAAATTCGGGTGCTGGCCTGGCCTATGTGGCTCAGTTGGTTGGAGCGATGTCCTGTAACCATAAGTCTGTGGGTCCAATTCCAGGTCAGGGCATGTGCCTAGGTTGCGGGTCCTATCCCCAGTAGGGGAAGTACAATTCCTTGTCTGTATGTATACAGAAGGCAACCAATCAATACTTCCCTCTCCCATCCATGTCTCTCTCTCTTCCTCTTTCCTCCCCTCTCTCTAAAAGCAATAAAAAATGTCCTCAGGTAAAGATTAAAAAAAATTCTTGTGGCATACCAGTATACCTGCCACAGCGCATCAGTCGAAAATTTCTGGCTTAAACAACAAAAAATAATTTTCTAACAGTTCCGGAGGCTGGGAGTCCAAGATCAAGGTGTAGAAAGTGTTGGTTTCTGGTGAGACCACCCCTTTATTTTGTCTTCACATGCCTCCCCTCTGTGCACATAGGCTCCTGATATCTTTCTTATTATAATAAAACCAGTTCCATTGGATTAAAGCCCCACTCTTAGGATTGATTATCTCCTTGAGGACACTATGTCTAAACGCAGTCACACTGGGGGTTTGGGTATCAGCATATGAATTGGAGAGGGTGGACACAATTCAGTTCATAACAGCCATCGAGGAGCTTCCATAAGAGCGTGGGTTTTCGTATAGGAATGTCCTCTTTGGGTCATGGCTCTGCCACTTACAGTTACTAATGACCTTGTATGGCACATTTCACTCCTCAGTACTCAGGTTCTCATCAGTAAAATGGGATTAGAGCAGTATTTTTTTGTATGATTTTTGTGAAAGTTTAATAAAATGGTTTATGTAAAGTGCATGTACATTAAAGAGCTTGGTGCATTTGAAGAAATCCACAAGTGGTACTTGTAAATATGGTTGTGTCTAGATGAAGTAGACAATGAGAAAAAGTTATGGTGAAAATTCCTAATTATATAGTTATTTCCATAGTAACTTGGAAAAAACATATTGGTTTTGCACCTTTTTTTTTCTTACCATTGGGATGAAGAAATACCTTTCCTTCATATATCATACTTATCATATCAAAACAATGAGATAACACCTATATAGCATACTTTTCATAAATATGAACTCTACCAAAAAGAAAAACATTAATATTAATAAACTGCAGCATATATATTAGCTTAAAAGTCATTTCTTCACAATTAACCAATTTATAACTGACTGATATATATTGTAGGTGCATGATTATGTTTTCTGGACTCTTTTTATGTTGGTTGTACTTCGTTTTTTTGTTTTCATTGAGTTACATTCTGTTTTGATTTAATATGAATGCATTCAATAAAGGATAGAAGGAAAGAAGCATCTTAATGACATGGTATGTAGGTTCTTTCCCATTTGACTAAGCTACTTAAAATCATGGAACACCGATTTCTGTGTTGGATAGAAAGACCTGAGGGAAAATCATCACCATTTTTTTTCTGTTCTCTCTCTAGTCGTGTGTAGATGAAAAATACAAGAGAAATGGAATTATGGAAAAGAATAATTATTAGCTATTTATTACTTATAGGTTTGTGAAACTTCTAAATGAATATTTAATCATTCTATATATCAAATTAGCAGTATATGATAAAACATAATTTTTAAATTTTTTGAAAAAGAATAAAAAAAGAATATATAAATGTACCAAATTAAAAGAAACTAGGTGGATACAATAAAATAGAAAAAGTTAACTTAGGTGAATTAAATAACCGATGTTTTAAATATTATAAATTAAAAGTATTGCTAAAATTCCAAAATTTACTCTTCTGCTAACAATACACCATTGAGGTATCACATTTTATTTTATTTTGTCTTTTAACTATATGTTAAATTTGAAGTTTTAGGCTATACTATTTTTAGTTTTATTAGCACAAAAGTTCTGAACAACACACTTAAGTAGTTTTTTATGCTTGACATTCAAAATAATAACATTTTTATTAAAGCATTTTTGCTATTTCTGTCTGTGTTGTATAGAAACATTAAATATGTTATTTTGAAAAGTGTAATTAAAAGAGAAAAATACTAGAATATACAGAAGCTATTTTTTTAAAGTGTTGTTATAAAATTACCTTTGAAGATGTTAGAACTTGATTTTCCATGTTAAAGTTCTTTTAAAATATATACATTATTTTTAACAGAAACCTTACATTATTCAGATGAAAGAGTTAATGATTTTGAAGTGCAAAAAAAGGGAAACTATTAATTAGTGTTTCTATTGAATGACACCTCTTTGCACTAAGAAATACAGGGTAATTTTAATTAAGATACATGTTTTACCTATTAGAGATACTTAAAGGTATTTTCTTTATATGAGTTCTCTAGCTTATATTTTACTTTCGTTTAACTAGAAATAATAATAGTAGAAATATCTGTGTGGAATTCTACTCCCTTTGTTGTTTCACTGAATGAAGAAAGATCTTTAAAAGACCCATGAAGAGTGTGTGTGTTGGAGGAGGCATTATAAGGCACTTGCCCTTGCCAGATCCTGATATAATCACAGACTCAATTATACTATTATCTGATATCAGAAAGTTATCGGAAAGCTTTCAGAAAACTGACACCTAGCCCTCCAGCTTCATGCCAGAAACCTGATTTTGGTTTTCAAAAGAATAACTTCAGCACAGAAATATACACCAAAGTGTAAGGTTTTCTCTTGATGATGTGAGATTTTTTTTTCAATTTCCACAAAGGCAATTTTTGCAAGCAAGAGAGACTAAGATAATTCCTTCTTGGTATAAACAATTATGTTTTAAAATTCATTAAACTTAATAATTCAAAAATCAATTATGTAATGCTATTTTAAATATATCAAATTATTTTACTCACTTTCGAGGGGTTTTGGAGTAACTTTTATCCAAATGCAGAGATTATAAACTTCATTATAAGCCTAATATGTTTAATTTCCTTTTAAGTAATAAAGTTCTATGACTAATTGGTAAACTTTATATTTTCAAAAATGTTATAGTGGTATGAAAAATGTAAGAGGAAATTAATTTAGCATCCTAAGATTTAATCAATTATTTAATTGCAACTACAATTGGAGCTACAAAGTTGATCATTTCACAGGCACAATTCTCTTAAACATTACACAAGTGCAAAATATTAAATATGCACATTTTCTTCCTTAATTCAAAAAATAAATACATTGTAAAAATTTTCTTATTGATTTACATATTTAATTCTAAATTATTCCATTCTCAGAGGAGACTTCTCTTTCCAGGAAGGGAATTCCCATTTTAAACAGAGATTTTAAGCAAATCTCTAGAAGCAGAGATTTTGGCTGGGTCTGAGATCAGAGGAGCAAACACCCAAAGTTCCCTTCGACTGTCACACTGAAATCTTTCTAAAGAGTTTTAAAACCTTGAAAGAGAATGGCTATCAAGGCTCCAATTATCTAATTCCTTTCATTCTAATTAAAATTTGAAACTTTTAGTCAGATTGAACAGTCAATTGGTTTTCACATATTGTTGGCTTTCAAATATATATAAAGATTATTTGTTAATAAAAAAACCCTTGTATTTGTTCAAACTCGATACATAATCTTCAATGAATATTTAAAACAATATTCAAATAAATTCTAGATGTAACCTATCACATACCTTTGTCTTGACTGTCATCATGCTTTAGATATGCCCATGTTTTGCCATGTGTTTCTTCTACATTGTATACCCTCAGCCTAAGTTTCCATTTCTTCTGTTCTTCCAAATCTTGTAGCACATGCTGCCCAAACACAACAAAATTAGTTCCCTCACAGGATGGACTAGTTGCTGGCTTCTGTTTTAAAAAACCGGACCATGTTCTTTGTTGACTTTGGTTTTGGTAGCATCCTTGATCCAAATTGTGTGGACCCTGGGAGTGATGATTCTGTGATCTGCTGATTTGCAGAGGTCCCACTGCCTAAGACCATTCTCCCAATAGACATCCTAAATATAAGCATTTACTCAAATTAAGTTCCATGACAGTTCTCTCTTGCAGACAATAATTTGTAATGTTATCTACTTACTGAAAAGTTAATCCTGTAGTTGAAAAACTCTTATTAAACCTGAATGCACTCAGTTTTCAGCTCCTTCCTTTAGTCAATGACTATTGCTGATCTACTAAAACCAAGGAAATAACCCCATCTGAGTAAAGACATATGGGACCATAAATACTATTTCAACTGAAAAACACTATATTCTGTTCTTTTTGTTATTAACAACACTTCTTAAGTATGTAACTCTCTTCATCATAAAATCTAAAACTCAGAACAAAATGAAGAAAATATGATTTATGTCTTCAGTTTTAAACATATTTTTTTATATTTTCCTCCTTGTACATTTTCCACAAAGCCTTGTAATTGTATTTTAAATATTTCTTACATTGCACAAAAACATGACAATAGAAATATTTCCCATAGCTAAGTATAATCTCTAATTTCTTCATTGAAAAATTATAAATTAATTAAACATCTAAGAAAGGTATAGTAGAACTTGTTTTCACATTGCTCTAAAGCATCCTCCTGGAGAAACATTTAGACCAATGTGGGGGTCACACAGAAGTAAGTTGTTGTTCAAGAAAAATCTAGGGCATGGTAACAAATTCAAATTCTATTCCTTTTTCAGGCTTAAGAAAGAACATTTAAAATTAACAGGATCATAATAGAAGTTTAAACAAAAAACTGTGTGTGTCTTGTCCTTACTCAACATTTTAGTTAGGACTTCTTAATGGAAATTTAAATCAAAATTGTTTAAATGAAAATATAAGATTTGAAGAGCAGAATGTATAAATAGAGGATGCAGCAAAGGACATTTGGAGAACCCTGCTTTGCTTGTCAAGGCTACATCACCATGTGTTTTGTGGGAAAGTGGCACACTTATCCACTGTCCTTAAGGTAACATGATATATCAATATGTAGACCATTCTCAGGAGACTATTTAAGTATGTGACATCAATGAGAAAGAATGAAGTACTGACAATAGAAATGCTTTTCAATTATTATATCATTCTATATCAAGACAAGTTTTGTATGCTTATTTTTGTAAAGTTTTGATAAGAGAAATAAAAGATGCTCTGAGAAAAATAATAGGTGTTATGGATGAAACCTTCAATGGCAGTCATCTAAGGTATGGAGAACTTCAGCAGCTCACTGGGCCTGAGACTAGACAGTAAACAGGGAAGGTCTTCTATGCTTGACTGTGAATGAACCTCAACAGGAAGCTTCTTCAAAGATTAGGAGGAGGTAAAATTTACTGAGAAGGAAGAAGGGCTTTCTCACTGTTTATATTTCTGAAACCAAAATTCAATAAAAGTTATTTTAAAAGCATAAGTCTAAGACATAGGTGGCAAACACAAGGTGGGCCAAATTCAGCCTTCCACCTTGTTTTACCCAGCCCAGCACCTTGTTTCTACCTGGTGTGCCCCCAGGTGAAGATGAGTTTGACACCCTTGATCTAAGAAATCAAGATGGAAACATTAGATAATGGCTTTAAGTATAAAATAAAAGGGACCTGTTACTTAACTCTTTTGAATAGTATCTATCGTTTGGCAACTGAAATGATCATTCACTGACTCATAAGAAGACACACTTTTCTTTAGGGCATGGCAAAGAAAGAGAAGAGTGCTTTCTTAGACTTATGTCAAAAATAACGTAAACAACAAACTGAAGAAGAGGATTTCTGAGCAGTGTGTGGTTTGAGGGGAAACTGATTGTTTTAGAAATTCCTCCAAGAGAACTTAATACGGTCTACTCTCTGACCAGATTGAGACCAGAGGTAAACAAAGAAACTTTCCCTTTACTTTTCACCCAGTTCTTCAAGGACACTCTCTTTTCTCTCTCTCTTTCTCTCTCTCTCTCTCTCAGAAAGACCAAAGATTCTGGAAATAGATGGGTGGATAGATAGATTGGATTGATAGATATAGATATCTGTATTTAGCCATATGTTAGTGAAACATATAGAAATGAATAAGATATGAACTAGAAAAAGTAATGAGAAAAGCATTTATAACTTAGTTTTAAACTAAACTAAGGGCTAAATTGGTATAATATTGTCCTTTGTATGTTTCTAGGATTTCTCTAATTTATCTCCTCTCCACCAACCAAGCTACCCAAAGGAGTTTCTCTCTCCCTAGTAAAATTTTAGTGATATAAAATGTATATGCTATAAGTAGATCAAGGTAAAGCCATAGACTTCTTTTCAAGCAGTCCAGGGATTTCAGTAGGATGAAGTTTGTTCACATTTGTGTGGTTTTCACTAGGATTTTGGAGAGAATTGTTCTTTCCAGAAGAACAGATGTAGTGTATACAAATAGAGGATATTGCTGGGAGGTAACTCAGTACCTATCAATCAAAATAGCTTATCATTTGTATGCGGTTCCTTCATATGGGAAAATGAATAGAGAAACAAAGCTGAAATGAAACAGTTTATCCTAATCTTTCATAGCCTCCTCACATGGGTTTAATTTACATGAACACTTAAAACTAGGGGGTAGAACACTTAAATCTAGGGGGTGGGAAGTGGGGATGGTAGGGGTGGAGGAGAGTGGTAGGGGGAAACGGAGACAGTTGTACTTGAACAATAACAACAAAATGAAAGAAACCATATTTAAAAAAATACCTGTAAAAAACCCCCCAAGTTTTCATAAAAGCAAAATGGACTACCATTGTGTATTTTAAAGAAAGTACAGTAAACAAAGAAAGAAGTAATGGTTCTTACTCCATCAACTAAATCTTTCAGCTTTTCCTGAAGCATGCGTCATTTCACAATCTATGCATTTTTCCAGCGGTGCTGACTGAATGAACAGATAGATAGAAGTGGTTGCTAGGGACTAAGAAACAGGGGATATAGGAAGAGGTTGGGAAATGTGCAAGCTGCGAGCTAGAAGGTAAATAAGGTCTGAGTGATTATCTAATGTACATGTTGACTACAGGATAACACTGTATTGTATAATTGAAATTTACTGAAATAATAGAACTTGAATGTTCTCACAGGGGAGAAAAAGGCAAATAAATGAGTGATGAATGGGCTGGTCAACACTATGGGGAGAATCCATTTACAATGCATTCAAATACTTTTACAATGTATATCAAATCATCACTTTAAATATCGTACTATGTTATTTTAAAATTATATCTCAATAAAGGTGAAAAATAAGAGGAAGTAGTCGACTCTTTTCTGAACATGATTTGTATGTTCACAGGCTTTCGTTTTCAGGCATTCATTTTTAATAATATCTTAAAGCATCTTTGGAACGTGTTGACTGTACACCCATAGCAGCACTGACACTTTATAAAAAAACAGAATCTTTGTACAAAGATTCCCCTTCTGTTCTTATAGCTTGAGGTGTGCGGCTGGAAACCCTGTCCGGCACTCCCAAGGTAACTGAATCAGAAGAAACCGGCCACGTGAGACTTATGTAGGAGCCCTTCTCAAATGAAATCCGAGCTTAATTTCTTTTGCCTCAAATGCTTTAGTATTCTAAAACTCGAGAAAGTGCTTAGTAACATGAGCAACGAAGTAAAAACTTGAGGGAATTACTTGCTAGTCAGTTAAAGCATGTTATTTTCACCTTTCATGGCAGTGCCCTTAAATCCACACACTGGGTACTCATTCTCATTCTTAATCACCAATCCAAGGTAGAACTTTCACAGACTAACAATTTCCAGAAAACCACTCGGTGTAACACATGAAAATTGATTACACTTGTGAAAAAGCCCAGATAGGATTGGAGTGAATGAGTAAAAGGATAATCTTTATTATTTTTAAAAGCTCCTTTAAAAAATCTCCTGTTTAATTTATCCAATTAATAGTAATCAATTTACTCCATTAACATTAACTAAAAATGTATAAATTTCTTTGGCAGGTTTCAGGACTGCTACTGAACTCCTGACTAAATTGAATATATTTACATATGCAGGGAGAGTATAATACTGAAGAAAGTAACTGCTTTTATTTTTTTCAGAAACTATCTCCATCTGTGAAAACATTAATTAATTAAACTTTAGAATAAAAAAGAAACTTGATTTTCAAGATATAATTAAACTTTTCTCATTTAAAAGAAAGTTGAGAATACTGGCTCAAAGCTCTTTTAGGTTTTTTTTAACCATGATGAGGGAGGAGACCCAGTACACCAAATAGCAGAAGCCAGTCAAATGGTTTTTACTAACTTTTAATATTTTCACATTTTTCCTTAACAGACCTCAGTGACACAGAAGAGAATGTATCATGATCTTTTAGTTCATGGCACGCTGTCATTAAAGATCCAAATATAGCCTTCTTTTGCTTATTTATTGAGTATTTATTTACTTGTGGTTATACAATGACCCATACATGAACTCACTACCCCACACGAAAACAAACACATTGACAATAATTTGACCAGGACAGAAATTGTAGCATCGCCAAGATACTCAATTATAGCTCGTAAGTAATGTTCAGTAATGCAGTGTCGGATTTATTTATGTTAATATGAATCCATTAAAAGCAAGCAAGAATAATTTTAATGGGGAGAGACTTCTCTTAGGTAATTTGAAATCACTGCAGGGATTCCTGACTTTTTGTAATAGATAATCTACATTCTGGGTAGAAACACAAAGGTTCTTGAGGAATCTTTCTTAAGAACAATGGACTGTGGTTACAGACTGTGACTTCCATCTACTTTGGAAAACAATGACAATAAAACAAAACAAAAGAAGACAAAACAATTATTTAAGGTGTCTTCAGTGATTTCGTGTTTTTCAAGATTATAGGAGGAATGTGAAAAGTATCTCTGGAAATTGTCTCTTTTCAGGCAGCAGGTTGAGCTTATATCCCCTTATCTTCTTTAAAAGGTTTATTATAATTTGAATAATTATTACTACAAAACTCCCAGTGGATGAAATTTCTCTCTACAAAGATAGATAGATAGATAGATGATAGATAGATAGATAGATAGATAGATGAATGATAGATAGATGACTGGTATAGATATATTTGCTTATTTTTAAAATATATATTTATAGTTATTTAAAACTAAAGCAATGTTTTATGACACTTACTATAGAGTTTTTAAATAGAGCTGCTGCTACTTTATAATGACAATGCCTTATTGTTTCTAGATCTTTCGTCAGAATCCCAGAAAATGATGAAAATTTTGATTCGGCTCCTGACACTAGATTCAATTTAGCCAACAAAAGTTTATTTTTAATTATAACTGTAGATTGAAAAGTATGTGAATTTTAGATAACTTTTTAGATGTATATATATATTACTTTCCATATATAGAGAGATTACTTTCTATAAATATTTCTTTCTATATATATGTGTGTATGTACATGGGTATATATATGTATACATATATACATACATGCATTTATATGTATGTATATATATACACACACACACAATCACTCAAAATAGCAACTGGATTCATACTGTTAAATATACCACATCATCTCACTCTTCTTCTTGATCACTACAACACTATAATATTTTCTTATTTCTCAGACAGTAAAACTATCAGTTTTGACAATGACTAAGTAAGGCCACTATGATCCATATTCTTTTTCTTACCTCTCTGACCTCAGCCCCTGTTATTCACCAGCTTGCTCATTCTACCTAGCACACTAACCTCTTTGTTGTTCTGTAATGCATGGGGTGGGGGTCTCCCTGCAGAGCCTCTTGCTGTTCCTGGTCTAGGCACATTCTCATCTCAGAACCTTTGAAAGCTACTTTGCTCACTCTGTCACCTCCTTTAACAATGTGCCCAAATATTTCCTTCTCAAGAAAGACATGCCTACTGCCCTATTTAAAATTTTCAGTCAGCTCCCTTTTGCCCACAAATGCAAATTCACTGGCTATTTTGTCTACTTTTATTTTCTTCATGGACATGTATACCTTTATAAATAAAACATAATTTATTCAGTGGATCTGTTTATGGTCTGTCTTCTTCCACCTGAATGTAAGAAGCCAGAATTCTGATGCATCCCCAGCGTGTAGTGGCGGCCTGACACACAGTTTCTATGCAGTAAAGATGCAACAAACACTAGTGTCATTTTATTTCACTTTTAGTATTTTCTTCTATTATTTTCCCCTCTGTGCATTATTATTTCTCGTGTTTTGGTAAGTTATGTCATGCAGTTCTCCTTGCACTACTCCCAGCCCTCTACTTTACCAGATACGAGGGGCGTCAGATCTGACAAGGTTTCAGTGGCCTTTTTCCATTTAGTTGGAAGCATTTTGAAAGTCCGATGTTTCTCTGTGCCTGAGGGCTCATTGTTGGACCCAACTTTTCTTAGCATTTGACAATATCACTAGGCAACAATTTCATAACTGACATCACTTTTACTATGGCACTCCCTATGTAACCATGCAGAAATTTTATTTCTTTACTATGACCTTTTCTCCTTTCCTTCCTTTTGATTCAAACCGGCCTCATCCAGCCCCCCAGGCTTGCCTGCCTCCTTCTCCCTTTCATGACTACTCCCTGAATCACTGAGCCCTCAGTACAATGAGACTCTGATCAGCATCAAAAAATCAGAAACAAAGCTGTGGGTCTATCGACCCCACAGACAGCAATTTAGTCAAACTAGAGATAACATGTAGGTCTCTCCTGTCTCAGCTGCAGACCCAAGAACCTGTGAAACCAGAGCAAGAGATAGCTTTAATATCTGGACTAGATGCAATGATCAATTATCCCCTATGCTAGCACTGACCAATCAGACATCATGACCGTAATTCCCTTAACCCCCTATATAACCGGTCTCCCGGAAGCCACTGGGAACTCAGGATTTTGCGCATTAACTCATCTGTGACTCTGGATTTGGTGCCATTTTCTTAAAAATGAACCTTTATTTTCTTTGCTGTAAGCTCCTGTTCATGTTTTATTGGCCTTTGCCATGCACAGTCAAATGGACCCCTTTAGTCTGATAATACCTGTAACAATGCAAAGAGGTCTTTCTGCCTATCTCATTCTCAGGCCCTGGCACCACGTTACACAAGGTTCTCTCTCTTTCCAGTTCTCTAGCCTATTAGGAAAATCTGTTCAGTGTTCTCCTGATTAGTGAGGCCCCACACCCCAGGCAGAGTTTCTTTTAGTGTTTCGACTGATGCCTGGTGGTACATAGACAAATTGGACTGGCTTCTGCCCAGCTACACATCTGAAACGGTTACCTCTTTTATTGTGCCAGTAAAAGCAAAATATGTGATTTGATTGAATTAATGTTTGCATCTACTCTGGATAAAGCCCTGCTGGAAATTTTGGATGCAATTTGGAAAAATTGGAAAAAAAACACAACAGACTATAGAAGTACCATCAAAGGGACAACAGTATTTTCTCTAAGGGTAAGAGCGCATTACCAAAAGGAGGGCCATCACAGCTGTACTAATCTGTTTTCTCCTTTCTTCTCTTTTTTGTCTCCTGGGGTCATGTTATTGCAGAGCTGTGCTGGTACTATGTCTGTGAGTGGAGAGGAGAAATCTCCTTCTATTATGTCTCAAATAATAAAGATGTGTGTGTGTGTGTGTGTGTGTGTGTGTGTGTGTGAGAGAGAGATAAGGCCCTATGCTAGTATTATCTGCCTGATAATAGGGAGTAAATCCCCTCTTCGATAGAAACTTTCAATCATTCAGGGTAAATTCTCCCTCCATGCTCACACATTTGCCTATAAAAATTGGAAAGAATGTAAAATCTTCACTTGGTACAAAAGCATTACTGTTAACCTTTAAGATTTTATTTAAAGAGAATGTGAATTAGATACATAAATATTTCTGATTTTTCCCCTGGCTTTTGACCAAGATACCTAAATTAAAGTGAGATATAATTGTATAACAGATTTAGAAGTTATCTTAAATTTATTCCTACTTTAAAATATGGAAGAGTCACGTGGGCATATAATGTTAAATGGACCAAATTGCTAAATGATCTCCTCAGCAAATGCTTGTGTAATTGTAATTCAGATGTGCTCCTGTAGCTCTTTATGGTTTACAGGATGCATAGATTCTTAATTTCTTCATTACATCATCCTCATTCAAGTTAATGAGGTTTTGACATATTTAAAAGGGGTAAACATAATGAAGAAATCATATACACAAGTCAAATTACATTTAAGATGTTTTCCTACTTATCACTAGAATTAAAGGTGTAATTTAATATGGATTTTTGATTAAAAACAGATGGCTCACATCTGTTCTCAAAATGGAAAAAAATAACCTCATTTTAACTGAAAAGTGTAAGTCACTGAGGTAATATTTGATGAGGAAGACATGCTGAATATAGTTTTATTCTGTCTCCATAGATAGGTCCCAATATTTGTGCACTAAATGAGAATCTAGAATATACATAATTGCACTCCTAGAAAAATATTCTTATTTAAAAATCTAATTTTTAAGGTATTTCATGTGTGAACTTTTAAGCATGTTATCTTTTCCAGACACTTATGAAAAATTCCCAAAAGAAAGCCACCTAGGTCAAGGAGAAGGTGTTATGGCCAAACAGGAGATTTTCAGTTAAGTTTTGAAAATGAGGTGTTTTTTGAGAGAGAGTTTCTAAGGTAGACTCCAGGTTTCCTGCCTCCTGGTATTCACACATCCTGTTTTATGTGATAGTCCTGTAAATTCTTCTATCTAATAGAATACAGCAAAGGTGACTGGAATATGCAATTAGATGACATGATTAGGGTGCATAAAACTATAATACTTGTATTGGGAAGAAACACTTTTCCATTGTTGACGTGGGAGAAGCAAGCTACTAAATTTATATGCTACTATATTGATAAAGCACCTTTAGGGAACTAAAGTGGCCTCTGTCCAAAAACCAAGGAAGGAAGGAAGGGCGGGGAGGAAGGAAAGAAGGATGGGAAGGAGGAAGGAAAGAAGGAAGGAAGGAGAAAAGAAAAGAAAGAAAAAGGAAGGAAGGAAGGAAGGAAGGAAGGAAGGAAGGAAGGAAGGAAGGAAGGAAGGAAGGAAGGAAGGAAGGAAAAGAAAGATGAAAGAAAGAAAAGGAAAAGGAAAGAAAATCAAAGTCCAGAAGCCTAAACAGAACTGAATTCTGTCAAGGACCACACAAGTTTGCAAGTAGATTTCTCCCCAGTCAGGCCTCAAAAGAGACTATAGCCCTAGCAAACACCTTGACTGCAGGTTTAAGATTTTGTAGCAGAGGGTCTACTTAAACCCATTTTTGCTATGCAGAAAGTATAAGAAAATAAATGGGTGTTCTTTAAGTGTTTAAATTTGTGACTATTATTATTCAATATTACATAGCTAATACAATAATTTTTCACTCTATACTTCATAAAATATTCATTTCACTAAGAAAAGGCAAAGCACTCATGCTTGACAATGAGATTGCAGGACACTGAAGTGAACTCTTATTAATAGTTCAGGACCACATGGAGTTGTCCAGCCTTGGGCTCTCAGGAATGGCAAAAAAATAATTTGTGCAAAGGTTGTACTGCTAAAATTTCCATATAAAGCAATGAAATTAAAAGTCATCATTCTTAATAGGGTAGTACAAATGTGTTGAAGGAAATCATTGTTTTTCTCTTCATTGGTTCAATTTGGTGGTACCTCAAGGGAGGTGAAGACATATAGGAAACATCCCTGAGTTCTGCAGGATGGTAAAATATTTTAGAAATTTAAAGAGCACTATCCCTAAAATGAGGCCACGTTAGTTTTAGAAGATACCACCATGAAACACAGTTCAGCATATGACCAAGAGTGTGTTCCAGAGTAAGTTTAATGTTAGATTACTAGATCTGAAAGTCATACCCAGTTTTGACAATTTTAATAGTGGAAATTCTTATCTAGAAATTAATAAAATACACTATGTAATAATTAATCTATGGATACATGGCATGATTGAATATTAATTCACCATATTTTATCCATTATAAATATTTTGAATTATTACTACAATTTATCAGTTCCATTTAAATATTCTAAAGAAATTATATCTGCAAATTAATTTTTTTAAATTGTTGAATCAATGATAAGTATTCTTTCTCAGTTGTATGTTAATGTAATTTTCTCAGTAAGGTCAAGGGTTAGGTAAGTGATTGCATAAAAATAAAGTTTGCTATATTTTTTGTACCTAAATATTATGAATTTAAACTATGTATTTATGAAAATATCATGCCTGTGAGGTACAATACACCATCTTCTTCTTATTATTTTACTTTAACTTTCTCCCTCATAGAGAATACTGACTAGATAATGAATTGATGTACACATTGTCATGGGTTTACTTGCATAACTCTCAGCACATAAGCATTAATGAGTTTTCCTCTGCAATGCCAGATGGTAACAAGTTAGTTGTAAATTTTTATATGGGATGTACACTGTGATGGATGCTAAAATGAAAAAGGAAGTGATAATAATTTTATTGGGAACACAAGAAAAAATGAAGATTGAATTGTAAAAATCAAAAGTTACATATCACTACAATATTGATTACACTACATATTAAAAAATATCATTCAACACAATGGTCAAACTACACAACAGAAAAGGGAAAAAAAAGTTCTACAGAGACTGCAGATGACAGCTTGATGCACGAATTTCTATTCAAATCACCACCATTTGCCTAATTTGTGATCAAATCTACTTTGGCGTTTGGCATCCTATTTCCTCAAGGATATAAATCTTAATGCAGAGATTCCTTAAGTGGAGAAAATAATGAACTTAAAGATGCAGGAGAATGGCAGAACACATGGAGAATAGAGTCAAGAGCTATGTTTACCATTATCATAAACTCTTTTTCCATGTGTTTGTGGCTGTCTCCAAGCATTTCCTAATTGCATACAGGGCAAAGATGATGTTCCCTGTCGCACCCCTCTGCATTACCTCTGTGATCATAACTAATGTGTTAATTAACTGACTGGCTTGCTAAATACTCCCTGGAAAACACACACACACACAAACCCTTGACATCAGAGAAGCTTTGAGTTCTGGGGTATCCACAGATATTCTCTTGTTCCTTTCCCACTCTTTTCTAAAACACATTTAATCTGTACACCAACATTTTTATTATTTTTTTTAATTCTTATACCTGCATTTGGGGAGCCAGGCTGAAATGTTTACATATGAGTAGTAAAATGATTATTCAGAGATTCATGATACTGTAGCTCAATTTGACATGGACAAAGCCAAAAAAAATACTATTACACCTCATATGTTATTTAATGCTTTTAAAATATACAACAAAACGAACATAAATGTGTCCTATAGAAGCTCAAAGAATGAATGGGAACTTAAAAAGAAACTGGAACCTAACACTGTAAAGCCCTTGTCCTTTCTCCTTTCTTGTTTCCAAATTACCTGTCTTTAATTCTTTTTTCTTCTAGAATATGTATTTGTTTCTTTGTTTGTTTGTATTGCATTTTTCCATTACTATTTATCTCCCCATGCCTCCTTCCATTTCTACCCTCCCCCTTTGCTTCTCTAGACCACTTGGCATAATATGCCTGTCTGTATAAATACTGAGCTTATAATTCCAGATTTGTGAAGTGGATAGTTGAACATTTAATGGAGATATATGTGGTTAACCAGCTTGGAAAGGTGTACATTACTGTTTTGATCAATGATGGCTAAAGGGGTGAGACAGAGTAGAATATGATTGCTCAGCATGAAGACTTAGCATGAGCATAGTATATGAATCAAGTAATATCATTCCAGTGTCAACATTCGAATACTTCGAGCACTTTTAACACTGTATCCTTTGCTTCCACTGTCTTGAACACAGCAGCACGAGCATATCTCCGAGAAAGGCACCTGACTTCTGACCCCTTTATTTCCACATCCACAAATGAGACAGGCAAGAAGCGACTGCAAATGTAAGTTTTATGCAGGCTGAAATTACTGGATAAAATTAGCACTGCAATCCCTTGCCTCTGTTATCTTTCCAATTTATACAGCCACACATTTCTTAAAAAGGAATTCATGAAGAAAGTTTTCATAAAAAATAACAATGTAGAGAAAGGATCATGTAATTTTCTCAGTCTACTATTTGATTACCTTAGATACTGTTTTTTGTCAATTTAAAGAAAAGTAGTAAATGTTTAAACCAATGTTTATCTTGTTCTCAAAACCATCAATCACTAAACCCAAGTAATAACCTATATTACTTCAGATATTTTATGTCATCTAGTACAAGGTACACATCCACTACTAGTAGTGTGCCAGATCCAGCTCATGCCAGATAATGAGTTGGTTTTGCAAGCTGGTTGTTAAAATACAGCCATGATTAAATGTCAAATTGTATAAACTTACACGAAGTATTTTTTGAAATAATATATGCCAAAACAAATCACATCCTAACTTTTTTACTACACACTATTATCATTTATGGTTTTGAAATCACTTTAATTATTTGACTTATGGGGGAAATAAGTAATGGTGAGCTACAATACATCTCTTTCTAACTTTGCATTCAGTGACCTCAACAGGTTAAAAGTGGTCCAAGTGGAAATTTTTATACTTGTTACTCAGGGCTTTTTGTTGTTATTCAGAGACTGGTTGTTCAATATTTACCAACATGCTACTGTCTATTACTCTCTAGAAGTATGAATTATATATTTGTAGACTTCATGCTGCAATTCTCTAGAGATAGAGAGATAAACTGAAAAATCCCAAAGAGCTTGCTTGAGAAAAGACATTAGCTGAGTAAAATTACCCATTTTGTTCTGTTTCTTTTGCTTGACAATGTGGTACCTTTTGGTATGGTAAGTGCTCAATGGGACGGAAAAGGAACGGTGGGACAGTTGCTCTAACCAGGTAAACTCTGTAAACTGTGGAGATGCTTATCAATAATAAAAAAAAGGGCGAGATATGAGATAGAGAATAAAGAGCCATCAAAAAAGACACAGTGTTTACAAATATTTTATTTTTACAAGATAAATGTGCTAAGTAGGGTGTAAGGTGACTTCTCCCTCTCTCATTAAGATCTACATTGTCCAAAATTCTTTTGAATCGAGCCTTAAATGATTCTGGGGAGTTCCATATCATGAATAGGCACAACTGAAATGATGCAGTCACTTTCACCTTAAGTCTGTCAGGTTGTTCAATGTTATTTCAATGTATTTATTCCTCAACTCATTTCTTTATAATAAAACAATAGCAAAGACTCTTTAATAAAAATAATGACAGATATTTTAGTAATTGATTCTGTTTTGCCTTATACTTTCAAAGCTTTCCTTTTTTTTTTAGTATTATAACAATAAAAAATTGGGTAAAGATTTAAAGCTCTGATTAATATAAAAATTTTAGATATGATTAAACCATTTTTAAATGATTCATTTTTCTGATCTGCTTAAAGCCACCAAATAAATGCTCAAATCATTTAAATTATCATATATGCATAGAGCAATAAAGTTAAACATTAAATTATTATAAACTAGAAATAATTACTCTACTTTATTGACTACCAGTTGGTATTATTTAACTGTTTGTATAATCAGTGATAGCATAGAATGTATCAAATAGAAGAACCACATTGAAAAAAAAATCTGCTTTTCTAATTTTCATATAGTCTGATTTTGTGCTAGGTGAATAATTCACTGAGTGAGTTTTATATTGAACCAAAGCATATTCAAAAACCTGAAAAGAAAATGGACTCATTTCCATTTTAAATGTCACTGAAGTGAAAACACTCAAGTCCTGAATAAGTGATTTCCTTTCATAAGGTTAAATATCTATCAAGAATATTACCTGAATTTTCTCAAAATTGCCCTTTAAATGCTATTGCTGCCCAACAACCAATATAAAGAAGTGAAGCTGGTATTGTCTTAAAATCACAGAGCCATAACATTAAATTGCTGAGCTATTATTGCAGCTGGAATATCATCAACAATGTTTATTTTAACCAATTTTATAAAACATTTTTGCTACTTTTTAGTAGTATGTTTACAAACTTGATTACGGCCCCGTAAACTGATAATCTAGTGGGTGAGTCATACTATAGCAGATCATTGCCACACGATGTATTAGTAATGCACTTGGGAGTACACGGAAGGATGCTGCCTCTCAGAGAAGAAAGGAAGGCTTCAGAGAAAGGAAATCATGGTGTTAAATGGCTAAGGATAAGGGGGACCTGAAGTCAAAAAGCTGTCTAAGCAGAGGGGAAGAGAGCAAAGGCAGAAATGTTCTAACAGCCTCAAATTATTATTAGCAAATAGAACAATATTTAGTGTAATTAATAATCAGAAAATTTGTATCAGAGAAAATATTATTCATTTACAGCCATTTGATCTTTGTATTAAAAATGCTGTCTTTACAATTGGTGCAGTAGATCATAAACTGCAAACTAAAATCTGAACCTTTAGGGAGAGGGACACAAGCATATTTATTTTGAAATAATTATCCAGAGGATTCTAAAGTTCATTGCTACACAAAATGTACAAAGTGTATCTTGAGTTGCTGAGAACACCTGTCAGGTTAAAACTGATAGAGTTCATGACATACTACCTTAAAATATGGCATCTTGGCTTATGGAATATTTTAAGCTGAAAGAGTCTGAGAAATAAACAGACACAGGAAAGTCATCTGACCCCTGACCCCATCCACACCCTGCCTACCTCCCCTGAAAGTGGTCAATCAATCTGCATGTAAGAGATACCCTTCTTATACCTGGAGGAAATAAATATGGTTACCTCTCAAGCTTACCCCCAAAACAAAAGGATGCCAAAGAAGGACCCTAAGAAGCAGGACTAAGCTTTCCCATGTTTTACAATTACTCCTTAACCTATTATTCCCCTGTATGAGGGTGCACTCTTCATCAAATCTCACGTAAAACACTCAAGTTGAACTCTTTTTGGGGGGGTTATTTTCCTTATGAAGGCTCCTGTGTCGTGTAAAACTTACATTAAATAAGTTCATGTGCTTTTCTCCTGCGAGGCTGTCTTTGTCAGTTTAACATTCAGACCAAGTCGGAGACTCTAAGAAGGCTGTGGAAAATGTCTTCTTCCCCTACAAAATGAGGAAGGAAAGATATAATTTGGAGTGACTGGGCACAGCACATAAAAAGGACTTGTCAGAACGTCACACGTGTTTGGGAGAATGAAGGTCTGGCCATGAAACTGCAACTTCTGTGGGACACGTGGAATGTGGAGATGTTAAAATTTCTATGGACATAATTATCACCTTATTTTTGTCTTGTATAGCACACAAGGGCATTTATCCAAATATTAAAAAGCAACAAAAATAAAAACTAAAATAAGCACTATGCTAAAATGTTTGAAAGAACTAATATTGGCATGGAAAAGGTAAACATAATCATCAATGTGTCACTAAAATGATCATATAAAGAATACATTAATGTAACAAATACATTATGATAGATGAAACTAGAGCCATACTGCTGCTACCTCTGTTTAGTTGGTTGGGTTTTTTTTTCCTATAATGGGAAACTAGCAGGGTGTTGGGCCCTTTGCTCCAAATCCATTCTGATAAATATTGGCCTGTGATTATGGACAGAGGACTCTGCAAAGTGCATTTTCCTAATTCCCTCCCCAGCCTGCCTCACATTAGATTCCATCAGCAGGGCACTAGGGGGAAAGTTGAATGTAGAACTGGGGAGGTGGACCTTCTCTTCTGTGTGATTGTTGTTCCTGTGATCTTATCAGCAGTCCTTTACCACGCCAGCAACACCTGATCCCCTCTGCCCACATGCTACCCTCATGTAACTGTTAGTTCCAGCTTCCAACATTGTTCTGCACTCTGAAAACCAGTCTCCTTACAGCCCCTTCACTGTGCGTACAGGCCCCAGACGGATGGTATTCTCGGCTTAGAAGTCTGATCCCCAGCTGCTGCAGGTGTCTCCTAAAAGCAATAGTTTGGGAACCTTCAATAGTTTTCCAGCACCTAGCATTGATAGATACTATCTATACTTATTGTTTCTAAATTAACTGCACATTTCCTTTATAAACAATTATATATAAAAACTGTAACCAATTACATGTATTAAACACTTTCTATAAAAACTTCCAGTATTTCTTTTCCCTCATTGACCTTAACTGTGTTATGAGGAGACACTTGCAGAAATCTGATCAAATTATAAAACTAATGTGTCCAGAAGTTTGGCATTGGTACTGCAAGTTTTTTATCTGAATTTCTTTCAAAAGCTGAATATCCACTGGGTGTAAAGTGTTGTAAGTTTGCTTTTGTGCCAACTAATTAGTTGTGATTAATAGCATGATCTGAAATGTCATTATAATTTTGTAAGACTAGAGGCAAGTAATTATTACATCCCTACCAGCAAAAATATAGCTAAATATAATGATTTAATCATTGTTCAAAAAGTAAAATAAAACATGATGAATGTTTAACTCAAAATAATCTTTCAGTAAATAAAATATTTTCTATGCATACTTGAATATAGTTTAAGAATTTCATAATGAGTTATATGTGTGAATAAAAGGAGAAAAGAAACATTATTAGAGACTGAGGAAATGTCTTCATTTAAAAAAATATATACTTTAAAGTTACTTCAGGTTAACATTCAATGTGAAGTAATATTAAGTTGAAGTTTGAGTAACTTAAAGTAAACCATCATTTTCACTATCATTGTACACAGGAATCATTGTAAAATTGGATTAAGAAGGGTGGTAAAAGTGAATGGACAAACTGATTATTCAACATACCTGTTATTCTAGAAAAGCAAACACTTTTAGGGAACCTGTACTTTTTTTTATAATAACTCTTTTTAACTCAATGAAATGAATGTATCCTCTGAATGCAGAGTATACTAGGTCTGTCTGTCCAGAAAAGTCCAGCCATAATGGGAAAGGTTTGGGTAACACTGATATAACCTGGCAGCCAAGAAGAGTAGACTGGAATGTGCATGTGTGAACAATAACGACTTCACTGTACTAGTCAGTGGGGGCAGTAAATTTTGTGTTAAGCTTAAACATTCCTCCATGGAAACTATTTGGATGATTCAGAAGGCCACAGCAACAGGCAACTGGTGACTGGCAGCTTCATCATGACAATGCACCCACTCATGCATAGCGTCTCAGGCAGTGTTTTTTGGTGAAACATCAAATCAACCAGGCAACTCAGTCCCCCTACAGCCCATATTTGGCACCTTGTGACTTCTGGCTTTTCCCAAAACTAAAATTACCTTTGAAAGGGAAGAGATTTCAGACTGTTGATGAGATTCAGGAAAGTACAAAGGGACAGCTGATGGTGATTGAGAGAACTGTGTGAGATCCCAAGGTGTCTACTTTGAAGGGGACTGAGGCGTCATTGTCCTGTGTACAATGTTTCTTGTATCATGTGTCTTCTTCAATAAATGTCTCTATTTTTCAGAGTATATGTCTGGAAATCTTCTGGACAGACCTTGAATATAAACACAACATGTGAATGCCCAGAAAAGAATCAGGTAAATGGGAAGAACTGTTAATACAGACCTGTCAAAAAGCAGTCAGGTGAAATCCCCTGAGGATTACAACAGCCTCAAGAGCTTTGGGGACACACACACACACACTCTCTTAAACACAAATGAAAGTTGTAAACCAACTCTGAAGTTTCTTTACAAATCTGTAGTTATTTTTATGAATAAATTGTTAAATGACTTTGGATGTAAACTAATGCAGAACATTGGCATTCAAGTTCAAAGTTAAGGAGCATGAATGTTTGCAACAACCTATGTGCAACACGAAGACCTTTTTTTCTAGCAATATTGTTTATTAATGTGTTATCAAATATATAAAAATATCAGATGATCCAGTAGCATCCCACTATTAATCAAATAGTAATTAGCCAGTCAAGAATTTTTTTTTTAAAAAAAAAGAATATTTTAAAGAATACTATATAAAACAAAGTAAAACCAACAACAAAAATCAAATAGTTTTAGGTGGGAACAAGGAATGAGGATATTAGAAAATAATCTATATTTATAGTGAGCAAAATTAAATTGAATCAGAACATCAGAAATCATACTATGAAAGATTAGAAAAATACTTTTAAAACTTTTTTCAAAGTAGCCTTAATGACAAAGTGAATTAATATCCTAACATGCATTGAGGATTTCAGAAATATGGCCAGTTGAATATGCAAAATAAGCAGTATCTTGTGCTGTATTGGAAAATGAAAAAGTTATATATATATAAAATAACATATATATAATTACCTATGTATCTATAATGACACACATAATATGTACATATGCTAAATAATGAATGCTTCTGGAAGATGTTCCATGGTGTCCCAACAGTTAGCAGACACTTAAAGCACTGCACACTGCCTCCACGACAACAGGCATGCGTACTTGGAGGACCGAATTGGAAAAGGCAGGAAAGTATTCCAAAAAACAAAGTTGTTTCCACACATGTCTTTGTTAAAATTCTGCTTAAAACTGGTCTTGGATTCTGCTTTATAGGGAAGACTAACTACAAACTGTATTCAATATAGGAACTGAATTGTACATACACTATACATCTAGGCCCAGGGAAAATCCTCCAAGAAGTGTAATTTAAATTTTAGTGCCTCATCCAGTTTAACAAAATTAACTTTATTTAAATTCAACAAGCAGTTCCATACACACAAAAAGACAATCTAGTATACCATAGTAAATATCCTAAGTATTCATATACACACATTGGATTCATATATATATATAATTTCAAACATGCATTTCTATAGCCTGTTAATTTGTTTTTCTATTTTGTATGTTAAGATAAAATTCATCAGGTAGGGATATGTAGGTTAGTGGGAGGGAAAATCTGAACTAAAGTTTTCAAGTTCCAACATCAGTGGAGTTTTTGCCTAGGTCATCATTCCTGCTAATCAGTAGCTACATTCTTCTGTTATTTTTTTTCTTCACAGCCTTTGGTAACATTTTTAATCACTTCCAGAAAGGAGTAATCTTCTCCCCTACACTTTTGCATACAAACTGCTTATAATTACATTAATAATAATTTAGTACACAGTTTTGAAGAAAAGAACGTTTACAAAGAGAATTAATATCCCTATTTTTTCCAACCACTTGTGTACTTTTACAAACATATAAGCTTTGGGGGCTGTAAAAATTAAGAGGAAACACTCAACTCTTTAAGGTAGAGCAATCATCCTAAAATACATGGTGCCAAAAGGCCGATACAATTAACTGTGTATAAAATGTGGCATGTCATTAAATATCCCTTCGATAATAAATCACTTTTACCAGATGGTATTCCATCTGACTGTCGTCAATAATGGGCACCTTCGATGGCACTAAAGATAGCAGTCCTGTTTCATTATGATACTGTGTTTGGACATTTGCCAGACAGAGCAAAATAAACAAATCAGCAGCTTGCAAACCTAATAATGGTAGTTTTTCATATTTTCTATTTCAAGTCTTAAAATAAAAATTTTCCCATCTGAAACTGGGCAAAAGAGAAACTCATGCATATTTGCATAATTTAAATTACTTATTATTATAACAACAAAGTCACAAATTTAATTCTCTAAATTTTCTATTCATGAATGTACTTGCACCTTAATTGAAATAAGTATATATATTTTCAGTAATAAGAATTTTAAATTATAAGTCATTAGAAATGTAAGTGTACATTAGGGACTGCAAATTTAATTTATAATTAGGCAAATTAATAATTTCATTTGAAATTATCCTATCTTCCTACCTTAAGCTTTTTTTTCCAATTCTTTTCATGAGTCATTGGGAATGTAAAATGGCTCATAAAATACTCTTATGTGGTTTCTAGAATATATATTTATTTTTCTTACAAAATAGCAAATTTTTCAGTTTCAGATCATTATTAAAGGTAAGAAGACATTTCCATTGTTATGCATTAAATTCCCATGATTCCTTAGAAATCAGCAATAATAGAGTAATGCAGGTAAGAAGGCAACTAACAATAAAAAACATCATTTTATTTTCAATAGCTTATAATGTCCAAATCTACAAAAACTCTGCTCTGACTTATAATTGAAGCCATAGCTATGCAAAGTTGATAAAATACTAAATTCTTTTTGTTTTAGTTAATCAATAATCTACACAATTTGATTGTTGTTCTTGAATATGTTATCTAGCCCTGAATTTCTTAGTAGGCAAAGCAAAACTGTTAAATTCCCCTCTCTTTTAGAACTAAAGCTTACATTTAACAAGTAACAATATTTATAGCTAGCTCCTGAATGACAGAACTGAAACTTCTTCCGATTTGAATATAGTCAGAGCTGGTTTTGAAGGATCAGGATCAGAGACTCAAATCAAAATATCTGAATGACTAAAAGAATGATGAGCTTTATATGAAAAGCAATCAAAATGAGTGGTAGGAATTTTTCATGTCCAAGCATTAGGGTTTAGATGTGACCGTAGAGCACCCAGTACCTTGATGTTTTGGGCAGACAGCAAAGCTTGTTTGAGTATGTTAAACCATGAAGATTCAAATTCATGGAGGCCTATGCCAGCATTTGTAATAGCTCAAAGGAAATTTTTCTACATGGAAATAATTGAGTTCACAGATTTTAAGAAATATATTAATGTACTTTTTATCTCTCTCCCCTCTGTATACACTTATTTCTATTTTGTCTAAGACATCCATCTGCCTCAGGAAAGATTAAAATTGGAAGAACAAAAATGCAAAGAAAAAAAGCCAATGTTCATCTTGTGATATAATACTTGAGACCAGAGAATGTGATCTTCAACTTCAAGTAATTTTAAAAGAAATGTTTCCAGATCTTTGTATGCTTTCATTAACATATCAAGAACAAGATTTGGTGTACTTCATAGAGTTTTTACAATGAAGCTTAGAATACAGATAAAACAAGATGTGATAAAAAGAAATTTTCTTTTATACAGAAATAGGGAAGTACCACCACCACAGGACTATCAGTAAGAGAGAAGGTTCCCATCTGTCCTCTTCCTCAGCCAATGATTCATGTTCTAAAGTTTGGAACTTGAAAGATGAAAAACTTGAAAGATAAGAAGTCATATAGAGTACTTTATTTTTAAAGGGCTGATAAAAAGGGTTTCAGTCACTATTTACCCAATTCTCGCAAAAACAGTACCTGCAACGAATGCCCTAAGACACTGATCTTTAATTACCTGCCATAATGTGACTGAGAAAACCTGCATCTAAAAGAACCTATTTACTTATAAGTCATCAAGTGCAATTTGGCAGGAGAGAGATGGGGCAGGGTTATCACAGAGAACAGTTAGAGGGAGAATCGAATTTCCTATATCATTTACGTAAAACTCTAAATGTTTCCTTAGTTTCAGGGAGGAGACCCAGAGGTACTAAGAGACTAATTGGACCAAAAAAGGCCTGTATAACATTCTGATTAATATATGCAACTTTATATAAGAGAGGGTAAAAAATCCTTTGTAATCAATTGGAATATATAAAAATGAGTTTTTAAATGGTCAAAAGTATTCTATTATTCTGTGTGACCAGAATAAGACACGTGTTATCATTGATCCAGGAAGAATGGCCTGTGTTTCTTCAACAAATTATTCTAAGGGAAATCCCATATAAAATTTATAAAGAAATTATAAATTTGAAAAAAAAGTGAAGAAAAATGGAAAGACACATACACACAATAAGAGAGAGAGTATATTAGAGAACACTAGGAAATTTTTTACAAAACTGAACTATGAGGATATATCTCAGTATTTTCTATTTTGTTCTAATTATCTAAAACTGCATCACTTTTTACTTCTTAATAAGATTAATAATAAGATTATGACTTGGGTTCAGGTATATTAGTCTCTTATTTCACCTAATCATAATTGAAATATCCATAAAGCTATAAAAAACAGAGATAGACATGCACTTCTGTTGTACAATAAGAAGAAAGAATGCCTTCCACATACGAACTTTGGAAGAGAGTGAAGGTGAACCTTCAACTTGTCCTGAGAAAATAATATAAATTACCTGAACGTAAATAAAACATCCTACCTGTAGATGTCCACGAACACTTTCACTCTGTAAAGATGAGGGCTAGGGACCATAGACCACTTCTATTTGCTTTTGTCCAGCATTCAGCAGCTTTGTTAGCAGTTCATAGGTGGCCCCAGGATAAAGTATTAACAACTACTAGGGAGTGGAGAGTCAGCCTTGAGCCAGGTGTTTTCCTTGAGGCAGAAATAAAGAGCTCAGGGGAAAAAAAAACACACTCATTAGCAACAAGACTTTTTAGAAATCACAGAGATTAAATCTTGTGTCTATCCTGATCAGCAATATTTTTTTGACCAGATGTTGTACTCTGTATGTAAGGAAACAACCCTAATTTTAAATTGAAAGGAAAAAAAGAGACGGCACTGCCTTACCACAATTAAAATGACAGAAATAAACACAGCTCTCCCATCTTCTTTTCTTTATACGACCAGTTACCCATTGGATCTCTACTATTTCCCATTTCCACAAGTAGAGTGCCACACAATATGGCAAATGATAAAAGCCTAAACTGTGCTTCTTCTCCTGAACATCTTCCAATATCTACTTTACCATCTACTATTTACTTCCTTTGCTTTGGAACAGAAATTCATCGTATGTTTAAATGTAACCAGTGGCCACATTTTTGTGGGGGTTTTTTTGTTTGTTTGTTTTGTTTTCCCCATCATCAGACTTTCTGCTTGGCCAGATCTTTTAAAATTAAATAAGAGAAAGAAAGGCACTGATTGCTCATTTTTTAAAAGAGTGGTCTGTTGGCACTTTGTGAAACTGTGACACAATGGCAGGATGCTTAGCCATATCTAGACTTGAGTGTTAAATAACAATAGGTACCCCCACCCTCATTATTGTGACAATCAGATTTTCCGTGACTTAGAATGAGGATTAGAATGGCTCACCTCAAAGTTCAGTTTTTACTCCCCTTCAGAATCCGGTTTACTTTTCTTGGCTGCCATCTGGAGGTCTGATTACACTGCAGAGGCAGGTGAGGTTCTTACTGGGGAAGACATGACCTTCCACAGAGTGGGCAGCCATGATTGGAACTTTCACCTCATTAGTCACTTCAGTTGGGTTTTATTGAGATACTTGTTTTTTTTTCCCTAAACACGAATTTATTTTAAAGTTGAAAACTTGAATCAAAGTATTTGAGACTAAAATAATACCAAAATAATGATAATATCATATTATGTTGTTTTCACACTCACTCTATCCTGAGACATATTAATCAAGAGGTCTATTAGTTTTGTATTCCATCTTTATTAATTTTGTTTACATGACCCAAAATATTAATTCTAGAAACTCCACTCATATTAATTTTCATTTTTTTATTGTTGCTCAATGACAGTTGTCCACATTTCCCCCCCGCACCACTCTCTCCGATTCCACCCACCCCTACCTTCCACACTCAATCTTAACACCCTTGGCTTTGTCCACGGGTCCTTTATACATGCCCGTTGACGACCCTTTCCCTTCTTTCCACCATTATCCCCCTCCACCTCCCCTTGGGTTACTGTCAGTTTGTTCTTTGTTTCAGTGCCTCTGGTTATATTTTGTTTGCTTGTTTGTTTTATTAATTAAGTTCCACTTATAGGTGAGATCATATGGTATTTATTTATCTTTCACTGCCTGGCTTATTTCTCATAGCATAATGCTCTCCAGTTCCATCCATTCTGTCACAAAGGGTAGGAGATTATCTTATTAGAACTTACTTTTGTCACAAAGGCTGAACAATTTTATAGTGTTTTATATCTTATCATGTGTTATAAACTGAAAGTTTATTTCCCCCTAAGTCATATGTTGTGACCCTGACCCCTAATGTGATGGTATTTGAGGTGGGACCTTTGAAAGAGAGTTAGGTTTAGATGAAGCCATGAGAGTGAAGTTTTAGTAGTGGGGTTAACATCCTTATAAAAAGAGGAAGAGACACTAGAGCTTTCTCTCTTGGCCATGTTACAATTTAGCTAGAAGGTGGCTGTCAGCAAACCAGGAACAGAGTCCTCACAAAGAACCCAATCTGCCCACACTTTGATCTTGAACTTCCAGTCCCCATAACTGTGAGAAATAAGTTCCTGTTGTTTAACCCAACCAGTCTAAGGCATTTTGTTGTAGAAGCTCAAGGTAAAATACCACCATTTTATCTGCTATGTTATTGATCTCATTATTTTTTTAGGTCCACTGCTAATATGCTAAAGATTTTATCCTACATGTTTATATAAAACTCATTTCCAGCAGAAAAGCCCTATGGGGAAATCCAGATGAAACAGACTATTCAGACAATTTTGCAAAGTGGCAACCCTGTAGGTCAGTTCAATTAATTAAGTGAACATACTCATCAAACCAGTTGTTAACTCTCTCAAAGATCAAATACCTGGTTTCATTTATACAAAGTGAGAAAAACTTAGAAAAATTTCATATCAAATCTGCTTAGATTTACCAATATGCACAACATAGGATAGTTATCTAAATCACTTAAATATTAATACAATACCAAAAACTATGAAAAATAAAAATCATTTCACTATAACTTTCATTTTTGATAATATGTTTTCTTTAAGCTGACATAGCAAGGAGATAAAATAGATAAATTGCTTTAGGTTGGAGGATAAAATGTAATGATCATTGGGCCAAATTTATAGATATCTATCATTTGTACAAATTGAAAAATATTTGGACTTTTTTTCTCCTTTTCCTCACTCTTGTGTACATTTCAGCTATTGCTTGGACTACACTAAGTAGAACACACATTAAAAAGTAATTTTAAAAGTTAGTCCTTGAGGATAATGTTTAATAATTGTACAGTATTTATGTAATTATAAAATTATTTAATGCTAAAACTTTAGTAAATGAGAGAAAATAAATTATATCTTAAGTGAGGTTTATCTGTGACATTAATATATCTTTTTTCTAAGCATTTATTGTCATTTTAAACTGTTATATGCATACATTTTTCAAGTCCATTTCTCGAGATAGTGCATTAAAATGTGCTAAAAATTATGTCTGTTTCACCTGTAGTGTCTAGAACAATAGCCATACCTCCCAAAAGTATGTCATTTCACCCAATTTTCAGAATAGACAGAGAGAATAGAAAAGAAAGTGAAAGCAGTGGAAAGTGGTTCAATTTTGAAATAAGAAATTAGATATACCAAAGTAATACAATTTTGGATTCATTTATTTTCATAATGGGATTCCTACTGAAAAAATTATTAAGTACTATATCTGTTTTGATTTCAATAGAAGCCTTCAAATAATGAGAGGGGGGATTTTTATCTTCTACCTACTCCCTCATCACTTCATGAAGATCATAGCCAGAAAATTTTCATAACAAAATATCTCCTTAACTTTACCTTCAAGGGCAGAGTTACAATCATTTGCTTTTCAAAGTGTATGAAAAAGATGAATTCTGAGAACCTGAAAGGAAGGGATACCTGAATTTCCCATGGTAATGTCAATGTAAGGAACGAATACAAATTTTGGAAGTCAGGAGCATGGTGCCTTGAGATAGAAGCTAGCAGGGACTTTCCTGAGCCATTCCTATTTCCTGGGACATAGTATGAACACACTTACCTACATCATCATCCCAGGTTTCAGCCAAGACACTGGGTAAAGGGACAGGTAGGTGGTCACAGATCATGGAGGACACTCCAGAGAAGACTTTTGAATAGCTCTGTCACTGCTTGTGAGAACTGGCCTCAGGTGTCTCACAGATTCTAAGGTTTGAAGCATCAGCATAGATCAATGTGTCCTGACTCAAAGGAGAGAAAGTTGACTAATAGAATAGACAGATAATAAGCAAACAGTAAGAAATATCATAAGAAAAGTGAAACAATCAGGGCAAAGACAGTGTTTTATATAGGATGGGAGGAAATGCAGATTTTCTTCATATTTAACATCAAGCGAAACAACCAATAAAGTCACTTTTTCCTGTTATTTAGGTGTCCTGTTGACAAAAATAACTAAATCTAGAAGCTCTGTCAGAAATTTATTCACATAATTAGAAGTATAATCTGAAAACTCTTAATTAAAGAGTTGTATGAATGACATATAAAATTTACAGTTCCTTTCCTCAGTTAAAAAGTAAGTAAACCTTATTTAAAAACAAAAACACTCGTATCTTTCCAATATAATCTTTAAGCCAGAATCTAGTTGCAATTTTTCCCAATTTCACAGAAAATACAATGATATAGCTTAAGTATCACACTTCTTAGTTTCTACATTTCAGCAAAATGCATTGTTTTACTCCTTGACTCTGCAATGTACTTTCACATGATGACTTTCATCAAAGGCATAAAAAAGGAAAAAGCATTATTATACTTGCAGGAATGTGGTAAAAAATACATGAAATAAATCACATGTGAGGAAATGTTGTCTCAGTATATATTTAATGATGCATCAATAAATTGTCAATCTTAGCCCTATGTTCTTGAAAGAAGTATTTTAAGAGTTAGAAAATGGGCATTAAGAATGCAATAAAAGAAAAGGATACCTAAACAATGACTCTTGATATTCCATTCCTTTTTGTGTGCACATGTGTGCTTCTATTAAGAATATAATATTTCAGGAACTTGTGGGAATGGGAATCATAAAGTACTATTTGTATTATTTTATCATTGCTAATTTAAGAAATTACCACAAATTTGTCACTTAAAGGAACATAAATTAATTTTTGAATAGTTCTGGAGGTCAGAAGTTCAAAATCAGTCTCAGTAGGCTAAAGTCAAGAGTTCAACTGCTTTTCTTTTGAGTCTCTAGGGGAGAAGGCCTTTTCAAATATTTTCCTCCCTCCGCCAGCTACTAGAGGCTGCTGCTCACATTCCTTAGCTCAAGATCCCTTCTGGTGTTTGCATCACTCTGACCTCTGCTTCTGTCACCATATATCGAGGTATTGCTCAGGTCCTCTTGCCTATATTTTAGAAGGACTCTTGTGATTACATTGGCCCCCTGGATAATTTCCACCTTCTCAAAATACTTAATGTAATCATATTAGCGAAATTCTTTCTGTTATGTAAGGTTTACAGATAGATCCTGGGAATTCCCACATGGACATCTCTGTGGGGACATTATTTAGCCTACCATGTAGTTTATTTCCAAGTATTTCTGATGGTTACTGGAAAAATTAGAAGTGTAACTACATGCTTATATGTGGATATTTTGTGAAATTGTTGTGTATGTAATTTACAAATTTATATATATACATATATTAAATAAATAAGAGATGACATTACTTTGACCTCACTGTAAGAAAGCAGTAGGATTATTGAATTACTGTTTGAAGTGGTTCAAAATGAGAAAATATACCATTGGAGGTACATTAAGACATCCTTAGGGGAAGTGTTTACTTTTATATATGATGCTCAAGGGACAATATTTATGTTAGAATTCAAAATCAAATACAGTTTCTCAAATTCTTTATTTATTTGAAATTAAAAACATATTAGCTTATCCTTTTCTTTCTACTAGTGATATATTGGTTATGAAAATCGCATTTTCAAAAGGAAAAAATAATATGAACAAAATAATTATGGCTCATTAGACTATAGATCATATTTAATATTACAGTTACAAATATAACAGTGCCATATTTTATTTAAAAATCAAGAAAGACTAAAAGTTGATGTCAGCTTATGACTTACCCTGGAAATTTTTGAAAAATAAAAGGAGAAACTCTAATAGTTTTAGGTAAAATTATAATTCTAGTCATGCTGTTACTGTGGGTAGTTAGCTAGTCACTAATAGAGGAAGGAAGCAAAGGGAATCAGACATTATCAAACACATTCAATTGGGAGCATACACTTGTTTCACCAGGAAGCTACAGCTTTATACACCAGGGAATCACAGCATCGCCCTGCAAAGGGGTTTAACAACTCTCCCTCCCCCACACAGGGAGAAAGAACCAGCTTTTCGATCTCTGCAGTCCATTCACCCAGTCTATGGGAGGAAATAAGCACATGCACAAGTCAAAATGGTCCAGGGAAAGGCACTTGACCATAATGGTCTCTTAGTCCAATCTGGGAAAGGGATTAATTGGTTAGGGGGTGGACCCATTAGAAGCCCATGAAGGCCTGGGAACTTGATTGGTTATTTTGGAAAAGTGCCTGGCTTATCCCAAGTCCAAGATAATATAATCCAGATTAACAAAGACACTTTCTCTCTCGGTCTCTGTCTCTTGGGAACATGCACCTGCAGCATTCATTCATTCACATCTTCTCCCCGCAGACCATGCCAGTCTAGCAGCCCTGCAGGTAGCAGCCGCCCAGCTGGCAGGTGTGCAGGCTCCAAATACAGGCTCCAGGTGAGAGCTTTGGTACACAACACAGCTGGGAACAATGCAAAGCTAATCGATGGAGACTGAGACAGTTTAGCAACCACCTGCAGGCTCTAAAGGACTATGCTTTAGTATGAAATAGAAGATCAGGACACTGAACTTTCTTTTGGTCTTGCTGAAGACACGGTTGGACTTTTTTGATGGTGGGAGGGATGAAGGTGGGACACAGGAGTATCCTTCTATTTTCACCTGAATAAATCTTGCCACATCACAGTCCCCTGTGTATAGGTTCCTGTGAAAGAGTCCCACTTCCACCAGCAACAATGCCATTCTAAATTCAGGTATTATTGTTGGTTTTAAAACTATATTTTATACAGACACTTCTTAGTAAGTCAGGGCTGCTATAACAAAATACCATGAAATGGGTGGCTTCAACAATAAACATTTATTTCTCACAGTTCTGAACTCTGGGATGTCCAAGAGCAAGGTGCAAGTAGACTCAATGTCTGGTGAAGTCACTCTCCTTGGTTTTCAGATGTTTGTCTTCTTGATGTATCTTTACATGGTGGTGAACAGAGACTGATTATCTTTCTGTGTCTCTTCTTTTGAAATCACTAATCCATTTTCAGAGGGCTCCATCTGCAAGACCTAAATACCTCCAAAAGTTCACACGTCTGAATTGCACTGGGAATTGAGGCTTCCACATATGATTTTTGGGATGTCACAGCCATTCAGTCCATAGCAGATTCCATTTTCAAAATTTTATATGTAAGAGGAAAGAGTAAAATAACCTGAAATTATTGATGATTTTCTTATATTAACTTGAACCACAGGTTAGACTATGTTATATTGAATTTTGTTAAGTCAAAAACAGTTGAATATTGACAGTTTTATAAAGTTCACCCTAATGCAATAGGAAAACACACACTCACAAAAAGATGTGAACAAATCATTTCAGATAAACTAGAATACCCAGATCTCTTACCAGTTTCTTCTCTTATTTTTCACAAAGTCTATTGCAAATCTTCCCAATAATATAAAGCCACAAGAGTGAAAACAGTTCCATAGTATCAAGAGAATAAAAGCATTATAAATATGCCTGAGGACACCAATAACTTGTTCTGAAAAAAATAAATTATACATAACATAATACATTTTTTTCTAAGTGGATTAAAGGGCATATGTGAAAATTAAACATTGAATTTGAGAAAATACATAGTAACCATTTCCTCATTTCTAAAAATTGGAAAAAACTTAGATCAGAAAAATCCCCTTTGTGACAGCATGGATGGACCTAGAAAAAAATTATGCTAAGGGAAATAAGCCAGAGAAAGACAAATACTGTCTGATTTCACTTATATGTAGAATCTAATGAGCAAAGTAAACTAACAAGGAAAACTGGGACAGGCTCATTGATGGAGAGCAGGCTGACAGCTGGTCAGGATGGTGTTAGCAGGTGGAGTGAGTGAGCAATAAAGAAAAGGACTTGTGGACATGGACAACAGTATGGTGATTGCTGGGGAGAGGGAGGTAGAGGGGACTAAGGGGTAACATAAAAAAATACAATAAAGATTAAAAGTAAAAAAATTATCCACCTGTGTGACTACATAACACATTAAAATTATTATAAACAGTACTTTAGAATGACATATAATATCTAAAACATGACCAACAAAAGTTAATAACATTAATTCTTAAAAACTTATAAAATTTATAAAGAATATAATCACATAGATAAATGCAACATATTAAATTCTTTAAATAATGTTAGTATTTTTTTTAATTTTGGCCAGTCATTACTGAATAACATACACATATATCATACATTAAAATACAAATAATAGCCCACAAATAAGCATATTTGGTAATAAACATGCAAAATGAAATACATATGTGAAGATTCTAAAATCTACAATGCATAGAATTGTTTTACTAATTTCCACAAAATTGATACTACAGTGAGTGTAGTAGGTGAAATTCAGCTGTGCTCATAATATAACTGTGATGTTTCTAATAGAATATGAAGAGTGTCTCTTACAGAATATACTTAAAACCACACTACATTTTACTGCTTATGTTTTCTTCTAGAATACTTATGGTTTTGAGTCTAATATGTTAGTCTTCAATCCATTTTGTGTTTATTATTGTGTATGCTGTAAGAAGGTGGTCTAATTCATTTTTACATGTACTCTCCAAATTTCCCAACACCAAATTTCCCAATAATACACTAAAGATAGTCCATTTGTATGTTTTTTGCCACCTTGGGCAAATATTGATTGACTACAGAGATGTGGGTTTATTTCTTGACTCTCTATTTCTTTCCATTGATCTATATGTCTGTTTTTATCCTAGTACTATTCTTGGAAGGCAGCTATGCTCACCACTGTACCACCAATGCCACATGGTACTAGTACCATTCTTATAGTATAAACTGATACCAGGTAACATGATTGCTCCAATTTTGTTTCCCTCCCCACTCAGGATCACTTTGACTATTCAGGGTCTTATGTGATACCCTATAAATTTTTGGAATTTCTGGCTGTGAAATATGCCATTGGTATATGGATAGAAATTGGGTTGAATCTATAGATTGTTTTGGGTAGTATAGACATTTTAATAATGTTAATTTTTGTTATACCTAACCAAGGTATATACTTCCACTTATTTGTATCTTTCTCTATTTCTTTCTTCATTGCTACATAATTTTCTGAGTAGAGGTTTTTTTATACCTCATAAGGGGTTAAAATCCAAAATTTATAAAGAACTTTGAAACACCAGCACCAAATATATAAATGATTAATAAATTGTCAAAGGACACAAGTAAACACTTCTACAAAGAGGACATACAGATGGTCAATAACATATGAAAAAATGCTCAACATCACTAATTATTATAGAAATGCAAATAAAACCATAATGAGCTATCATCTCACATCTACTAGAATGGCTATCATTAATAAATCAACAAACAACAAAGTTGGTGAGGATGTCAAGAAAAGGGAACCCTAATGTACTGCTGGTGGGAATGCACGCTGAGGCAGCCACTGTAGAAAGCAGTATGGAGTTACCTCAAAAAATTAGAAATATAATTGCTTTGTGACCCACTGATTCCTCTTCCTGGAATTTATTTGAAGAAACCAAGAACACTCATTGAAAAGAATATGTGCACCCCTATGTTCATTGCAATACTGTTTACAATAGCCAAGATTTGGAAGCTGTCCAAATTCCCATCATAGGTGAGTGGATGAAACAGCTATGGTTCATTTACACAATGGAATGCTGTGTGGCCATAAAAGAAGGGGATCTTACCTTTTGAGACAGCATAATTGGACCTACAGACCATAATGCTAAATGGAATAAGCCAGTCAGAGAAAGGCAAGTACCATATGAACTGGCAAGCAAACTGGAGACAGACTCACAGAGAGAGGCCAGGCTGACAACTGTCACAGAAGCGTTGGACCACAGTGTGGTAAATTGCAGGGTGAGGGGTCAGGTGGGGGAGGTAGAGCAGGGTACAGAGGAATAAATGATGATGGACAAAGACCTGACTTGGAGTGGCAAACACACATTACAGTGTACAGATGGTATGTTGTGGAATGGCGCACCTGAAACCTGTATAATTTCGTTCACCAGTGCCCCCCAATAAATTCAATAAAGAGGAAAAAAAGGACAGCTGCACAATGATTATCAATCCTTTTACATCATTATTGCTGATTTCTTACTAAGTACATCCAATATCTTGCTTCACTTTCCCACCTCTTTAACAAAAATAACTATGCCCACCAATTGTTGAACTGTTCCACCATCTTGAGAGCATCTAAAATAGCCCTATGTCCCTGATTCTTCCTTAGCATAATTCAACACATATGCAAACTCTGTAAAAATGTAAAGTTCCTACCCCTATTGATATTTCCAGTGATGTTCCAGGGTTCCTGTGCTCTATGCTACCCATTAAGCTGCAAGTTAAATAAATATAATTTGGTTCAACTACAAGAATATTCCAATGACCTTTGTATGCTGTGGTTTCCTTTAGTAGGCACTCTTCTCTTATTTTCACTAGGTGAATATTTACTGTCTTTACATTACCTATAGCATTCAGGAAGTGAAGGAAATGGGATAAAAGATTTGCAATTTAGCTCTGTCTCTTTTCTTTTGTTAAATTAAATAATATATAGCTGAAATAAATATGGCAAACATACCATTAACTGTGAAATCTGGACAGTGGATCCATGAGAGTTAGTCCTGGTGTTCTTTGTACCTTTCTATATATTTGGAATAATCCTCAATATGTCAATAACAGGCAATATTCATTGCCACTTTAACTGTACTCATAAACAGTTTATCTGAAGAAAGAAAATAGGTGTCTATGCCACAGGTAGCCACTTTTGAGCTATCTGGTGATTAAAAGTTAAAGTAGGTTTAAAATTCTTGTAAAAAAATGGATATTTGCCACTCAGCTGTTCCTCATGTGGACAAATTTTATATAAATGACTTGTTACTTAAAAAAGAAATACAAATAGGTAATTCAGAATATTTGTGAGGTTTCCTTGAGGGTTAGCTTTCATGACAAAATAAAGAAACTAGTTTTCATTTGAGCAGAACTTATTCCCGTTTTCTCCTATCATTGATGATCAAGAGCACAGAATGGCCATGAACGACATAATCATAGGTTTAATTTTGGAATTTTCAGATGGTTTTAAACTGTATGATGTGTTTAGTGGCTCACTGAATAATGTACTTTTCCTTCTTATTTGAATATATCATGTATTTTACAAAATATGGTAGCACAATTACATACTTATAATGTATTTCCACTTTATGCATGCAATATAAACAGTTCTACACATTGAAATATTTACAATCTGAATATTTAAACACAACTACATAAATGTACAACACAGAATTCAAACTATGATTAGGACTTTATAGAAGAACAACAGATTTGAGAATAGTAGTGAATGCTGGAAGTTTTCCAGCTCAGCACCAGATCCCATTTTAATGTCATGTGTGTTAGCTGTCTTTTCCAAATATTTCACTCAGGATTTGTTCCTCTTTTATCCTTTCATCACAGCATTCTATTTTAACCACATCAAACTTGCTGGTTTCTTGTTGGTCAATGTTTCTTTTAGCTTTATTTAAATTTATTATATGTAAAGCATTATGCTAAGATAAATAAGCCAGGCAGTGAAAGACAAATACCATATGATCTCACCTTTAACAGGAACCTAATCAACAAAACAAAGAAACAAGCAAAATATAACCAAAGACACTGAAACAGAGAAGAGGCTGACAATGTTCAGAGGGGAGAGGGGAGGGAATTTCAGGGGAAAAGGGGAAGGGTTTACAGGAACAAGTATAAAGGACACATGGACAAAAACTAGGAGTGGGTGGAAATGGGAGAGAGGTGGGGAGGGTTGGGTGGGTGGGCTGGGATGGGAGTAAAAGATAGAAAATTGTACTTGAACAACAATCAAAATAAAAATAAATAAATAAATAAATAAATTATTGTAATTTTACCTATTAACCCACTTATTACTTTTGACATTAAAAGAAAGAATAAAACAAAATGCAACTACTGCAGTACAAATGATATGTACTGAACAGGGGTAAACTGCCTATTTTTAGTCAAAATGCATTAAATAATAATTATAGTTTTTGTAACTGAGTTTATCTATATTAAGTTTAGAGTTATCACAGAAAAGCTAAAAATATATGTATTATTTCTAAGCTATTGAGCTTTCCATATAGTAGACTATAGATTTAAATGTCAATCCTAATTCACAGAACTCTGAACATAAAAATATGTATAAATTAAAATTTTCCAATTTCTGTTATTTTAAAGTATGCATGCACAATGCATATATAAATCATTAAGTTGACATAAAAACTGTCATTCTAGAACATAACTATACAATTTCTTCTATTAAAGTTTGGTGATTGATTACTATAATTAGATGGGTGTTCAACAAAAGCTACTTGAACAAATTATAGAAGAAAAGAAAATCATAAATCAGAATTAACTTGAAAGAAAATTAAAATAAAATGAAATTCACCTTTTAATTCAAATTCTATAATTGATTGAGTTATCTGATTTGACAACATTAGATTCCTTCCCATTAATCATGAAAGCTCAAACATCCAATAGAAAGAGCCAATGAAATTTCAAATGGTTGATAAAAGCAACTTATTCAAATAGCAACTTGTAAGAAGTTCTACTAGGTCAAAAAACATTCACCAATGTCTATAGCTAATTTTCAAAACAAAGTGAAAATTAAAAGTCCATAACCATAGCCCAGTATAAGTAATCATATATGGATTAAATAATATATTTGTTTGTAAATACAATATATTTGCATTTTAATTATTTAAAATTGAAATAATGGCCCTGGCTGGGTTGCTCAGTTGTGAGTTCTAACCCAGTCAAGGCACATATAGGAATTGATCAATGGATGCATAAATGCATGGACCAGAAGTGGAACAGATGGGTCTCTCTCTCTCTCTTTCTCTCTCTCAATTAAAAAAAAAACATTAAAGTTGAAATAATATATGCTACAGGTACTTTCTCAGTTAGAGCATTTAATTAATAGAACATACTTATTCAAGTATTGTAGGTAAACTGGACTGGGAGCATTTGGATTTTGTGAGCACTATGAATTAATAGCAAGTTGACTCTGACAAATGTGGTAGATATTTAATAAATATTGCACAACGGACACTAGTTAATGACTTAATTCTAAATAACAAAAGAATAAATGTAAGAAATTTAGTAATAATGAGTGAAGCAGCCATGAATTAGACAGTTACTACGTTCAGAATTTTCAGCTGTGCTGTAAATATATGCATATTTGACATCTCTGATGAACATTCTTTCAGTAACCCAGGACAAGGCTTTCACAATCTTTATTTTTTAAATGGGAAACAGAGACTTTAGAAGGTTAACTCAACCTCAGTCACATGCGTATACATGTCAGAATCAGAAACCTAGCCTGTTCGACCCCACAGGGTATGTTCCTTTTGCTCGCCATGTTGCATGTCTTTCCTATTGCTATTTTCTCTATCCTGGAGTTATTACTTGAGCTTATTTATTCTTAATGCTTCCACTTTTTAGACAATGTTGTATTTATTTTTTGGTTTTTAAGATATATACTCTGAAAATTATGAGAAATGAAAAATCCAATTTCTAATGGAATTAATATATAAACACAGGCACACACTCAAAGTCATATGTATGTATATATATCATAGTGCTGGGCAGCTTTGAGTAAATATTCTCTTTAATTCTAGAAACCAGAACATATAATTGCCTCTCTAGTGAGACTAGAATTTGGACACAAATTTCGCAGGGTGAAATTCATCTCTTTGTTTCCAACATGAAATACATATTACTACAGCATGTCATATTGAAAATGCTGCTATTGGAATCTAAGGCAATTCATCTTGCTGATCTTTAACATGGAGTTGTTTGTTGCTGAACGAATGCTCAGATTAAAATAGTAAAAAACTAAAACTTCTCACATTAACAAAATTCTCCATGATGGTTCTTAAGCTTATTATTAATTGAATTCCTAAATACCTGAACAGGGAAAAAGTTAACATGTCGATCTATACATACATACATACATACGTATATTACATTAAAATCTATATATTTTCATATCATATATACATGTATACACACAAACATACACATTTAGTGTTTTTAAAATCTATATCTACTTGTTTTCCTTAATTTTTAAACTTCTTTATTTTTATTGCTGGCACTAATAAATGTCCATTGAATAATTATGAGTACAATAATGTCTCAAATGGAGCACCATTCCATCTCAAATTACATTTAAGAAAAACCGTGACTGGACAACCTGAGGACGGAATTCTTGTGTTAGGAAACACATTATTTTTACATGAAATATGTATTTAATGCCCAAATATGGATTTAGTGAATTAACAAAGTAATTAAAATATCAAAATGCGTTTCTTTTATTTATAAAATATTTTATTGAACATATACAATATAATGTACACTGTGTTAAGTGCTGTATATTTATCAGTAACAAATTACCCTGCCTTCTGAATTTCAGTGGGAAATGATAAATGGTCTTCTCATAAGTTGGATTAAAGAAAATTTATGAGCAGTAAAATTGACAATATGAGTTCCAGCTAAAAAATAATCTAATTTACAAACATTTTTGTGTTCTTGGTCATAATAAATTTTACCTGTTTTTGAAAATACATCCACAGTTCTAAAAATTTGCTATTTTTATATAATGCCAGTTGAAAGCCTTTCAACTGTAACTGTTATGCAAATAAGTCATCAATCTTGTGTGCAATAGGGAAAGTGGAGGCTGATGAAGAAAACAAATGTCTTTGCTGGTTAACAGACTTATCAAGTTGCGAAGACTGACAACATATTTTTATACAGGCAAATACAATATCTATAAAACAATTGTATGCATATGTAAAACTGACAACAAAACTAATTTTACAGTTGCTATGAAAGCTCTATGAAGAAAATGTCCACTTCACCACCTTTGCAAATCAATCTGAACCTTCAAACTTCTACCATTTTCTTTCCTCAAGGAACAGAGATTAAAAACAGCATTAAGTTAGTAGGCAAGAACTCTCTGCCTCTGTCTGAAAATTTTTTAGTGGCATATTTTCACTGATAATTAATATTTTATATAAACAATAGTGTCAAGGGATGCATACAAAATTCAGCTTTCATAGAGGGATTTTCCTGTACATGGTCACTTCCCAATGGTTTGCCACCAACATGTAGATACACTCAACCTACTGCAGTGTTATTTTTCTTTCCTTTACTTACAAATGTGTATATATATATATATATATATATATATATATATATATACACACACATACATACATAGCAATGTAACATATATTAGTAAAACCATTTTTTCCAATTACAGTTTACATTCAATATTATTTTGTATTAGTTTCAACTGTACAGCTTAGTGGTCATGCCACTGAAACCAAAGTTCAGCTGCCTGCCTTAATGAAAGCCAAACTTGTGAGACAGGTGCTGGTAGGAAAGGAAAGAGGTTTTTTTCAGGTGTTGGCAGCCTGATAGATGGGGGACTCTTGTCTCCAAGCCCATCTTAACATCTCAGTGCAGGCAGGGGTTTTTATAAGGAGGGAGAGTGAAAGCAGAACAAAGAGATCAGGGGGAGAGGCTATAGATGTTCCATGTCCTGGCTGGTCCCAATATGGATCTTTAACGTCGGCATCCTGGAGCTGGTCAGTGCCAGCCAAATTCCTGCCGTTAGGTAATCTGCATCACTCAAAGACTTGGTCAGGGCCTGAAGCTTGTGATACCTGCAATATGAGTATGTACGGTAAGTTAGTATGTGAGTTATTTATATCATTTTGTTAGTACAGTTTTTCTAATTCCATTTCATGATAAGTCAGAGTACTATGAAGTTTTTATTCTTTATTACATTCAGACAATTATATACTTTACAAAAAGTTCCCTGTTGCCTTGATATCTCCAATACCCAGCTGGCCCCATACATAGCTGTTACAATATTATTAACTCTGTTTGTACGCTGTAGCTAACATCCCTGCGACTATTTTGTAACTATTAATTATTACTCCCTAATCGCTTCACCATTTTCACTCAGTCCCCCCATCCCTTCTCCTCTGCCACTCATCAGTCTGTCTCTGTATCTATGAGCCTATTTCTATTTTGTTTGTTTATATTGTTCTTTAGATTTCACATACAAGTGAAATCATAATTATATTTTTATTTATAGTTGTTCCTGGGATGTCCATGAAGTTTAAAGATAATAAAATAAACAAACTTAATTTTAGAAAAAAAGCTTAGAAGAATGAAAGTAAAATATGCCTGTTTTAGTGTTGTAAATACTTCTGGACAAACAGATTTAATATCAACAGTAGATCTAACCTGCAGCTTTCCATCAGTCTGTTTTCTTTGGTAGATAATAGCTCTAATATGAAGTTATAAATTTTGAGGCACTTTGAAGGAAAGGTTAAATCTCAGATAATACGTACTTTTAAAATACAAATCACTGGATAATTATTTCCAGGCATCCATATTTGAAGTGATAAAACTACTTGATAAAATTTTAATATTTGAATGAGATATTAATTACATTATACTGACTTGGCCTTGTTTTAATGTCCTCTCTGAATATAATTCGCCTAGCACTGTGAAAGTGCTCTCCCAGGCAGCCATCAGTTGGAGCTACCTCCTGGTTGGCCACTTCAGATGCAGGGGTCAGTAGATGCTGTGCAGAGGATGTGAGGAGGTGCACCAGATGTGCATGCCCCACACTCAGAGGTGAGCTGAGCCTGTGGCATCTCAAGCCTTCCTGATGGCAGGTCCTGGAACTCCCCTCTCCCCATTATCATAGACAGTCAGGGGACTCTGGGAGTCTCCCCCATTGGCCAGGATGGTGCAGAGGGAGGTTCTTACACCCAGGGCTCCAAAAGCTAGAAAGCTGAGTGAACAGGGCCCCAGTGCAATGAAAGCTAGCAAGATAATTGGGTAGAAAAAAAGTCGTCTTCTCTATCCCTAGAGGAATGGAGGGCTTAAGCCAGAAGGAGAGATGGTCTGTGAGTTGGGAGTCTACCATGCTCCTAGGTTGTGCAGCGCCTGAATAAATCTCTTTCCTTTTCTCCATTGTGCCTGCCTCCCAAGTTTGGCTTTCATTGTAGCAGGCAGCGGGACCCACCTTTCAGTAACACAAGTCCAGGCCCACTGATGGTGACTGCTCTTCAAACAAGTTCATATGCATGTACACTTCATCTTTCTTGCACCTTCCTGAAGCCTCCGTTTTGTTAAGATATTTTGTCACATTGTAGTCAAAATCAGCTTGTAATTTTTGGAGTAGGGGGCTGATAATTTATCTAGTAGCTTAAAACAGATGAATCAAACACTTTTCTAGAGCAAGAGAAGTGGAAAACTTTGATAACCCCTTTAGATAATTGTATGCCCTTTATTAATTAAGATTTTTTACAATAACCCCTAAAGTAATATGAAAATGGATACATATAAAGCAATTTATTACTACCTTTTAGCATAATGAACACTTCTCTTTTACAAAATCATTTGCTAGAAATTGTTAAATAATAGAATATCATAGTCAAGGACCTTATATTTTCTTGTTCTTCATCATCTGAATTTCCAACAAAGATAATGACTGAAGTATGAACCAAATTCAAGTATCTTAAACTAATTGTATATTTTTGCATTATCAGTACCTTTAAAATTATTATAATTACACAAAATGATTACAATTATAAAATGGTTATATACAGGTTTTTAAAAAATATTCTTTGAGTAAAATGAGTAATATCTACCCAAATCTATTCTTTTTCCTTTGTAGGTGAAATGAAAACAAGTCAAGGAAGTAATATGTTTTCCCTATTTCCTAAAAACTTTATTTTCAGAATAAGTAAATGTACCTGTTTGGGCACTGTCCAAAGGACCGTGAGGTGGGGCTGAATCTCACAGGAAACAAATGATAGAAAGGAGTAAAGAAGGCATTTTAGGGGACAGGACAGAGAAATATACATAGCACGCTAAAGCAGGTTTTTACTCTCTGAAAACTGGAAGGAAATAAAGCCTTCCACAAAAGAAGTAAAATGTGTGTTTCCCGTATTCCACTCTACATCAAACTCTGGTTTCATTCAGCATTCCCTTTGTCCACCGTCCCTCAGCCAGCTGCTGCTTTCACATGAAGCAGAAGCCGAGGTCTGTACCTTTCAGATATCCAGCCAGCTCTCTAATGTAATATTTTCAGCAGTACATGGATGGCAACTCTTCACTTTGTTTGTTCTTTCCCCTTTATCATCGGTGCTGCTCAGATGCTGACTTTACTGGCAGAAAAGCATATACCATGTGTTTCATCCTGATAATGACTATCAATGCTTAATTATATTTAAAATTCATAATGGAAAGAAATTATTAATAAATTGTGATAAACATGCCATGTGAAATCTGTAACAACTTGGTGCTGACAATGTTATTGGATTTTATGACAAAGTTACCAGATTGAAAATAAGTCATGCATGCCCAGAAAATTTACACGGCTCTTTGCCCAACACAAAAGACATTAGTCACTTTTTTTAACATTTGCATAAGATTCCTTGCTCTGCCCTGCATTAGCTTCCTGACCTTGGCCAGTCACTTATCTTCTTTAGAAACTCAGTTTTCTCTGTTTAATAAATTAACATGAAAGGATTAGACCTTGTAATTTCTAATGATACTTCCAGGTTTCAAGTTGTGTTTTTATGACTGGATAAGAAAACATCTTTCAGAAAGGTGCTATAAAATAGACAAAAATAGACATCTTTCACATGCCAATTATGTGACATGAATGTATTTGCTTTACTATTGATTGCACAAATAATAATTTTGGGAGTTACAGATAACAGTCATGGGGAATTCATATACATCACAATGTGTGATAAAATACGTCTTTATTGTTGATACATATATTTTAATAAAGGACAGCAGAGAAATTTGGTTTGTCTTTACTGTTTCTTCTAGTCTTTAATCAAAAAATAATTGACCTAAAAAATTCTATCTTATTTCTACTAATTAAATTTTAAGACCAGATTTATCTCTCATATAAAATAATAGAAAATTAACTCTCTAAAAAAATTGTAATTTAATATTTCATGGCTATAGTGCAATTAATAAAATTAAATGTTGCCACTCTATGGTTATTCCTTTAAAAACATTTTTAGATTTTATTTATTTGTTCTTTTCAAATACTTCATGCATTTGTTTAAAACTAAATATATTAGCTATCTTCTTAATATGCAATATCACTATTATTTTAATGATGGCCTTATGCAATCATACATTCTAAATTTTTAATATAAACATTGAGAAAACATATGCATTCAATCAACAAATGCTTACACGAGGTTTATAAGCACTTACAGTTAATATGCTAATACAGTTACCCTAGGTGTGATGGGAAACAGATTATTCTCACCTGCCCAGTACATTAGTAGACCATAGGTGTCTACTTCAAAGGGGACTGACCAGACATTGTTATATGTACATTGTTTTTTGTATCTTGTATCCTCTTCAGTAAATGCTTCTCATTTTGTATACTGCGTGGCTGGATCCTTTCTGGAAAGACCTGTGTGAAAGACCACTACTAAGAAAAAAATTAACTTCTTAATGATAGTCAAAAGTAATATATAATGATTTCATTTTCAAAGGCCTGGAGTAATACAAAGAAGTATGATAAAATTCTAGAGTCAAAATATTTATTTAACATGAGGGTCATTTAGTCATTAATTCATAAATCTGTGCTTCTTTATTGATGATCTGTAGGCCACTTACCAGAGATGACTTCTTTCAGTGTTGTGTCTCTGAAAATATCTTTACTTAATGGGTTATCTGTTCTAGACTAGTGGTTCTTTTTTTGCCACTAATGAGAAAATTGGGATTAAATGCCATATTAGGACATGCCACATTCCTTATCACCAGTGGGACAGTGTTCTCCTAAAAGTTTAAATATATAAATAAAACATCTGTTACAACAGAAGAGGAAAGGGGCTTTAAAGGATACCTTAAATGGTTGGCATCTCCCAGTTGCACACGAGTGGTGCTCTGCTGGAGCTATTACTAGAATTGGGAGGTGGGAATGATGGGGTGAGAGATGATAGAACATGTCTATATCCTTCTTATCTCATTTTTTTTCTTTCATTTACCTCTATGTGGTTTCTACAGAGCAAGAGCTTTACTATCTTGTGCTGCTAGTGAAAGCATTAATTTATCTGACATGGTAACTATATCACTAAATTTGACTCTACATACTAAAATTAGAACCTTGGAGGAGAAACTTAAATTTTACCTAAATTTACATAAGGTTAATTGTGAAGTGGCCACTTTACTAAGTATCAGGAACATTTTTATAATTTTTGCTTATCAAATTACAGGACATTACACTGGGAATTAAGTGAAGGACAGTCTTTGGTGGGAGCAATGTTACTACTGTCTGCTGAATGTATCTGAACTGGGTACCTCACTGAGGGAAGAAAGCTAGTGATGAAAATAATTTGACTATGAAATAGAGGGAATATGATGGACAATGGAAAGAGGATGCATAACTGAATCATTATGTTAAGGAAAAAATGTAAAAGCTTCTTACTCACAAGGGTATCTACAGAAAAATAATACTCAGGTACTTGTCTCAAATTTGACCAAGAAATAGCTGATGCTGAGAGAGACCACCTGACTTATTTTGTCAGGCAAAGGGAAATTAGATTATTGTTTACTATAGGCTCTCCCTAAAGGCGACATCTGGGTAATTTGGGAAATAGCTGTGAAACAGCACCCTTTCATGACTTAACTGACTAGTAGCAAGTTAGAGCTATCATTTTGTTCATGATTAATAATGTTTATTTATTATGTTTGAATTGCAATTTTTTAGATTTTTATTTATTTATTTTTAGAGAGAAAGAGAGGAAGGAAAGGAGAAAGCAAGGGAGAGAAACATGAATGTGTGATTGCTTCTTATGCGCCCCTTACTGAAGACCTGGCCTACAACTCAGAAATGTGCTCTGCCTGGGAATTGAACCAGCTGCCCTTTTGTTCAAAGACTAGCACTCAATCCACTGAGCCACACCAGCCAGAGCTAAATTTTACAGGATGCAAATTGCTGAACTGATGGTGGTGTAGCTGTGAATAAAGGTGTTCCGATGCTAATACAGTTGAGCTAGGTGTGATAAGCAGGTTATTCTCACCCGCCCAGTACATTGGAGATTGTTTTGCTCTTTTGACAATGACATGGAAATGTGGGTGTACTGACTCTAAGTGACAGGGAACTTGAATAGGCTCAATGGGCTTTGTCAGCATGGTGCTGAGAGGTCACATACCCTTTCAGGTCTAGAGGTTCTGCTTCTTCGAAGCCTTGTGACACTCTAAGACTGAGCTGTGCCCTGGCTGGTGTAGCTTAGTGGATTAAGCGCGGGCCTGTGAACCAAGAGATCACGGTTCGATTCCCAGTCAGGGCACATGCCTGGGTTGCAGGCCAGTTCCCAGCAGGGAATGCATAGGAAGCAACCATACATTGTTATTTCTCTCCCTCTCTCCTTCCCTTCCCCTCTGAAGATAAATAAATAAAATCTTTAAAAAAAAATTAAAGACTGAGCTGTATTTGAGGATAGAATGTATCAATGAACAGTTTCATTGGAACAAACAATACTTGGAGTGCAAACAGTCTACCCAAATTGTACCCAAGTTATGAACATCAGTAGTGTTCAACCTAACGGTAATATACCTAGTGCCTTAATCAGCAGTGACTCCACTAGATGCTACATAACTTCGGTAGATTGTTGAATATTCTAATTAAAATCTTAAGAGTAAATTTTGTTAAAACTCTTTATAATAAATCATACAAGTAGAAGTATTGATAACTGAGTTTGGTTGATGGATGTGGTCTTCCTTACTAAGAGAGAACAATTTTGGCATCATTCCTCCACTGGTCTACTAGTGGATAGGATATTTTAGTATTTTTGTTTTATCTCAGAAAGGTAAGTTTTATTCTGAAGCAATTCCTTTAGTCTAAACCAATAAACCACATAGAGAGGAATTAAATCCTTGAGGAAATGTATTAGGTTCATGCTTAAAACACATTTAAAACATTCAGCCTATAAAGAAAGTAGCCAGTAGCCATAAGAAACAATCTACATTCTTATTTCTGTCCTCAAGTTGTAGCTTAGAATGCAAAGGATTGCTAATTAGATGGTGGAGATCATGATTAAATGGAAAAACAAATAGAAGGAGTAAAAGACAGCTTTTATGAGCAGTCAAGTTTATTCTATTGATGAAATGGGAAAGTGCCTCGTTTCTTTCAGAACACTGAAGTTAAGTCACTAGGTATGCATAGGCACTGAACTGGAGGAAACTGCCCTGGGCTAATTGCCATGTGCAGTGTTAAAGCTAATAAAGTTTTATGCTAAGTGCCTGATGAAGCTCGCTGAGGTAATGGATTTTCCTTTAGGCCAGGGGAAATCACGAGGTACTTTGACCTAAACAGAAGAAAGGGTGATGAAGAGATGGGGAAAGAGAGAGAATAGGGTTGTAAAATTCATGACCAAGAAAAGATCTAATGAGCAAAATAAACTAACAAAACAGAAACAGACACATAGATACATATGAGTAGAACAGACTTAACGAACGAGTAGACAGCTGTCAGAGGGGAGGAGCGTTGGGAGGCTGGGTGAAAAAGATGAAGGGATCAACAACAACAACAAAACAACAACAACTATAGGCATAGACAACATAGCAGTATGGTGACTGCCAGGGGGAAAGGAGGGTGAGGGGAGGGGAAAGAGGGCAAAGGGGGATAAATAGTGGCCGAAAGAGACTTCACTGTGGGTAATGGCAGCATGATTCAGGATGCCGATGGTGTGCTATAGAGTTGTACGTTTGAGACCTGTGTGGATTTATTAACCAATGTCAACCTAACAAATTCTATTAAAAAAGAAAAGAGGTAAAAAAATTTATAGGAAGCAGATTGAAATATTTATTTGGTTCCCCTTATTGATAACCTACAGTGGCTTTGCCTATGTTGTAAAAGGCTAATTGTATATGTGTTATTATTTAAATTTGCATAACATTTGACACTATTTATTTTATAATTATGAACCACCCCAAACAGTACTTCTTATTTTACAAAATTACCTAATAGTTTTCATTAAAAATATTATTACTTTAAAAAATGAACTAAGGTTCTACTTTGAATATTAAAACAATCATTTAACCATTATGTTGTACACATTTAAAAATATTCTAAATAATTTTATAAAATATATAATTATACAATTATGTTCATTTTTTGGATATATAAATTTAAATGTCTGTCTAGATTAACAAATATTTTCTTTAATATATCTGATTAAGGCATTTTAAACTATTTTCCTATTATTTATTGCCTAAAGGTTTGGTCTTGTGTTTCACTTAGTGCTTCTTGCTATATACATAAAAAATCATGCATGGTTTATTAAAAGGATAAATAGGCAACCCAGAGTGGTATATAAAATAATACATATATTCACCAAATAACTCATATCCCAAATATACATAAAGAACTACATATCCATAAAGGAAAGACAAACCAAGATACCTCAGGCCCTTTAAAATGCAAAATCTTTAAACAATTACTTCAGAAAATAGAATATCAAAACAGCCAATGAAATATAATAATATATGCAATGTAACCATTATGAAAGTATGTTAAAACTCTAAGGACATATTACCATTATGCATCTCCGAAAATAACTAAAAATAAGAAGACAGATACCATTAAATCTTGGCAAGAATATGGCCTAATTGAGACCCTAATTTGAATTTTAACACAATTTTAGGAAGTCCTTTGGCAGTGTCTACTACAGCTGTGTATGTGTATACCGTATGATCCTGCATTTTCTCTCCTAGGTAACAACTTGATAAAAATGCATGTACATACTCACTAAAAACATGTTAATAGAGTCATTATTCAAAATAGGCCCAAACTGGAGCTTACCCAAATGTCCATTAATAGTAGAAAGAGTAAATCACCTGTGGCATATTCACACAATGCAATTCTCGGCATCAATGAGAAAGAACTATTAGCAGCTATAAGGTAATAGTATGTACGAATCTAGCAAACAACATTGAGTAGACAAACATTTTTTAAAAATTAAAAATAAAGTTACTTATGAAACCTTCAAGTTTTCTAATAAATGATACAGAAAGGAAGAACAAAAGAAAAATGAGAGTAATAATAAAATAAACTATAAAAAATTCCCCAGATTGGAATAAAAAGTCTCCAGATTGAAGGATCTTAGTCTTAAGCAACATGAATCATAGAAAATAATAGATAGTTTAATATATTTTTCTGAAGTTTAGGATATCAAAAGTGCATTTTTTCTTTTTTTTTCTTTTTTAAATTGTTGTCCAAGTACGGTTGTCTCCTCTTTCCCCCCCTGCACTCCCCCCCAACCATCCCCACCTCCCACCCTCAGTCCTACCCCCCTTTGGCTTTGTCCATGTGTCCTTTATATACATGTTCCTTGACAACCCTTCCCTCTTTTCTTCTCATTATCCCCCTCCCCCTCCCCTCTGGTTCAAAGGTACATTTTTAAAAATAATGTGTTATCTGGGAAAGGTAAAACTCAGATATTATATTTCCTCTTCATCAGTAAGACTAGCTTTTAGAAAACAAGATAATGATCTTTAAAGATTTGGTGAAAACAATATTGAATGCAAATCAATATTCTGAAAGCAATAATTCAAAATGTAAGAAGTAAAAATGTAAGCAATTAAAAATGGTATACACTATGATCTGAATGTTTGCCTTCCCCCTTCCAAATGTATACGTTGAAATCATAATGTCTAAATATAATAGTATTAGAAGGTGGAGATTTTAGGAAGTGCTTACTTAGGTTATGAGTGTGGAGCCTTCATGAATAGAATTAGTTTGTTGTTGTTGTTGATGTTTTTTAAAGGGGCTCCACAAAGATTCATGTCCTTGTCCATCACCTCAATGTGAAGGTGCAACTGTGAACCAGGAACTGGGTGATCACCAAAATGTGACTATGCTGCCACCTTGATCTTGGGCCTCCAGAACTATAAGAAATAAATTTCTGCTATTTATAAGCTACCTTAATATTTTGTTTTAAACAGACTGAATGGACTAAGACAATGTATCATTTGTCCTTTCTGAAACAAAAAAGGGGTTGGAGGAGAGAAAAGCATATATTCTATCAAATGGAAAATAAATCCAAGAAGAAGTGCTATGAAAAGTGAAGAATATAGGAGCACAAGGGGAAAAAGTGCTTGCGAGGAATGGCTCTAGACTGCAACAGAGGGTCCCAAGTTTACAGAAAAATAGTGTCAAGTAAAAACTAGATGTGGTGCTGTTGTTTTTAATTAATAGAATGTGTCACAGACCTTGCTATTCACCCTCCTACTATCTACTCTTTCTCTTCTCTAATATGCTTTACTTCAGCACATGATGGTGAAACAAAACTTACATTAGGTTTCTTTGTAACAAATTATGGTCATATAATCCATTTCTGCCAAAAAATTACAAGTAATACAAATCATATTAAAGAATTTTACTGTGCTTATTGTTTTACTGTATCAGGTACTAGTCCAACTGCCTTATAAATGGCACCTCATTTAATTCATATAACACCCATATAAGGTAGGAGCTATTATTACTTAAAATTTGTAGATGAGAGGAGCTTTAGCATCTTGTACAAGGTCACACTGAATTACTAAGTTATATGTGAAACTTCCTGGTGCTACTCCTGAAAAGCAAGGTTTCAGCCTTCCTCTTCCTCACTCTCCCCCTCCCACTAGCTGGAATGTGGATATTATGCTAAGATCTAGTATTAGTCTCTGAGACTACGAACCTAAGGATGAGGATAGAAGAGGATCAAGAGAAAAAAAGGACCCGAGTTCCTGAAATATCAAAGTGGCATATTGGTCATTGTTTACTTAAGAGTAAACTATTAAAGAAATATGTTATTTTTTCAAGTCACTGTCATTTTATCATAGTTACAGCATTTAAACTTGCATCTTAACTAAAATATTTTTATAGACTTAATTTATTTATTTTTAGAGAGAGGGGAAGGGAGGGAGAAAGAGAGGGAGAAAAATATCAATGTGTGGTTGCCTCTCAGACACACCCCACTGGGGACCGGGCCCATGACCCAGGTATGTGTCCTGACTGGGAATCAAACCAAAAACCCTTTGCTTCACAGTCTGATGCTCAGTCCACTAAGCCACACCAGCCAGGGCTGCTCTCCTTGTTTTTAATGTCTAGACTGAATTTAAAAACACAACATGACACTAATGTGTTACATATTTTATGTAAGAGTCATACCCTTTGCCAATATAAAAGCAAAAAATAATGCTAGAATTTGACAACTAACGGAGACTAGTAGAGATTGAGAGAACTCTAGAATGCAACTTCCTTCATGTGACTTAAGAAAAAAAACAAGATATACTTCTTACAATTAATTTAACAAGAGAAAGAGGCATAAATATTTTATTTAAAAGATTAAAGTAATTAATAGGACACATTAGGAAAATCTTGCAAAGACATTTAAGAAGAAGAAATCAGATTAATATATAGTTGTCTTTTTTTCATGGTAGAGAGTTCATTGAAACTTTCTAAATTTACAAACCAAGAAATAAAGTTAGTATATCTTAAATAACATAATGTTGGGAACCAACAGATAAACCAATAAAAAGAAATTTGAAATGTGTTACCTCTGTGTAGTGTCACTGGGGAGGATGGCAACCCAAGACTTTTGTAATATTTATTTTTATTAGGTCCTGTATCTATGTTACAATAAAATAGCTTATGGGGTGTGGGGGCGCTCTGCCCACAGGGCCCCCCCACCCCCAGCCACCATGGATGAGAATCAGTCTACTAAGACAAGATCTGCTTGGGGAGGAAAGGTGGCCAATCTCTCAAAGGAGAAGGGCCAGGAGCCCATTCCTCAATGGGCTTTTATTGGGTTCATTTGCACAGGATTACAGATAAAGCTCATTAATCATTGTCAGGCAGTAAGGACCAAACAATAGATAACAAAGAACTCTGAGGGCCTATTGAGTCAGGGTCAGATAGCTAAAGAGCTGTAAAGCTTTGAAGAACAAACTCACTTCTTGCTTTGACCCTTATCATTTAACTGAGAGCATTCTAAACAAAGCAGTTTTCATGGGATTTTACATATTCTTTCTTAGGCCTGATCGCCTGGGGAACCAGCCCTTTCCAGCATAAAGCTGCACCACCCTGTCATTGTTTCAGACTTAGGTGGAGCAAGGAAAGTGAGGCAGCCAAGAGATTAGGAGACTTCTCCCAGACAGAATGAGGACTCAGGTTTTGTCAAAGCCGAAGGGCAAGGGTCCTTTGCCGCCTTTTGCTGTGCCCCCCAAAGTCCTTCCTTGGGGGCCTCCCACGTGATCGTGCCTGTCTTAGGTCATTCCCCCCTTGGGGAATCTTACCCGTCATTGGCTAACCGACCGAGCATTGGGGGCCAGTTATGGAGAGAGGAGCAGAAGCAGTGCTCCTGCCAGGGAAATAAGCTTTTGTCTCCTTGGTGGCTTATGGTCCAAGGTCACTTCCTCAGCTTTAGCCTTAGTGAGGGTTACAGCCTCTGAAACCAGGCAGGGCGGTTCCCAACAATGGGGCAGTCATCTCATGTTTTCAGTAGTTCTAGTTAGTATGCAGTCTCTGCCAACCTAACATACATTATATTTCCCTGGGGTGTGCTTCTATTATTTGGAAAAATTGTAATAATTTACTCTCAGTCTTTCAGTTAACAGGAGTCAAACCAATCAAATCTTCGAATTAGACTGGACAAAGAGATCTTCACATGTCAGCCACAGAATTTCTCAAAGTGGAAGGTAGAGATAAATTGCTCAACTGTGTAAATTAAGCAGCAATGTTCTTGATCTGCTTTCAATTTTGTGAATGATATTAATTACAAATTCACTGATATCTCTATAAGTAACGATGGTAATGAGGAGATATGCCCTTGCAGCCGGCACAAAGTATTTATAAAATGGTTAAACTTGGACAACTGTATGACATTTGAGGTAAACAATATCAAGTCTTTCTATATTCTAGGAGAGAATGTTCATTTAGGCCTAAACAACTGCTATGATAAGTCTTTAAAACTTTTATTAAAAATAGTGTGTGTATCAGTGCTTGGGGTGGGGTGTAGTCAAAGAGTGGAGCAATTTAGCAAAAAACACCAAGTTATGGACATGCACAAGAGAGTGTTGATTGCTGGAAAGAGAAGGCTGGGTGGAGGTGGGAGAGGGTATGGGGGCATAATGGTGATGGAAAAACACAAGAAAAACAAACTATTTAAAAATAAGATACCTATGAAAATACACATGTATTCTAAATATGTAGCTTAATGAATATCACTCAGTGTTTTAAAGGGAAAGTCATAAGATATATTTGTTGTTGAATTTCACAAGGTTAGAGAGTTCTCTACTGAGAGTTCTCTACCAAATGAGAATAAGGTTTATATTATTAACATCTCAAGTAATTACAACATGTTCTAAGAGAGGCCTAAATAGTTTGTTATATACAAATATGGAAAAATGTACTGACAGAGCATTATATACTGTGAAAAACTGAACTTTTTAAATAATAGATAAGCGTATAGATTTTATGTTAAAAATGAGTGTTTATTTTCCGGTTGTGGTGGGGGAGTTGAGAATGTGATTGGATTGTAATCTCTTTTACCTGTTAACTTTTAATATAATGACATTTCAGGTGGAAAAAAACAAGCTTCAAAATTTTTTTCAAAATAGATGTTTTTCAGTGTTATAAGACTGAAAGAAAATAGAAAAGAAAAATTGTATGTGATGCCAGGGATGGAGAGTTTTCAGTCATCAGTGTGGGAAAGGCAATAGGCAAAGAGGACTGACACTTACTATACTCAGCCCTTAAAGTATTATTAGTATAAATGTCATTTATTTGCTTTGCTAACATAAAGAGTTTATTTTCAATAAGTACATGTGACAAAGCAGACATAAAACAGGTAATATTTAAAATTGTTGTTTAGTGAATTAGAAAAAACAAAGCAAATCAACATTTGCATTTAAGTTTACAAAGACTGAAGAAAAATATAGAGATATGTAGAAAGAAGTACAAATTTTATAAATTTTGTTATTAAATGTGAAAATATTAAAATAGGTAATAGTTGTCTCTCCTTTTTCTGAGATATGTTATACAAATGTACTTCTTTGTGCTTGAGCTCGGAAACAGCTGTAACTGTCTGTGCCAAAAGACCTCTCCCGTCAGCAAATTTGTCTTCAAGTTCCGCAGCCGCGGGATGACTGCATGTATCAAAGCCTTCAGCAACTTGGATTGCCTCCAGCTTAACTTAATTCTTTATTGCCATTTGTATATTTTCTAATTATCATTTAAATTATACCTTGTAGTAATTAGTACACATTTCCATAACATATGATATTTCTTATAACAAGAAATGTCCACATTTATGCAGGTTTTCTGTGCAAGTGGAAAGAATTCAGTGAAAGGAAAGAAAGAAGCTTTTATGATGACGATATTGGATACATTCTAAGAGAAATGATAATACCCTTTAATTTATTAACTTAAGGGACTCGCTTCAGCAGCACATATACTAATTTATTAACTTAAGTATATACTTTATATCAGAGAGGACATAGGAAACAGTTAATCCCTCATCCAGGAAAGGGGAACAGCTCCCCACTAACAGCAGAAGCGTGTTTCCATTAAGTCATGCATAATATGGCACAGGAGAGGCTGAAGTACAACCCAATGGAACAATCCAAGCTACTGCCTGTTCTTATAAACTTTTATTGAAATGTCATACAGCTATTTGTTTATGTATTGTCTGTGGCTGATTACCTTCTAAAATGGCAAAGTTGAGTAGCTACAACAGAGATATATGACTAACAAAGCCTAAAATGTAACACCTGTGACCCTTTTTAGAAAAAAGTTTACCAAATCCTGTTTGATTAGGTATTGTTATGCTTACCAGAAATTACAGTTTAAAATTCATAAAATATATGCATATTGTAATTCATTATAGCAAGTATTTCTGAAAAGCATATCTTCACAATTATAATTACTTTTTAAATATTTTATTTATTTTCTTTAGATAGAAGGGAAGGGAGGGAAAAAGAGAAAAAGAGAAACATCAATGTAGAGAGAAATACCTACAATCTCACTTATTTGTGGAATCTAATGACAGAATAATCTGATGAACAAAGAGAAACAGAGGCATGGAAGCATGGAAAAGACTGACAGCTATCAGAGGGGATGGATTTTGGAGGGGTGGATGAAAGGTGAACAGATTAAGCAAAAACACATATTTAACACATAGACACAGAAAGGGTGGGGATAGCCAAAGGGAAGGGGAGTAGGTGGAGGCTGGTAAAGGTAGATAAATTGGGATAGAAAGAGACTTTACTTGGGGTGACGGGCAAAATGATGCAGTGTGAAGATGATTTGTTGAGGTAAAAGCCTGAAACCTGTGGCACTCCCATAAATTCAATGTAACAATACAATAAAAGACTAGGTTTTCATTAAAAATGCATAAAAATCGAAATAAAAAGCAAAATAAGAAATAAACTTTCTTCCAAAATATAGTCACTTGTGACTTTATCATATTTGTCATATTTTTTAAAACCTTGATATTTTAGTTCCTTAGTTATAAAAACTACACATTAAAATTGTTTCTTTTTGTCTTTAGCATTGGAAGCTTCTCACACTTTGCTTGTTTAGAGAAAATACATAATTTTTTATAATGTTTGTTTCAGTTTTCATAGATCTGTGTCCACTGAAGGAAGTGATTAATATTTTCTTCTATTACTTTGCTGTGATTCTTTAACAACAAACCCAATGTTTTAGAACTATAATTATATTCAAATGTGATTAAATAAGTAATCTGAATGCAACTTTTATTTCTTCTATTAGGGACCAAAAATAGAAAGAAGTGTTCAGTGATGGTGTGATTCCCAGTGCTATTGTGTTTGTTTTATTTTAACAGTCTGTCTCATTATGATTTTATACACTTGGTATTTTCAAATATCAGAAAGGGTATTGATAATTATCTTAAACATTTTTGTTTTAAGACATACTGAAATCAGCACTAATAAGAAAAATACTAAACCACAACAGAAAGCCAAATACTAAAATGAACTTGAAACTCTGTTGTCTATTCTCTAATCCTTAAAAGTTTAAAAATGACAATGGTGCATCTCTTACAGTTTTTATGAAGTTGTGATGTTGATGAGTCTAAGGGTAAGGTAAATGTGCACTTCAACTTCACATATTTAGGTAGTTTTCAGAATTATTGAACATTTACCACTGCTGTCAGAATAAGTATTCTAAGGCATTTTGCTTTATTTTACACATTTATTCACCTCTTCATTTATTTTTTCATTCACTCTTTCATTAACTTGTTTTATACTATTTATTATTTATTTTGCTCTGGGCATTATCTTTTTCTGCATATGTAAGGGAAAAAGAGGTTACTTATTTCAAAGTTACTTTGGTGAGGAAAGCTGTGAATTATTAATTTTATGCAAAAGATACTTTCTGTTCATCATAATTCATAAAGTAGCTATAACTTTCATACTGGTTTAATATTATACCTTTCATGTTAATTATCAATATGCCTACACAATAAGACACCCTAGTTTTATAATGAAGAGATCTTCCTGTTTCTTCTCTACATCATAATTGTCTCTACTCTGTGGATTTTGCTCATTTTGTTTCTCAACCTGATATACCTTTTCTCTACCACAGCAAAAAAAATATTGTGTTACTTTTTCAAGTTCCTTCTCACATTTCACTTATGTTGGGAATTCTTAGCTCTGTCTCTCTCTCATTTGATCTCCTTTTTTTTTTTCTTGGAAGATAATGGCAGTTGGAATGACAATCAATCACTTTTTTTACTTTTATTTTTATTGTTGTTCAAGTAGAGTTGTCTCCATTTTCCCACCACCACTTTCCCCCACAACACCCACCCCCACCTCCCACCCTCAATCCCACCCACTTTGGTTTTGTCCATGGGTCCTTTACACATGTTCTTTGATGACCTTTCCCTTTCTTTCCCGTTATCATTCTCAGTAACTCATTGTTTAGAAATTATTCTTTAATGATATGGACAGTTAGACTCTGATATTTTCTACTTTATTATTCATTTCCTAAACATTGGCTCATAACCTGAGTTTTTCAGAAAATATGTTCTACTCTGTGACCTTGTCTAATATTAAGAAAAAGAATATAGGCTTTAATGGAGATTCATAAGGATTGGCTTGACCAGAAGTTGAAATAAAGGAGAATGAATTCTCTGTAAGTATAATTATTCTACTGGCTTCTTTCTCTATCTATAGACAGCAACTTCTACAAAGCACCTGACCCCACTATTGCACACCAACTTCAAATAGAAAGCTTGAGAAAACAGAACAACTTTAGGCTGTAATTTAAATATATAATTCTGTACCATATCCTGTTTTAATCACAAGAGTTCTCAAATTTATGGCTACTTTGAGACTAAAGTAAACAGAAAAAAGTTAGTCAATATATCAACTGGGGTAAAGAGTAGATGTAGTAAGGCATTTCATGTAAAAGGAACTTACTTTTCTACTCTATTATTGAAGTTTGAAAGAACTAAGGAATACTAAGTACATGAATGAAAAGTAAAATTGATATACATATGCATGTTCTTTTTTAAATTTTTTATTTTAGTTTATTCAGTACAGTTTCTATCCTTTATTCCCATTCCAGCCCACCTACCCATCCCTCACCTCCTCCCTCCCATTTCCAACTCCCCTAGTTTTGTCCATGTGTCCTCTATATTTGTTCCTATAAACCCTTCCCTTCTTGTTCTTAAGTAGAATAGAAAGTTATCAAGCTATAAATTCAATAGAAAAATACTGAAATAAGCCAGAAAGGGATATAATCTATTCAGAAAACATATTGCAAAATAAAGTAGAAAACATTGACAGTACACAGTAAACTATGTTTTTTAATGTTCCCCATTCTATCTTTCATAATTATATAGATACTGCTGGAGTGAGTGTGTGGGTGTGCGTGGGTGTGTACAAAGGAAAGAGAGCAAAGCAGTCTTTGCATAATTTATTTCCTAATGATATTGGTGTCTCCAACCTAAATTTTAGGTTGAATTTAACTTTATTCATTTCTATGACAAATGAAACAATTGGTATGATTGTCTAAAATATGACATTTATTTATTTTCTATTTTCTCTTCATATACTTGGACCTTCAATGCAAACTAGATGTCATTTTATAGATCATAATGGTAAAGCTAAATTTCTAACCAATTCAGTATGATCTTTGAGTACATCTAGAAAAATGTAATGAAGTAATACAAAAATTTAAAAAAGATTCCATGTATTCTCAATACTATATTATTAACTTTATAACATAATGCAGTATTTTACTAATGTGGTAAAAAAACTAGTTTAAATTTTCAACATATATCCACAATTTTCTTCAGTTACAAATAAAGAAATATACAATAGAATATTCTTGTTAATCATTACTGATTTCATGTTATGGATAATGAAGTTAAAAAATAACACTTTAATATTATTACTAAAATGTATCATAAAATATTATTTGTAAGTTTCTCAAGCCTAAAAGGAAGAAAACTATGTATGTTCATTGGTTATAATTTGTATATATTTAAAACTAAAAAATATTTTCAAGGTTCATATGACTAGAAGAGGTAAAATACAAAGAATAAAGAAATGAAATAAAAATAGATGAAAATATATCAATATAAAATATTTATCAAGAACAATTATTCTTAAAAGTACATGTTAAAACATTTTTCAAACAAACAAAAAGAGTTAATTTCTTGGTACAGAATAACTGTAGTTTTCTTTTTTCTGTTACATTATTGTATATCAATGTAAATCAGTTTCAAGTGCAAACTATATAAAGTACGTATATATATATCACCCATACAAATAGAGTACATAAGGGATATGTTTTTGTTTTTCAGTTCTTACAAAAACTGAAGTGTCCCTATTTTTCAATGTAAACACTATCACTCCATGGAAACTATTGATATAATTTTGAATGTTTAAAATGACAAATCATTGAAATAATAATATACAAATTCTAGTAATTTTACTGTCATTAATTTTTAATATTTTATCACATTTTTATCTCTATCTGTGTTAAGTACCATTCTCTTTTTGCTCAACCACTTAAGGAAATTAAGGGCATCTGGCACTTCATCCTTAAATACTTTAAAAGTGTCCCCTTAAATGATATTTGTATATAACATCACAGTAATATTAACATATTTAACATTAATTTAATAAAATCGATTATACAAACCTTATTTCTAAATTGCAACAAAATATCTTATTTGCAAATTTTCTTCAAGAATGCAAATAAAATCCTTGCATTGCAATCATTAGCTTTTTTGTTTCTCTCTAAATCTAGATTATTCCCACATTTCTGTATTTTTCATGAACTTTGACTTTTGAAGGTCTAGGACAGTTTATCCTGTTGGATGTTGTATATTCTGCATTTTTCTGATTCCTTCCTCATGCCTATTTGTAACACAGGAATTTGTTGACAGGTGCGGTACACAAAGTCAGGTATCCTCCTTATTGTGATACGCCAGGAGAATATAGAATTTCATTATTTTCAACCAGAAATTAATTTATTCCTACCATTGGTAGTATGGAATTAAATCACTTTATTAAATTGGTAACCATTAGCTACCTCCTTTATTAACATACAATTTTTGTAATTAATAAATAATTTGTAGAATGTTTTGTGATTATGTAAATATTCTCTTTTACTACAGTGTTTTACCTAATCATTTTAGCATCCATTGATTTTGCTTTCTTGAGTCTAGTTAGATTGGCTATTTTAATATGATTACCATTTTACTCAGACACTTCAACTTAACGCCTCTTATATTCTGGAGTCTCCTCGGAGCTGTTCTTCTGAATGCACTGCTTCTGATTTTATCTATTTTCTGAAATATTTCCAATGGGCTAGTTCCTTCTACTAGTGCTTAACCTCAACTAATTATAGGCATATCCACACCTTCAGACCAATCCTTGCATTTAAGTTTCATAGACAAGTACCAATTGCCAACAACACATCTCCAATAAGTTCTCTCATTTTTTTTAGGTAAAGTCAATGGAACAAGAGCTAAACTCAAAATTTTCCCTTCCAATCCCTCTCCAGTTCATTTGACAAGGTTAATTCCTGAATACTTAATTATTCTTTTATATAAGAAATTTCAGAAAAATCATCAATTCCTCTAGCTCCTTTATAACTGATATCAATCATTTGCAAAGGTTTATGAAATTTATTATCTAAATATTTATCACAATAATTTCTTTATTTCTCCTCCCACTGAGACTATTTTAAAGTAAAAAAAATAAATTACCTGTAATCAAGCATTTTACAATTAACCTTTCACTTTTTCTTGCTTTATTTTCATTTTCCGCTTAGCTGCCAAATTGTTTTCCAAATACTGAAGATTATATTAGTATTTGAAAAAACAACCAACCAGCCAACAAACACCCTGATACTATTGTATCTATTTTATATAACCAAGTCTAATTAAAATTGCTTAGCATGATATGTTCCATGTTGCGGCCTTTACTGATATAGATTGGTTATTTTTCCAGTTTCCCTGTCATATCTTAGACCACTACCATGTCAAAATCGCTATAGATTTGCTCATGTGTCAAGCTGCTTTCTTATGGTCCTTATATTTGCACAAACTTTTCCCTCTAAGACCCCATCAGAGTAGGTAGGGATGGGCACACAGGCATAAGCGTGAATGCCGTCTCAAATGAGACTAAATCACACAAATTACAGTTCCAGAGAATGCCTATGATTTTTCAAGTGTGTTCTTAAGAAACTCTTCTTATATGTAGGTTGTTGTAGTGACCTTCCTGTGAATATGACATCACTGTACTTTTTATGTAATTATATATTTAATGACAATTTTAATCTTAGAGTTTTCATCGTGTTCTACCCCTCACTGCCCATTTTTTAAACAAAAAAAAAAAAGAAATCATTTTTTTGTTTCTTTGAGCATTGTCCCTTAGGTGTCCTAATATGGATATGATTGTCAGTTACAGAACCCTCCATCCACACTTTCTGATAATTCATTACAGGATTTCTTTGGACACATTGTTGGTTCCTTAATTGCCATATGACCTAAAGCAAGTCTGTATGCATCTTTATTGGTGTCTTCTGGAAAGCAGCTAAAATCTGGATTAGTGACACAAAGTTGTACACTTGGGCTCCAGCCAGACATATCTTCAGAATTGGGAGAACATTTGTCTATATTAAAGGCAAGCAATAAAAGAAAAAGAAATAATTAGAACTCAGATATAGAGAGAGAGCTCTGACAATACCCATTGAGTCTCTGGATAAGGTGGACTGAGGCACGACCCAGTTAGTTAACTAATAAATTTCTTTTTTTTTTAAGATTTTACTTATTTATTTTTAGAGATGGGAAGGGAGGGAGAAATAGAGAGAGAGAAACATCAATGTTGCCTCTTGCGTGGTCCCCACTGGGGACCTGGCCTGCAACCCAGGCATGTGCCCTGACTGGGAATCGAACCTGCGACACTTTGGTTTGCAGCCCACACTCAATCCACTGAGCTACACCAGCCAGGGCATAAATTTCTTTATTCACTGACACTTGAGATTAGTATCACTTGGAATAAAATAAAACTATTTGATATTTTCCCCAATTACTTTCCCATGTATTCTTCCATGAAAGACTGTCATCGAATGTATAAGACTATATTAACCATTATTAATCTAATGCATATTGCATATATGGAACTTATTAAATGTTCACATAAAAAAGTACACAAATATGATAGTAAGAAACAATCAGAATGAAGATATAGGCTTTTTATCTCATACAGGGTCCAGTTCAAATAATGCCTCTTTTTTATTACAAAATATTTTATTACAAAATCATAAGCATGTAATTCTATAACATAATAATATCACACTCAAGAATACCATATGACATTTTAGGTGAAGTGTTCACATTAAAATTATAAATTATTACACTCATATTTTTACCCTACCAACCACACTCAAGCAGAACTTACTTCTGCTCACCATGTATTCTATACTTCAAAAGTGGAGTAGAAGGAAAGTAAAAAAAGTGTAATTGATAAACACAATTTTTCACATTGCATAAATGTTTTAATATTAAAAATGAATATAATAAAACAAAAGATTATATACAATGTTTGCTAAAGTTGAAATATGTATATAAATAAATGTCAGCAAAATTTAATTTGCCACACCCAATTAATACATTTTGTAATCTGAATAAGTAACCACTGAAGGCATTATAATAATATCAATAGAAATAAATAAAACCACAAGCATGAAAGAATGGAACAGGCTGAAAGTGACCAGAGAGGAGGGGGTGGATAACGGTGGAAAGAAGGGGAAGGGACTAGACACAGGACATGTATGAATGACCCAGGGACATGGACAACAGTGTGGGGATTGACTGTGGGAGCGGGGGGTTGGATAGGAGGAGGGTAAAGGGGGGAAATTGGAACAACTGTAATAGAATAACAATAAAAATGATTTAATACAAAACATAAATACTTAAACCAAGAATTTAATGGAAATATTTTAAACTCTTGAAGAAAAATTAATTCCTATCTTACAGAAAGAACAAATTCCTATCTTTAAAAGAGCATATAAAAAGGTAAACAACAGCAAAATGAAGTTACCAATTACCAATTCACACGACATTGATACTTAAGATTAGGGCAGTACATAAAATGTAAATTATGAACTAATCTAACTTAAAAGTATTTCTTCAGCAATATTAATCACATTTAGGACACTGATTTGTAGTAATAAATTATTTTTTTATAATATCATGCTCAGGAGCAGTTTGTACCAAGAATTTAAGAATAGCTCAATATCAGAATATCAATTAGTATATAATATCATACTAAGTGAATATAAATTGAAATGAGTAGAGTATGTAAGCATATTCATAATACATATTTATGATGAAAAAACTATCTAAAATTAGAATAAATGGTTCTTGGACTGATGCAAATGTATAAACTATAAAAGAAAAGAATGGTTTGATTATATAAAACATTTTAACTAAAGAAAAAATAAAGAATTAAAACATAACAGACTAAGAAATATATTTAATTTATAATCAAAACATATATAGAATAGTATATTCAAATCAATAACCATAAGACAAAATAAACCAATAGGAATGTGGATACATGTTTTGGAGTATTAACAAAAAGGGTAATAAAAATGGTAAACAAGCAATACTGAGCCTCACCATTAAAAAATACAAATCAAAAGAGAAAATAAGGAATTTTGGAGGGAAGGAAAAATTATGTCACTCTCTTTAAAGCTATGAAATGTTACTCCTCAAGCAACATGAAACACTGTTGAGGACATGAGCAAAGAGAATTCACAGGTTTTGCTAGAAATGCGATTCGGTGCAAACACATTGGATATGTACAGTGTCTCTACCGTATTTAATTTCTTAAAGAAATCTGATGTGAATTTCACATATTAAGATTTACTAAAAGTAATAAATAAATAATATAAAAATTTAAAAGGTAGTGAAAGTTAGGTGATTGTGGAGACAAAAGGCGTATGGAATTTTCTTTATTTCCCATTCAATTTTGCTATTAACCTAAAACTTCTCCAAAAAATGAAGTTTGTTTTTAAATGTATAATAAAATATCCTGCATTTTTATAGAAAATGAAAGAACTACTCATTGCAGATTAAGACCGACATTAATATCTAAAGGTTTTCCTTCAGGGGATGAGAACATACCAGAATTCTGTAGACAGCTGCATTACTAGTAGTCAATCGCTGAGTTCTGTGAAATTTGTCATCCTCAGCACAGAGTGATAACCAGTGTCCCTGGGTGAAGACTGAGGGATCATCATCCCGAGTATAAGATGTGGCACACACCAAACTAGTTCACAAGCAGCCGACAGGGCATTGCTAGGGTAATATCTGCTCTCATAGGAGAACTAGTAAAGTGTAGTACGAAATAAATTCTTCAGTTTTGAGTTTAACAGAAGACTGTAGCCCTGGCTATATATTAACAGTCAAGAACATAACCTGTGCACGCTGGGCCCCAAATTGTTCCCATTTGTTACTGGGAATGATGCTGCTTTATACCAGGCCTGGACCTGATGGTTCAAGAGTACGGGTGGATGCATCTGTAGTCAACTATTCTTTGACTTCACAGGTCTGGACTCACAGTGAGGAAATTAGAGAAACAAAAGAGGTGGTGCTGATTTATGGAAAAGGAAGAATTAAGTTTATATAAAATGTAATTATAGTTAAAATGTTCATACTACTGACAATCAATACTGCAGTTTGTATTTTTAAGTGTTAGCTATTTTTATTTCTGTTATCTGTAAAGTAAGCACCACAATCAGGGCCAGGTTAAAACCTTCAAAGGCCTTGAAACACCAGAGATCAGCCAAAGTGATAGCAGTACAATGAATCTTAATGGTATTAAAATTGAATAATTCTTTTAAAGGCATATGTATGTGTATAAATGCTAACAAGCAATTTGAAGCATATTTCTATTTATTTCACGCATATCATAATTTCAATTATACTGTTTTGTTAATGCTTCCAAACAACAATAGGCTTTCCCATCTTATAAAGATATTCACTTTATTTTACCTCTAAGGAAATAAAATAGATAACTTTATCATTTGTGACTTAAAGAATTATGAATTAATTTAAATATGGCTTTGCCTGAAATATCTTTGAAATAATATTACTGAAATCAAATGGTATGAAATGGATATGAATTGGACAGATCTGATATAATACTGTTTTATATTTCTAATAATCCAAGGCTGTAGAGTTGCCAAGTGCATTGTGGTAAAACTTTTAAAAATCACCCAGGGTAATAAATCTAATAGATTTTAAGATCTGACAGAATTATTTTTTACTATAATTTCTAAAACTGGAAGCCTTCCATTGAAATCTATTAGCCTGCCATCCTAATGTAGTGTCCATTTCTGAGATATTTGAACTTTTGAATAGCATTTTTTCTCTAGATGACTTAGCTTATTCTTTTCATAAACCACATCTTTGACAAGTCTTTGGTTAATCATACTAATGCACAATCAGACGTATAACTTAATAACATAAGTGTGTGTGTGTGTGCCTGTACCATTACTTCAAAATATCTAAATTAAACGATAGATTTTATGTTTTACCAGACACACATAAACATGGTGTGTGTGTGTGTATATATATGTATTTACCTTAAATATATTATATTTAGGCAAATAAAATTGTTAAGAGTTGAATTGTGTATGTGTGTATCTATTTAAATAAACATACATACACACATATGTATTATATATATTAGAGTTCTAATCCCCAGAACCTCAGAATGTGGCCTTGTTTGCTGATAGGATACTTACAGATATAATCAATTTTAAGTGAAGTCATTAGGGTGGTTCTTAACCCAATAACACTGATTTTTTTAAAAGGGGAGATATGAGCAGAAAAATGATTCATAGAGGGAAAACTACCTAAAAAGACACAGAGAAGATGGCCATCTACCAGGTCAGAAGAGAGACCTGCAACTGATCCCATACCCGCACTCAAAGAGGAAACCGATCCTGCCAAAAATTTGATTTTGGACTTGTAGCCCCCAGACTAGTGAGAAAATAAATTTCTGTTCTTTAAGCCACTCTTTTTCTGTTACTTTGTTATGGCATACATAGAAAACTAATACAAACACTTAAAAATAAATATCAATTTTCCCTTTTTATAGTATTTGGATCTTAAGTCTTTTCCATTGAAAATACAACAGCTATTTTTCAATAATTATAAATGTATATCAAGTAAATTTATTTACATCATTTTATCGATCCACAAGATGTTGAAAAAAATTAAACATAAAACACATGGTGGGGGTGGAGGGATTGAACAGAAAAAGGAAAAAAGAGAAAGAACTCATAAACGTGGGCAACAGGGTGGTAATTGTGGGGCTGGAGGGAGGGGTTGGGGAGTGATAGCAAGAGGTATAGGAAGTATAAATAGTAATGGAAAAATACAAGAGGAAAACAGTGTCTAAAAATAAATAAAACACATGTTTTTATGTAAACATGTCTTGAGTTGCCCTATTTGGGGTGACAAAATGATTCCCTGAGGACAGTATTTGTACTTCGTACAGCGTAATGTTTCCTCAAAATTTTTTCCCCTAGAAATGTACTCCTTTAATTAGCTGCTATTTATTGGGTCATTATGAAAACACAATCAGAATTGACTAGGCTAATTAAAATTGAATAAGTGCTTAAAATTTTAAAAACCACTAGTTTTTCTTCTGTAATATGTTCAGACAAATTTTCAAGAATAATTGCCTTTAATGGTAAAGGAAATGAAATAATCATTTTCATAAATACTAGGTAATTATTATTTTTCTAGGACAAGTGCTCTTTTCCAAGATGGGCTTTATGCCTGATTTTGATTATGGGATGAACTATAGCTTTATACAAGGGTGGGCAAAAGTTTACGTTTATATTACAAATAACGCAATAATTAATAATGCAAGAATAAATGCTGGGATTTGGGTGCTCACAAGTGAGAATTTACTTTTGCCTATCCCTGTATTTATCTTACACTTTACTGAATTATAGAATACAATATGGTACCTACATAAGGGTGGATTTAAGAGGGTCTAAATATTAAAATATTTCAAAACTTTAATAAGTATGTTTTTGAATATTACAGATGAAAAGACCTTAACCAAATTATAGTAGTACTACTATGATAATTAGAATGCTTAATACTTTAAAAATTAAATACTGAACTTTTTCATAATGCTTTTTGGTTTCTCCTTCATTGCTAGCACACTAGTCTGACTCAGTTGGCCTAGATACAATGCAATACCATTGCTTAGTGAGGAAATCAAAGACAAGATAATTTCTATAATATTATTGCAACATAATAAAATTATGTCTCAAAGTCATAATGTCTTCACTTTCAATAATTGTCATAAATGATCTGTCATGAAAGCCAACTATTAATATGTATTTATTTGTCAACTTTTTGAATTAATATCATATTGAAGTATTATTTATAGCATGAGTTGAAGAAATTTTCCATATTTTAGTAACATTCAAATTAAAATGTAAACATACTATTCCATTACTTTTTTTAAAAATAGAAAAATAATGAACAAGCTGCTTAGTTATCCTTGTAGTGAGAAATTTCATTTCCCATAGGAAGCGCTGGCACTGGCCTTCAAGATAGCAGCCACTTCCATCTTTTATGTTTTTTCTAACAGCCACAGGAGAACCAAATCCTACTCTATCATTTAATAATACATTGTTCTTTAATAGTTATATAATAGTCATCGATTTTGTTGACAATAAGCAGATACAAGAATTAAACAA
>CM052539.1:177480540-177496594 GCA_028533065.1 Trachops cirrhosus | reverse complement strand
GGTAATATTCATTCTGTTGAAATGTTTTAGGACTGTTTTGAGTGGCACTTCAAAGGTAAAACTAGAGAAGTGTTATTTATCCATTAACCAGTTTTGTTCCATTTATTTTAATTTTCCTTCTTTCTAAATGACCTTCCTCTAATTTGCCCCTCTTTCCATTCTGCTTACAATTTAAGAAGTTTTTTTTTATTATGTATTGCTAATTTGCATTTTGCTTAGCTGGTATTTGGCCAAGCATCGATGATATAGAGCCATTTTTCCCTCACTTGCATTGTTTCATTGTTTCATTTTCTTTGTAGCAGCCTTGGTATGTCTGAGAATTTAAATAATCATTCCCAAGGCACTGTCTCAGAGCTCAGGCTCCTATACTGTGCCTCTCTTACACTTTTGATCTGGTGTATGTGTCAGATTGTGACATATTCTGGCCTTAATTTTATCTTAAAGCTTAAATATAGTCATAGTGATCATGGAATGATCATACTACAGCAACATTGAAGTTTGTGATTAAATTCAGGTATGAGTGTTTTATTAGAGAGGAAAATAAAAGAGAAAAAATGCTTTAAGACTCTTGCTACATACAATATAGATAAATTTCTGGTCAAAGAAATTTTAATGATAATTTTCACTGTCACCTTCCATTAGAGCAACTGAGAATTTGGAATCTAAGAGCTTTTGTTTATATCCTGATTTCCTTTTACCCTGCAACCTTATACATATTACATATTCTGTTCATTATAACTAGTACATTAATACCTCACTGTTATTTTGAGAATTATTTATTTAACCTTTGCTGTCATTAGTGCATACTTCGAAAGTTCTTCTATTAGTTTATTTTACCCAGAATATTCTGTCCTGATTTGTGTCATCAGCAGCTCTAAATAATATTAAGGCAGAATTTGTCAACTTAGTATTTGTGCAGGTATCTCATCAAAAACAAGAAGAGTAATAGGGGAAAAGCACATTTATAAAAAATGAAAATATTAATCTTCTAAGACTAGATCCAATCCATTTATATCTCAACAGGAATATATAAATTAAAGAGAAACCTAAATATTTTCTGCATCATTGAATAAGGACAGTTTCTTCATCAAAGATAATATATGAAACTGAAGTCTTAGTATATCTCAGATTTTTAACACAAAACACAGGCAGTAAAATTATCTTAGGGTTCATTCTCCATAAAGAGTATTGCTGCTTGAATACTTCCAATTTCAGATAAAAACAATGGAGAAATTGTACTTGAATTTGGAAATATGCAAACTATGAAATATAATATGGACACTGAAATAAAGCTTAAATATCTAAGTATATTTAGAGACCATATTTGAAATTTCAGAATAACTCTAAAAAATATAAGGAACACACTTAAACATTTACTTTAAGACACTGGAGACAGAGAAATGTCTCTGTCATCATGTGTAGTGTTATTGTTTCACTGACTTTTTTCACATTTGTAAAATAATAATGTTATTTTTTGATATTTATTAATTCAAATTACATTTACTTCCAATCAAGTGTTTTGCCACATATAATTCATTCGAGTTAAATCACCTATAGTGTATTAATGTAAAATACATGGAAAGTTACCATGAAGTAAATATAAAAGGTTATGTAGAAATATATATTTGATGGCATATTTTGGAATTATTAGTTATTCAGAAAAATTGTAAAAAATAATAAATTTGACTTCATATATTTCTAGAACATTTAGACTGTAATTACTCCTTTCTGCACTTGAAGTTATTGAATATGTAAGACTTTTTGTAACTGGTTTCTACTACCTATTTAACACATGATATAGGATAAAAATGTTTCTACAATGAAATTTTTTGCTCTCTGTTTTTTAGTTATCACAGCATCTACTGATTGTTCAAAAGTGGGATTTAAAATACATTGATAGAAACATATCTGACTTATTATTCTTCATTTTCCATGGCTAGTAGTATATAACTTACTCCAAAAATATGGTTTAAATCGTTTCTTACAATATGACAGAGTAACATGGATTCCTAGTATCTTCTTGTTGACCTACATCTAGAGAATTAAAATAGGGTAAAGGTCTGAAAAATAATGGACAAACATCTCATGAATTTCTTAAGGCTAGTTAATATAAATGACACTGGGCTAGTAGTAGGGTAGATTTCAAGAACTCTAAGTCTGATTAGGGTTGATGTCTAGGGAAGAGGTATAAATTATAAAGATATTTGCCTGTCTAGGTGTAGCTTAAGAAAGAAATAAACACCAGGGATTCTACTAAACCCAGGGATACTAAACCCTGACAGAAGTAAAGGACGTACAATAAGTTCGGCAATTTCTGGAACTCTGGTGAAGCTTGTGTCTCACTTCAAATCTTAAAGATTAGTGTATTACACTGGCAGAAGATGAAAATTGGAGCTATGCAGCTTTATTGCTTTTTAATTTTCGCTTATAATTTACATTCAATATTATCATGTATTAGTTTCAGATGAATAGCATGGCAGTTAGACAATCATATACTTTACAAAGTGTTCCCCATGATATTTCTAGTATCCACCTGGCACAAAACAAATACATATATATACGAAAAGGGTCTTAGGCAGAACTACGAGTAGAGACCCAAAAGGACACCACTCCCTAAAGTGTAGGAATAAAAAAAGAGTGAAGCCCAGACTAACATCAGAAGTGTTATACTCTGATGCTTTCTCTACCACCTCTGTGCTACACATTCAGGACAAAGGTAAGAACCACAAGCTATGCTCTAGATTTTATCTTCTTACCTTGGGCACATATTATCATTTAATTTAATTCCATGGAAATATAATTTATTTGGGAAATATTGCTAGACACATATACTGGTTACCTGCAAGAGATAAAGAAAATTATTAAGCCAACAAAATGTAAAGTAAAATGTAGTATTGATTTAAAATGCTCACAGAAATATGGGTAACAGGGGGCACGGATTACTAAATATGAAAAATATGAGTGGTGTTATAAATATAATAAATGAATTAGTGACAAAATGGTTGCACAAGTGACCAAACTTTTATTAATGTTTAAATTAATAAATAAATTAATCAAGTACAGTAAATACAAATGAGGTATTAGATCATCTAGAAATCAATTGAACAAATTCGTGCTCATAAAAACAGAGCTATGTTTGTTTATGGAGTGTGAGGAATTACTGACATGAACATAGAGGCATTTCAAGTTGTAGAAAAGTTTCGTATCTAGATTAAGGTTGTGGATAAATAGATGCATATATTTACTTCAACTCTTTTAATTATAAACAAGATCTGTATATTTACTGTATGTACACTTTACCTCAATAAAATACATTATTAAAAATAAACTTGCCCCTGCTAGTGTGGCTCAGTGGACTGAACGTCAGCCTATGAACTGAGAGGTCACTGGCTTGGTTTCCAGTCAGGGCACGTGCTAGCCAGGTCCCCAACTGGGGGTGTGAGGCAACTGATCAATGTTTCTCTCTCATGTTAATGTTCTCTCCCTCTCTTTCTCCCTCCCTTCCTCTCTAAGAATAAATAAATTTAAAAAATAAATTAAAAATAAATAATTTTATATCAAAATCAATAAATAAGTAGAGAATTCAAATATAAAATAAAATATGCAAATTGCTTTCAGAGAATAAGAATATGGAAATAAGGATGTGATCTTTTAAAAAATGACAGAGAACCGTGGCTGGTGTGGCTCAGTGGATTGAGAGTTGGCCTGTGAACTGGAGTGTTGCCGGTTCAATTCCCAGTCAGGGCATATGCCTGGGTTGCGGGTCAGGTCCCCAGTTGTGGGTCCACAAGAGACAACCACACTTTGATGTTTCTCTCTCTCTCCTTCCCCTCCCCTCTCTCTAAAAGTAAATAAATAAGATCTTTTAAAAAAATGAAAGAGTAAATGGACTTGCAGAAAAACAGTAGAAATGAGAGGTATCAGCAAGGGCCTAACTGAAGGTAGCATGTCTAGATTCAGAGTAAGATTTAGCAAGGTTTTTATGTTTCTCAACCACACATATTGGGCTGCCCTACCGTGGACTTGAATCGGGCCTTTTCAGGCTTCTATCATGCAAACTGTGGTTTGTGGTAAGGCAGTTGTGGTTGCATGTAAGTGAGGTTTTATAATGATGAAATATGGGATTTAAGCAGCAAAAAGACAGTTTAGATGTTGAAGGATCTAAGCCATTAGGTAGAGAATTATAATGTTGGAAGAATGAATTCAGAGGGCAATGTTGAAAGGACTGATGGAGTTTAAAGCTTCATTGCTATACATAAAAAATGACCAATAAATAAGAAGTTATACTATTTTCATTGATGAAATAATATAACCTTGTGATTTTTTTAATTCTCATACTGATCAATAAATGAAATATAATCTTTTATGACATAATAGCAGGATTTTATTGATGACTTCAAATAACTTATCCTATAAATTTTATGGATGTTTAAAGGTCTATGAATAACTGATTATCAAAAAATGATAGTAAAAAACTAAATAGCTGGGGCAGTGAAATTAACAAAGAATAAAACAATATGAAAGCTTAGATGCATGTACACATGAAATGTTGTAACATGCTAAAAGCGGTACCAAATATCAGTAGGAAAGTCAAGAATTTTTAATGAGTCATTTGGGGAAAATGTTAACATTTAGAGAAATTAGATGTACATATTTATACTATGTTGTATAAAAAATGCACCTCAATGAATTCATAACCAAAATTTGAAAGAGAAAACTGTCAGTTCAATCAAAAATAATTTGAAGAATTTAATTTCTTAAGTAAAATAGAGATTAATATATTAAACAAATACCAAAAGAATATATCATAAGTAAAACTGTGAAATTTTAGTGCATGCATGCAGATTCAGAATTTCTGCTCAACAAACAACTGTCTTAAATAAGAGACAGATAATAGTATAAGGGAAAAATATCTGCTCCATTTAGATAAAAAAGTGGATTAACCTCTAAAATATAACAGGTATTCCTCCATATACTCAAAGTAAATATTACAAAATTAGAACTAGTGAAGGAATAAGGAATTTAGCAGAGGGGAAATATAGATCTGTAAAGTCCATATATGTTTGGGAAACAGTTGTCTAATGTAATGCTTGTGGGCGTGTAGAGTAATATACCTATTCTGGAAGCCACCTCAGAAGAATATACAAAATTAGGGAAATATGCACCCTAGGATCCATGAGTCCATCCTGAACATCTATAAATAAAAACACTTGGTCTGGTTCACAAAGAAGCTTTATGGAGGTTTTCCTTTGAGTGTAGTGTGAGTAATTGGTTATTAGAAAAAATGCATCTTCTTTTTTTTATTGTTCAAGTACAATTATCTCCATTTTTCACCCACAACTCCCTCCTGCCCCACCATCCCTGCCTCCCTTGATCTTACCCCCTTTGGCTTTGTCCATGTGTCTTCACATGTGCTCTTTGACGACCCTTATGTCTTCTCACTCAAGAAAGTGTTATGTGGAATGTGGTAAATCAACATGTAAAAAATTAATAAGCAGAAGCCTCATTTAAAGTGAAGTAGGGAGACCAGAAGGGGGTGTTCTCATGCCCTGTGCATATGATGAAGCACAGCAAGAGAAACCTGGCTTGTAAGAGCCCTTCCCAACTTCCTTTTCCACTCTGTAAAATCATTTTCTCTTTGTTTTAGTGGACATGCGCGTGGCTAATCGTGGCTGCATGTACCAGATCGCAATTCTTCATTGTTTTCAAATAAAACTAATTTTGATGGAGAAATATCTGGCTGACTCTTTGCTCTGGGTCCACATATTTGGTGGCCTATAGGAGGGTCCAGAGAAGACCCCTAAAGCTCTGAAGCTGGTGAGCAGGGTGATGTGGCACCCACAGAGCTCACTGAGCTTTACCTTCTCTCACCGACCCTGGGAGTTGAGGATATGTTTTCTCCCGGATCCCAGCTCTTTGATTTTTGGAACTCTCCAGGCTTTCTTTGGGGTCTGTTCAGACACTTTTTTTTTTATTAAGACCTTTTTCTGTGAATACTTGTTTTACACTTCAGCCCAATTCATTTAGAATCAGGCTCCTTCTTGAGACTTTGTTGGCCTTAGGCCAGATTCCTTCAGGAACCAGACTGTCCATTGAAACTCTGTGTTAGCTTCCAGTCTGACCGACTCCTTCGCTGTTTTTCTGAAATGGTGCTGCTCAACCCTCCGTTGACCCCTTAAGGGTCAGACCATTTCTCTGAAACTGCTGTTTCAAGCCTTCGGCCAAACTGTTCTTAGTGAAACTGGCCGGTGTTAGTCAGCAAGCTGCTTGGGCCTTATGCTCCAGAGAAAAACCTCTGAAAAATGGATCCCTGTTATTTAATTACTTTCATGATACCCACCTACCCAGGCCCATGGACCTCGGCTGATTTCATTTATAAAAATCACAGAATCTCCTCATGCACATTTACACTTAAATTGACTGATTTGACCAAAAAGTAATTTAAAATAGCAATGACCATTACTCAGAACTTATTCAATCTCCGAACTTACTTAAAAAAAAACTGAATTAGACAACTATAGCTCTGAAATTGGCAAAACTGAATAGTATGCCTAATTCGCTCAGTATTTTGAGGCTATAAAACATTTCTAGGGCTCTAAAACTGGCTCAGCAAAGTAAAAATTTAAGATTAACTGAGACAAACAAGTGTTTAAAGAAAGAAAAATTTGACTTTTGAAGGCTTGTGTTTCCCCTCTCAGCTTCTTTTTCTCTGAGCCATCTTTCTGAATGTATCTGTACTTGTCTCTTTAAAATTAAGCTTTCTGAGGATCTTAAAAAGCCCCATATTTCTTATATATTCTTTGGACTAAAGCTGAACTACAAACCATAGTCAACAATTTTCCCAAAGTAAATGAAGATTCCCAAGGATTCATTGAAGAATGTAATGTATTCCTTCAGACCCATCAGCCTGGGTTCTGACATACCAGCTAACTAACTCATAGGCTTGTCAGTGAAGGCCGGGCTCAGCCTGGGATGAAACTGCTGATTGAGAACACTCTGAAAGGCCTCCAGGCTTACCCTTCTCGGTGGCTATCCCACTGACTTGTTTGTTATAGGATCAGGCACGTGAAATTGCTGAACACCTTCACAAAATTCAGTTTTCCTTCAGAAAATCCTGATGAAACTCTTCAAAATCATTATAATCAACTTTACGTTGTTTTCATTGTTTAATGGTGAGAAAGAGTCTGAGGTACAAAGCAAAACAAATGCATTCTGTGTATTTAAATGTAAAAACTGTTAAATCCCTGGAGGTATTGTAACAATTCCCTGAAAAATACTTGATTTAATGAGTTTAACAAATCAGTATGTCTGTAAACACCAGTTTATATTGTATTAGTAGTAATTTTAAACAAGTCATACCAATAGAAATATGGTTTTAATAAAACACGAACCATATTTTCTTCTATAGAATAAATTAAAATCAACTATATATTGGTAGCTTTCACTGTGCAGTTAATATTGAGAAATATACCAGTATGTGTTTTTTACTTAGAATTATCCTCAAATAATGAAAGTTAACTTGCACTTTTCTTTACCACTTTTAAATTGCTTTTTCTCTCGTCTTGAACTTGAATTTAGAAATGGCAGGATCTCAATAGAGGTAGAGGGTAATTTCCCACAAGACCTGGCTAATTTATAGCTTTCAACACACCAATGACCCCTACAATTTGGCAGTTGCTTCATTAATTTCACTACACCTGCTCCATTTATCTTGCAAAAAAAAAAGACAGATAAAGGCACAATCTTCTCTCACTGCAGCTATTGTCAAGAAAAGTTCTTCATGTCTTTCTGAAGTAAATTGTAGCCAGCATTATGGAGAACAAAAGACAGTAGTATCAGACAAATGTTCCCAGTTTGTCACTGGGATGGAGAGGAAAGTTTGAATGACCACAGACTTTTGGAAAAAGTTGTTTCCACTTTGAAATTCTATGCCTATCCAAAGAACACTTCAGTTTTACCAGGGCTGTCATCTGATTCATACAATTTAGAATTAAAAATAAAAATAATTTGAAAAAAAATTTAAGTAATGTTTTCTTATCAGTAATGATAAATTTTACAGGCACCCTAATTATTGTCTAGCTGGCTAGTAGCTAGCTAAAAAAAAAAAAAAGAAACAGTTATAGGCCACCTAATTTTTCTATTTTTATAATATCAAGCAATTTATTTTTATGAGATAGTGACTGTAATTTGAATATTTCTAGAACCATCAAAAATGTGCTTTCATCAACAAGGAGTTCATTAATTAAAAACAAAACATTTTAATGTCCATTTAGGAAGTCATTTATTTAGCTGGTTCACTATCTAAGCACTTTTTAAAAATTCTGCTATTTTATGCAATTATTTTTATATTTATATACACTGTGAGCTCCATAAATACACATGCAATTCATGTTTTATTTCTCTTTTATGGCAAACAGCTTGAATTCCCCGTCTCCAGTGAATGAGCAGTATGTTTAAAAATAATTAAGAAAATTAATAAAAATATATTGAGCTTTTAAGAATTTGCATTATTGACATATAATAAATGTGAATATAAACTTGAATTATATATAGGTTTCCTTTCCAGTATTGTTATTTATTTTATAATAGTATAGATTATTAAAGGTTGGTGATCTTAGAAAAGACTGTGGATGTTTAATTGCTTGATAAGATCTATATGCATATGTGGCCAGGAGAAACATATAACTTACACAGAAATTGTTTCCATTCTTTTGTTACCTGAACATACCATGGTTGTAAATGCATGCTGTGATAACAATGGAAACTGAATAAGAAAATCTTGATAAAATACATCACCTCCATAATTACTAAATCATATCATGATTCTTTGTATAGCTTAGTCTAATTTATTTACTTATAAGAATTATAACAAAGACTATAAAATTTCACATGCTACAAAATATATATGGCATATATGATTTTAAGAATAACTCATACACAAGTATTGGTAAATAACAAGAAATTATTTTAACGTAATAAATATGTATGCCTATCATATTACCATATATTTTTGTTAATTCAGAATTATTTGCTAACTTAAATTAAAATACACTATTAACTATAGGTTATAAACAGAAACAAAGACAGAAATCTGCTTTCATATGCAAACTATGATAAGACATCAGTACAACTATTGGCAAAATGGTGAAGTGTCCTGTAATTTAGATAAATCATTTTATTACTTGGGAATTGTGATTTACATAAATAGAGAAATTTATGAATTTAGAAACTGTGATTTACAGAAATAAAGAAATTGTCCTTTTCATTATGAGACCAGACCACATTAGAAATAATTACAATTGGGTGACATAAAATAACTAGTATTTTATGTAGTTATTTCAAAATGTCATATACTATTTAAGTTAGATTATATGAAAATGTTCATAAAATATTTTGACCACATAAAGTATAAAGTTAGGGTAATAAATGCCATTGTTATGTCTGGAAGTCACTTTAAAAGTAACAATTGTGTAGAGAGAAAAATGTCTAGAACAAATGAACAATTTATCCAGTAACACTGAGCTACTAATGGACTAGAGCCATGACTAAAATCTAGACTGTAGAATGAGGGCTGGAATCTTGGTGAATAAGTTATCTACTGCTGTGTAACATGTTGTCCCCAAATTTAGTGGCTTGGTGTTTGGAAAACAGAGTTCAATCACACCACTAACCCACTCAGTTCTTAACACTTCGTGACCTTTTATACTTCCATATGGAATTTGAATCTTTTCCTTTCCATAAGAGTATCTAATTTCTTCTCCCCTCATGTTTTACCCTATTTATGCTTAAGGGTGTGTGTGTATGTGTGGTGTTCATTTTCCTTATGTTTTTTGAAATTGTTATGATATAGTTTACTTTCTGTTAGGATTCTTTTCCAGGGAGGTCTGCTCATGAATTGGCATACACATTGTCTATCAGTTAGCTTTTCATTGTTTATAGCTTTTTCTAAATTGTATTTTTCCATTACCATTTATCTTCCTTATAACCACCCCCCTCTGCAATCACCACACTGTTGTCCATGCACAAAGGTCTTTTAATTTTTTTGCTAGATCCCTCCATCCCCTCCCCTCCCCCTCCCAATAGCTATAATCCTGCTCACTCTCTGTCTATGAGTCTGTCTCTATTTGCTTGTTCAATTAGTTCATTGGATTCCACATATGAGTGAAGTTATACTGTATTTGTCTTTACCTGACTGTTTACTTCACTTAGCATAATGTTCTCCAGGTCCATCCATGCTGTTGAAAAGGGTAAAATTTCATTTTATTTATTTTTTACTGCTGAGCAGTATTCCACGGTGTAAATGTACTGTAGTTGTTAAGTCATTGTTTCAGGCTTAAATCAGGCAGAGGAAGTAAGACAGCCAAGAGATTAGGAGACTTCTTGCAGACAGGACTCCTTGTAGAGGACTCAAGCTATGTCAAAGCCAAGGGGCTAAGGTTCATCATCCCCTTTTCTATAGCTCCCAAGTCCTTCCATGGGGACCCCTGTGATTGTGTCTGTCTTATGTCATCCCTCCCTTGAGGAATCTTACTGGTCATTGGCTAACCGATCAAGCATTGGGGGCCAGGCAGTGTGAAATAAAAGGAGCAGAGGCAGTGCCCCTGCCAAGGAGATAAGCTTTGTCTCCTTAGTGGCTTACAGTCCCAAGGTCTCTCACTCAGCCTTAGCCATAATGGGGTTACAGCTCTTGAAACCAGGCAGGGCAGTTCCCAACAATCAAATTCAAACATGAATGCACTCAATGACACTGAATGTCTTAGCAACGTGTTACAGATAGTTCTTATCTTGTGATGCCTTATCTATTTTAGGAGGTCTGTCCAGAAGATATCTAACCATGTGATATGAAAAATAGAGACATTTACTGAAGGAGATACAAGATACAAGAAACATTGTACAAAGGACAATGATGCCTCAGTCCCCTTCATAGCAGGCACCTTGGAACCTCACACAGTTCTCTCAGTCACCATCAGCTGCCCCGTTATATTGTCCTGATTCTTACAGATAGTCTGAAATTTCTTCCCTTTTTAAAGGTGATTTTAGTTTTGGAAAAGCCAGAAGTCAGGGAACCAAATCTGGGTTATAGGGGGGCTGAGTCACCTGGGTGACTGGATGTTTTACCAAAAAAACTCTGCACAAGACTTGATGCATGAGCAGCCATACTGTCGTGAGGAGGCTGCCAATCACCAGTTGCTCTCTCCTTTCCTTTTTCTCTAAAAGCAATGAAAAAAAATGTGTCTACATTCAGATAAATTCCACAGGGATTAAAGGATGATAAAAATTAATTTCCTCATGTTCAAACTTTGAAAGATCCATACATGTAACATCATACCCCCAAAATATGATTAGTCAGAATTATTTAAAAAACTTAATTTTATAAATATTCTGTCAGTTTATGAAAAATGCAAAACTAGATATGGTTACTTGAGAATTGAAAACATATTAAGCCATAATAAAAATGTTTTATTCATCATCAGAAATTCCCTTTCCTCTGCACCAAAAAAGTGCAAAATTGTGCGGAGAAAATATGAAGGAAATGTGGTTTAAATTAGCAATAGAAGGCAACAAAATGATTCATTACTTAGTTATTTATCTGAAGAAAAGTTTTACTACTTAAAAGTTACCAATACATAGTTGTTCTCTTTAAGATTTATAATTTTGAATAAAATAATTCCTTATTTATTCACAATCACCTATAATGTATCTCCACTATACTCATTCCTACCATTTTTTTGACAGATATGCACACACTTCCTTATTCCTCTGCAACTCACCAGTTTTTTAAGCAAACTCTACAAAATTAACTATCTTTATATTATTCTATTCTTCTATTTATATTGTTTAACTGTTCAAAATATTTGCTGACTCTCCCTGTGATAAAAATTTATATCCACACCCTCTAGGTATAAGTCATGGCCATATGATTTATAATAGACTTAATTCTGAGCAACTAAGTTACAGCTAAATCACATTTTGTGTATCTGTTTTAATTTGTATGTTTAAGGTATTTGTATATTTTTATTTTGAAACTAGCTAAGGTAAAGGATTTCCTTTAAATATAGCAAAAATAGGAGTACATTAAAGAAAAACACAATTTTAAACACATATTTTTAAAAACTTAAACAACTCTAAAGTTAGGTAAAGATTAATGTTGTCACTGGAGGTACTGCTTATGTAAAGAAACTAATTTTGAATAAAAAAGGAAACTATAAGGACAGGGGCAAGAATTTGTTGCATTTAATAAAACTAAAACCTGTCTTTGTGCCCAATTTCAATAACCACATAGCATCAATGATGACATAAATAAAACCACGAAAACATCTACTTGCAAATTGTGAATGACTGTTTTCTGAATGTGAATGAATGTGAGTAACTACATTCAGTGAACATCCACTGTGTGTAAGGAGTTTCATGTACAATACCTTTTATTACCTTAGTCAGTTTCATCACACAAGGATATGTGTATTGCTGACTATTTCAATACATGAATAAAGCAAGGCTCAGAGGAAATACATGTGCAGATTCTGCATACCTTTAGAAATTGTATTCTTTGCATCATGGTGCCATGTGCCCTTATCTTTGATTCCACAAAAGAACCACTAACAAAAATAGTAGGTGACCTTTGTTAAAATGGAGTTTTGTTGAACTTTGGAAAAAAGTATAAAAACCATGGCTAGACAGTGATTCCTCTATGATCCTGGAAAAAAATCAATGCCTTCTTTTGTTTCTCAACTTTGCCACTAGAGAGAACATGTTGGCCTATCTATGTAAGACTATGACTTAACCAAAATTCACTTAAGGGAGATGATAAGAACACAATCTAAAATCATGTGAAGTAACAGTTTTACTAGGTGACCTTTCTGGCTTTGTTTTTTCTTGTGTATTTGTTTTATCTATATCTGCTATTTTAATAGATACTATATTTAACAGCTTTCCTTCCATTTTTGCAATAGACTGAAATATAAATAAACTAAGAAAAATGAAATTTGTAAGTAGATAGGTATAAAAGCCATATCCAAAATTAAATGTATTACTTGTCAACTTGATAAAATCAGATCTTAGCAGGCCTAGGCAGAAAATTGTGTATACTAAACAGAACATAGTAGCAGTCCCAGGAAGTCAAACAGCCATATATTCATCATACCTAAGCATATGCTCTTTGAATCCAACCTTGTATTTATTCCTTCGCCTGGTATTTCACATTAATAAAAATACACACACACACACATTCATTTACATTTAAAAATGTCAAGGTCAGGTTTCCTGAGTGCTAAATGAGAACCAGCTGTGACATTTAGAGAGGACTTTGAATTTAATGGCTACAAATTTAACTCAAAACATAAAAATATAGCTTTTTATGAAGAATCTTATTTAGAATGTTTACAGATCATTATTCAAGAAGACATGGTTGATAACAATGTTAAATCAAGAAAATATCATGCTTTTAGAAATAGCAATACTACAAAACCATATTTCTCACAGAGCACCTAGGACTTACAAATATGTCATGCCTTAATTGAAAAAATACATTTCCTTAAGAAATTATTTTTTGCACCTGATGCCTTGATCTGTTGATATAATTTTCTTTGTCTTTGGAATTTCTTTCCTAGATATAGACCAAAGAAAAAGACATTTGAATAAAAACATATAATAATTGAGTGAACACGGCATAATTTTTTTCTTGTGTTCTTAAATTAACCTTCTTAGGGAGTTTGTAGTGCACACATAAAACTCTCTTAGGAAAAACAGTTATTAGAAAATATTAGCAAAAGACAGGACATGTTATTTCAGACACTATAAGCTCAAGTGTAGTGGCTAATAACAAAGCAAGGTGCCTATTCTTGAGGATAATGCACTTGGTAATAATGCTGAATATTGAGAATTAAATCTAAGCAGGAAAGGATGGGAGTTTAAGTAATGTGTTACAAAGAAAAAGACATGAGAAATTCCATTACTTGAAAGTAATCTTGTTCTTATCATTTACCACTCAAATTTTTTTTTGCTAATGTGCTAAAGTACATTGGAAACCTTAGGACAGTTTTTTAAAAATTCATTTTGCAGACACATTGGAAAAACTTGTACTTTCTTTTTGAAGTTTGACACTCAGTAGAAAATTTTTTGCCAAAGCCAATCTAAGCAACTTACTCTATTTGGATCTTCATATATTTTATTTGTATTTAGACACAGAAAGGATTAGAAAAGGTTTTTTAAATATGTTAAGAACCAATGAATTTTTGCCCTGCGTGGTGTGGCTTAGTGGATTAAGCACCGGCCTGTTAACGACAGGTCAGTGGTTTGAGTCCCAGTCAGGGCACATGCCTGGGTTGTGGGCCAGGTCCCTTGTAAGGGGCACAAGAGGGGCAAACACACATTGATGTTTCTCTCCCTCTCTTTCTTCCTCCCTTCCCCTCAGTCTAAAAATAAAATAGATAAAGTATTTTTTAAAAGAATCACTGGATTTTGTATATCTTGTTTAGTCCATTACACCTCAATTATCACAAACCCAACAACTGCTCCCCTTTTTTTCACAATTCCCCATTATTTACTTGATCTTTTTCTTTGACTAACTACTTTTATGAATGGTCTAGAATATATAATCGTGTTTTATAAGCTCACCTCTTAGAAGAAAGTTCATTTATATTGAGGTAAGTAACACGCAGTTCCGATAAAACTGCAATGACTATTGGACTACATGTTCTGTGGAAAACAGGCAATAAGAATGCACTAAATGAAGATGCTAGTTAGATCAGTTTATGTTATTCTCAACCTATGAGTGCACAGGAAGCTGTAAGAAAATAGACCAAAGAGAAAACAAAAGGTATGTCTTACATGCTTTACTTATACTTCTCATTTAATAGTCACTTCAGTCATATGATATGAGTAGAATTAATATCTTCTTTTTACAAATGAGGAAACTGACAGATGAATGATCTGACAGATGAATGATTATCTAACATTATAAATAGTAAGCTAAATAGCCCAGGTTCAAATTTAGCAAATATGATGAACAGATCCCTGTCCCTGTTTTTAGCTATCATAGTACAGATTATACTTATAATTAGAGCTCAAGAAGAAGAAATAATAAACCTGACAGAAGATAAATAACTGAAGAGAAAAAGGCTAAGAATTTTTAGAAATCATGAAAAATAATAAATAAGTGATTTTATAAGTTATTTTTAAAATCAAACTGAATAAATAGAAAGTAAAACCATCCTTAGGTACATAAGTAAACCTAATGAACACAAATGTTATGAGAAAGACAGAAAATAAAGTCCTATTATTTTCAAAAGATAAATAACAAAACTGGTGCTAGAGTGCTGAAATTAGGAACTAAAAAATAAGACAGTGAATGGTGCACTGTCATCAAACTGTTGAAGGAAAATATCTGCCCACCTTGATTAACATATAAGTGAAAAAAAAGTCTTTTGGAGATGAAATAAAATTAAAAGTTTTTCCAACCCAAAATGGAGAGAATTATTCAGTAACAGGTCTGGAATTAAGAAGCAGAAATAAAAGGAAAGTGAAATAAGTTAGAAGCATGGTAATGTAGAGAACAATGAACATAAAAATAGAGTAAACATATAGAAAATATAAATTATTTCAGACTATATAAAATAAGATTCTGTAGAGGTTAAATATGTACAGAAATATAGTATGCATAAAATTGTATGGAGGTTTAAGGTGAAGTAGAATAAAAGGTTTCTAAGATCATGCCCTTTCAATAAGTGGTAGAAGTGCTCATTGATATTAGACTTTAATAACTAAATAGGGCATATTAAAATTTATAGATAGTCACTAAAGGAGCCATTAATGTGTTAATGAACACATTATGAAAGGAAAAACAAATAATAAAAACAAGTAATCCCAAAAAAGGCAAGGAAAAGAGAAAGTAACATACAAGTAAAATGACAGAAAATGAAAGTTGTTTTATATTAAGGATATATATCACAATAATATCATACTACAAATATAATAATCCAATAAAGATACACACCATAGATGTAAGCACCCCAAAATGTTGAAAGTAGAAGAATAGAGTGGAACAGAATAGAATAGT
>CM052539.1:177453746-177480040 GCA_028533065.1 Trachops cirrhosus | reverse complement strand
GTAATCCCAAAAAAGGCAAGGAAAAGAGAAAGTAACATACAAGTAAAATGACAGAAAATGAAAGTTGTTTTATATTAAGGATATATATCACAATAATATCATACTACAAATATAATAATCCAATAAAGATACACACCATAGATGTAAGCACCCCAAAATGTTGAAAGTAGAAGAATAGAGTGGAACAGAATAGAATAGTTGAAGAGAATAGGATAGGATAGAATAGAATAGAACAGAATACATTGCCGTCTAACACTAACAGTGGCAGACTGAGAGTAATGCCCCTCTTCAAGATGCTCATGTCTTAGTCCCTAGAATGTGGAAGTATTACTTTATATAGCAAAAAGGATGCTGCATATATAATTAAGATTAAATTTTGAGATGGAAAGTTTATCATGGGTTTTCCAGGTGGCCCCCGACATGATCAAAGCATCCTTATAAAAATGGATTCAGACAATCAGGGGGAGAGTAAGAGATGTAATGACAGAAGCAAGAGGTTGTGATGATATCAGGAAGGGACCAGGTGCCAAGGTATCCAGGTGGCCAACAGAGGCTTGAAAAGGCAGGGAAACTGCCATACTCTTCAACACCTCCAGTCAACACCTTGATTTTGACCAAGTGAAACTGATTTTCTACATCCTCCCTCCAGAACTGTAAGTGGGATAAACTTCTGTTGTTTTAAGCCACTAACTACAATGGTAATTTGTTATAGCAACAAAGAAAATGAGAGTTACTATGATAACAGAAGGCAAATAACAGCATTTAGGATTGGAAGACTTACTAGATATACCAATGAGCATTTTTTAAAAGTAAATAAGTATGATCTCACCTTTAACAGGAACCTAAACAACAAAACAAAGAAACAAGTAAATTATAACAAAGGACACTGAAATGGAGGATGGGATGTCAGTGACCAGAGGGGAGAGGGAAGGGAATTTCAGGGGAGAAGGGAAGGGTTTACAGGAACAAATATAGAGGACACATGGACAAAACTACGGGGCTTGGAAATGGAAGGGAGGTGGGGAGGGATGGGTGGGTGGGCTGGAATGGGAATAAAAGATTGAAACTGTACTGAATAATCTAAAATTAAAAAAATAAATAAATAAAAGTAAATAAGTCAATCTACCGGGAAGGTACACAAATATAAATCAATGTCCATCTAATAACATAACTTCCAAATACACAAAGCAAAATTGACTAGAAAAATATACAGACAGATTAGGGAATCAAAGGTAGTTTTAACACACTTCTGTCAATAGCAGGTAGATGAGGAAATATATTTATTTTTAAGAGTTGAAGTATGAAATTATGAAAATATAGATACAAATGACAAATTCTTAGAATAACAAGCCTTAAAACTGATATAAAAGGAAATATAAGATTGAAAGAGATGTGAATTATTTAATAAAACTCTAATTAAAAACTCCATACAAAACAATGCTCAGGGCCTAGATAGGTGAAGTACTTCAAACATAGAGTGCAACAGTTATAGTAAGAATTAACAAAAATATAAGAGGGGATAAAAGCAGGAAAACTTGCTCTTTTAACAAAACCAGTAAACTATAATACAAAAGAATGTAATATATAAAATCATATAATGAACATTAGAGCCTAGTGTCTCTTATGAACATATGTTCAACATGATGTAAACATGATTAACAGAACAAACTTGATGTCAGTAATTATTATTAATGTAAATGTTGGGTTCATTTCAACAATGTAAGGGTCCTTTAACAATTGAAACCTAATCAGTACAACTCACTACATGATCGGAATAATGGATAAAAAATCATAAGAATAGAAATAAAAAAATAAATTAAGGACAATATCCTTATAACAGCAAATATAAAACATATATTTTATAAAAAATTCATGGAAACAAGAAATAGAAGAAATTTAAGAATTTTTTAAACTCATATAGAGTAACCAAACAAAATCCTACAATAGATAACACAATTATGAATTATTAATAATATTGCTCCTGATGTTGAAAATAAAATAAAATACTTTGTTATGTTTATTCAGTATTGTACTCTAAATTTTACCAAGTAGAATAAAGTAATAAAGCAAATAAAAATCCAAAGATAAGAAAGAGACTGCTAAAGCAACTGTAGTTTAAGATAACATTGTTGTGAACATTTAAATGCAAAAACAAACAAAAACACCTAAATGATTAGAAATAGTTAAATTTTAAAAATTACCAGATATAAAATCAATATATAAAAAGCAATCCCATCTCTATAAAGTATAATATTTAAATTGTCACCTAAAATGATGATCTTTGAAATAACAAAAATCAATAGGCATAAATCTAATAAAAATGTGCAATATTTTTACTGAGAATATACACAGACATTCAAAAATTAAAGAATGTACAAATACAAAGAGACAGAATGTTCATTAACTGAGAAATCTCAGTTTTGTAGCAATATTTCCCCAAATACATGTAAACTTAATTTAATACCAGCTGTTTGTGTATGGAAAATACAAAAATGGATATCGAAATGCAAAGATAATTAATAGCCAAAACAATCTTGGAGTAGAAAAGCAAGAAGATTTACAATACTAGATAATAATAGTTATAACTATAGTGTGGTATTGGTTCAGTATGATAATAAACCAATGGAACAGAATTGTTTTCAGAAATAGAATCATGTATGTATGGACATTTGGTTCATAACAAAATTAACATTGCAGATCAGTGAAGAAAGAGTCAAGTGAATACCCCATTTAGGAAACAAATAAATATTCACTAAGTTCCAGGTTAAATAAATTATGAAGAATGAAAAAAAATTCTTGAAGAAAACTTAGATATTCTTATGAACTAATAGAAGTGAAATAATTTTTAAATGATATATGTATGTGTGTATTGTCATAAAGAAGAAAACTAATAAATGGAACTGCAGTAAATTTCAGAATCATGTTCACCAAGCCATTTTCAAAGGGAATTAAAAAGTAAGTCATCTATAAAATAGTGGAAGATATCTGAAAAATATGCAACCAACCGTCTACTGTCCAAAATGCACAACCACTCTTGAAATCAATGAGATAGACAAATCTAAATATAAAAATCTCAGAGAAATTGGTAAAATCCTTGAGTGATACTTCCTCTCAAGAAATATCTAAAAGGAAAGTTCTCAATCTTCTTAATCACTATAGAAATGTCAAAAATGACCTCAATGAGATGTAACTATAAATCTACTAGAATGATTAATATAAAAAGATTGTCAATGCCAAGTTTTGCAAGGGAGTGGGACAGGCAAGAGTACACTCAAATGCTGGTGCAAATTTTAATTTTCACAGGTGACATTGAAAAACTGTTTTATATATCCATTAAAAGTGACCCATGTCCTAAGAAGTAGCAATTTCATGCCTGTGTAGAGGCATGACAGACATGTACAGAAATAATTATGGCATTCTTCACAATGGGTTAATGGGCAAATACTGCAAACGTCTGAATGCTCATTAATAGGAGAAAGAATAAATATTATGTTCATATAATAAAACACTACATAATAATGAAAATTAACAAAAAAGTTTCTATAATCCATAACATGGATATAGCTCACAAATTGTTGAGTAAAATAAGCCAAACAAACTAAGAGTAGATAATGCATGATTCCATTTATAGAACATTATAAAATGAGTGCTGTGAATTCATGATTTGATGTCAGTATAGCAGTTAAATTGATGAGAGATAATCCTGGGCAGGAAATGAGAGTGCCTTTGAGATATTTATAATGTTCTATGTCTTGACTTTGATGTTGTATGTATGGCAGTGTTCACTTTGTCCTAGTTCATTCCTTTGCTAACTTAAAATGTGTGCAAATCTTAATGTGCTCACTTTACATCATTAGATATTTATGAAAATGACCTGCCACTGAGATGAATTGGCAAATTTTAATACAGTTGTCACTTACTCCATATATTTTTGACCATTTAACAAGAACAGACAATTTTCGTCATATATTTTAGTAAATTAAATGATTCTATAGTATTATTCAAGGGTCATACTCATCTTTAATAATAAACCTAGGTTTAAGTAAATTTAATTTGATCTTAACAGCTGTATTAGCTTCTAATAGAGTAAGTAGTATTTGCCTGCTATACTTGTATATAATATTTTTTAGGTTTTATTTTTCAATCTTACTATATCCTCCTATATTAGGTGTTCTTCTTATAAATACATTATAATTAGGTTTTAATTTAAATCCAATCTGGCAACCTTTGCTCTTACTAGATAATTTAGTCCATTTGCATCTTACTGTTATCAGTATGTTTAAAAATGTATAAACACTATTATTTTGCTTATATGCTTATGTATTACTTTCCTTATATGTCACTGTAGCAGATGGTATTGTAACCTTGGCCAGATTGCTTTAGATATTTTTAGCATTTACATCTGCCATTGGATTTGTCCACAGCCCGCTTCTGTAGCTCATGGTTGGAAGGCTGTGCTTGGGCTGTGGACCACACTTGGCCTGCTGGGGAAGAGCTTGGGTCACCTGGGATTCACATCTCCTTGGGCAACTTTTCACCAAAAGCCTGATGGTACAAGAATACAAAACCCTTTCCTTAGCTCTGCATGTATTTGAACATAACTTACAGCCCAAAGCCCTCATGAAGGGTTATGCTGAAGATACCCTGGGCAAAACTTTTCTTGGAATCCCATCTTTGTTTGATTTCATACTCTTCCTTATGTCTTGATTTTTAAAAAAATCACTTACAGAATATTCATCACAGGGCTTCAGTAGACTCAGACCTAAGACAGTCACTTATGTTCCCTTCTTATTTCTTCCTCTTCGGACTTCTTTTTGTTTGATTGAGGATGATTCTTTGTTATTATTGTAGTTCATTTTTGTTTTTTTTCTTCTAGTTTGGAAATTATGTACTCTATCATTTATTAATGGTTACCTAAAATATTGAATTGAATGCCTGGTGTGACAAAATCTAAAATTAAAAATGCCTATGGTTATTTATTTTTTCTTCTTTTTTTAACATGTTTTTTTTAATTTATTGTTGTTCAGTTACAGTTGGCCAGCTCTTTTGCCCATTGTTCACCCCTACCCCACCCCACCCCACTCCCACTCCCACAGTCAATCCCGCCCATTGTCTGTGACCTTAAGTCATAAACAAATAAAGACAAAATGTCTTCCAAAAATCTAATACAAAGCACTGTATTGCTAACATTAAATTTTCCAAGTTCTATTTCCATTCTATTTTACCCTCCATTATTTGATAATAATAATTATTAAAAATAATCATTTTGAAAAATAATATTTTTTGAAAAATAATTTTGAAACAGTCGATGTGTTTTGGGACTTGTGCTCATTTACTCCATATCTTTCCTCAGTAGTGTTTATTGTTTAATCTTGGATCATCTTTTTGATATAATGTTTTTTCTTACTAAAAACCATCTTACAAAAATGTTTTTAAGTGACAATTTGTGGTCCCTGTAACTTTCCTTAGTTATATGACCCATGATAGGTTTTAAGATTCCAAGGTTTAGGTATATGTCTGATTTCCATTGTGCAAGTTTGTGTGGAAACCCAGCTTTTTCCCTAGACACCAAGTCAATGATACTTACTATACCTGATGATGGAGATCTGCAAGTGATATCAAAGCTAGTAAGGTACCAATATATATGCACCATTTTACTAAGTTACCTTTGTTCCTTTAATTTTGAATAAGATTTTGTGTAATGTTGGCGATGGTGTGTGCATAAGATGATAGGTGCATTTTTGTGATGGACTAGGTGTACAGGTGCATAATTGTTTCACCATTGGCTGGGTGACCAAGCTTTGTAGCCAAGGTTAAGAGGCAGATAAGCAAATGCCTAAGACAGAGACCGGTGCAAGATACAGGGTCCCTAAGAACAGATAAGACATATATCAGGCTCTAGTGGTACAGCATGTACTTACAATAAGGCCACAGAATGAGTGCACGAGATCCAGCCCCTTGCGAGGCATCATCTGGTCCCCATGGCCAGTCCACAGGCAAAGCAGGTGGTTTAGCTACACACTCCTCATTTTGCACTGCAGTTGCAGTGCCCCAGCTCATCTCCAGTGAGATATGAAACACAGAAAGCTAGGGACATGCCTGATGGCTAAAGGCAGAAGAGAGGAAAATACACTGAGTTGACACAAGGAAAGATATTTCCACATGAGATGATATGCCCAACGAAGGGTGTGAGGGTTTCCTTTCTCTCGGTAAGGAAGTGCTCCAGGTCCAAGGCCATCCTTATGTAGCCCAGTCACAGAAAGACTCTATTCGGGAGACTACCTTCCCCAATAATACTGATTGCCTTTGTTCACATAAGTGGTATGAGGGAAGGAAGTCATATATGCAATATTAATTATTCTGGCAAATTTACCGAAGTCCGCATTCATGCCATCAATCCTAACTTTTATACAGCATCAAAAATGTTACTATCTTTATAAAGGAAGAAAATCATATTACTAAATTTCAAGATAAACCTTTGTAAAATAAAAATGTCATTTCCTAAAAATGAGAAGCGATTCTCACTGGCACAGAAATACATGCATGCATATGACTAAACCATCCTCTCCTGGAGAAACAATACATTGCTTGGCTCACATGGACATAAGTGAATTGAATTAGATCGTTTATTTATTGTCAACCAGGTCAGGACAGTTAATGAGACGAAGTTGCCTGAGTCTATAGGTCAAATTTCCTTTTAAAAATTCATCTTATTTGCTTCAATATTTCTTTCTCTATGATTTTCTGGTTCAATGGCTCTCCTTTTCCACAGGACACTTATTTTTATATATTTTAATTGCTTCAAACAAGTAGGAATCCACACCAGTTGCTGGAGAGATTATTTATTTTAAAGCATATATGTGTTTAATGTGATATAATTACAATAATTTAAAAGTTCAACCTTTGGAAGATATTCTTCTTTATTATTTTCTAATTATAAAATCTTCACATTATGAAGAATCACTTTCTTGCCAACAAAAGAGCAGCCTTAATCTCTACATCTCTTAATGTGTGTAGGCGTTAAAGTTAAATAAAACCAATTCATTACTTGCTACGTACTGCACTGAAGTTATTTCACAGTGTCTTATTTAATCATTACTAAGACATGAAGCTTTAGAAATTAAAAGTCATTCTCAAAAAAGCAAGTGTCATATGATTAAATCAACATATGAATTTAGGAATATAAAACTTTAATAAAAGGTATCTAGGTAGAACGCTAAGCAAGATATGGATTTCACAAATTTAAATGAACATTTTAACCACCTATGATAGTATTGCTGCTATTTAGAGCTATCAACAATGGAATTAGCTTTCCTACTTAGTATTACACTATCAATTACTGGAAACTCTCACACTAGCAATGAGTTTACACTTACATTCACAGAAGATATCTTTACCGGAAACATGGCATTATCTCCCCACGCCAGAAAGAAATGTGATTCCTTTATGCTATATCACTATGTTTTATAAGGCATTGTGGAATAAAATGAATGTCCTTTGGCTCATAAATATATTGCTTCAAATTAATATTTGCCTAACTAAACAATAGGAATAGTTAAGAAGGATAAAACTTCTACATCATTTCAAGAATTAATTCTAGTTTTAATTACAATTTACACTGCACTTTGGGAAACTTTGAGTTAAAGGGTTGCAATTTTTCTTCTTTAACAAGAGAGGTGACCTCAGCCTTCACTAAGTGCTTAGTAGAAGCATTTAGCACAGCAAAATTGCAAGAGCATCCCTAGAGAAAATGAACTGCCATGATACCAATGTCCTTTATAGAAAAGGAACTGCAAAACAATTTTACCTTAGTAAAAGAAGGAAGATAGAGCTGATTAACTCTAAGCTAATCAACGAGTTGGCCAGAACATGAAATGGGATGCTCTCAAAGCATTTGTTTAAACAAAAGTAATCAAGAATACATGTCATGCTAATGGTTTTTTTCATAAGGTTCTGAAACCTCTGTACACTGTAGTGAAAGGTATTATTTGAAGATATAGGTTGTCCCCAGCTTGTGTTGTACTTTGTACTTGCCTTTCAAAATGATAGTAGTATACAGTTTTAAAGATTTTGTTCAAAACACCACAAATTTATAATTTCAGAGGGTTACAAAGGACCTTAAGTTTTAAAAGACTCAGAATAAAAAATAAAATGATACATGAATACCTGCATATGTGTATATATTTATTTGCATATTGATATATGTGGTTTGACAAATAATCTCATGCAAAAATAAATTTAGTCACTATCAGCACCAAGAAATAAGTTGAAACTGTTTAGTGCTATAAATATTTTTGGATACACAGTGGAGAGAAAAATATATTATCAATATAGAGTTCTGAAATTCCAGTTAAATTTTTTTCTGAATATCACTATATGTTACTAGTTTTCTCATGACAAATATCAAAAAATAAATTTGATCCATATTGTCAGGTAAGTAAAGAATGTCACACACACACACACACACACACATATTCTCCAAATCTATGTTCTTATTTTCCAATTAAGGGTATTTTTAAAAACAATATAAGCCTTTGGTTTAAAATAAGAAAAATAATACTAATGAGCATTTGGTTTAAAATAAGGAAAAGAATATGAGCATTTGGTGATGCCAAATAGCCCAAACTTATTTATAGCTTCTGGTGGTTATAAGAAAAAAAGTGAAGTTCATGTACAAGATCATTTTTTTTAACAATACACTGCTTAGCATTGTGTCTAGTCATTCCATCTCTTGTTTGCAAACAGTACAAATAACCTTGAAATAATGTAAGTAAAATTCTAGAAAGTTCTATGGTGGAATTGTATGGAATCTCAGGGAATTCAAGAGGAAGTATTCAGTGGAACCCCAAATGGAATAGAAACCAGGACCTGGAAGTGCTCAAGGTGCATTCTTAACTTCCTGAAGCACCTCTCAGAGAGTTCTGTGTTTCCCTACCCACATTCTATGACCTGTCATGCTTCTCCAGCTCTCATAGTGAAAGGAAAATCAAGTGTCTAACTCTCTTAGTGCCTGTTTCACAACCGTGAGAAACTTCATTGTATTGACTCAGATTAGAGAAAATGTGTCTCACTTTCAACTTTAGTCTTTTGTATTTACTTTCTTCTACTTGCATAGGGTTAAATTGTTCTTTCCCTGCTTTCTCAAAGTGGAAGCTTAATTTAGAGCCTTCATCTTTTTTAATACATGCATTACATATTCTAAATTTCCCACTATGCACTGTTTTCAATGCATCTCACACATTGTGGTAAGTTGTGCTTTGATTTTTAATAAGTTCAAAATATTTAATTTCTCTTGAGACTTCTATGATCCATTTGTTTTCTAGAATTGTGTTCTTTAATCTCCAAATATTTGGGGATTTTACAGCTGTCTTTCTGTAATTGATTTCTAGTTTAATTTTGGTCTGAGAACATACTTTGCATGATTTCCATTCTTTTAAATTTCTTGAGGTGTGTTTTGTAGTCCAGATATGGTTTATCTAAGTAAATGTTCAATGTGAAGTTGATAAGAAGGTAGATTCCACGGTTGGACAGTCTATCAATGTCAATTAGATGAAATTGATTAATGATATTTTTCAGATCAACTATATTTTTACTGATTTTCTACCTGCTTGATTTATCAGTTATTGAGAGAGGTATCAAAGTCTCAAATATTAATAATGAATTTGTCAGTGTCTCCTTGCACTGTTATCAGTTTTTGCATCCTATATTTTGACACAGCTGTTTGGTATATATACCAAACAGGTATATCCTTTAGGATATTTGTGTATTCTTGGAAAATTAACCACTTTACCATAATATCTCTCTATATCACTGATAATTTTGTTTTTTACTCTAAAACCTGCTTTGTATGATATTAATATAGTTTTCATTAATTAACATCAACAGGGTGTATATTTCTTCATTTATTTATTTTTAACTTATCTCAGTCTTTACTCTAAAGTAGTTTCTCTGAAGTCCTCATTTTTGTCCACTTCTGCCGGCCTCTGTGAAAGTGTGCGGCTGCCATCTGGACATGTAGCACCACCTGGAAGGTCATCTGTGACCAGAAATTGCTGATGGAGGATAGGAATTCCACTGTGGCCAAGCAAGAGCACAGAAGATAAACCAGCAGGCAGTGAAGAGTCACAGTTTGAGATGGACATTTAAAGGACCAGCCATAAGATTGAAAAATGGTACATCCCCCTCCTTATGAAGGTATCATCCTGGGCAGGTACCAGGGACAGTATTGGCCACCCAAACCCTTTCCTCAATCCCTCAGCTCACATCTTCACCTTCCACTTTGTGAATGCCCCCAGATGCCTCCCTTCATTGAGGCAGGAGCTGCCACCTGAGGGGAATGAATGCAGTGGAAAGCTAGGAATGATCCCCTTGCTCTTCCAGACCCATCTTGCCCCAACACCACCTTTCCCTTAGGTTGGTGCGCAGTAAGAAAACTTCCCTCTTTTTTGCCCCAAGAGACTATATGAAAGCCACCTTCACCTTAGTGCAAAGGGATGGGGGAATGGAGAATGTCATATAAATAAATTCTTAAATGGTGTGACATTTTAGAATAGACTTTTGTCACTCAATATAATTCTCTAGAGATCCATCCAAGTTGTTGTGTAGACTGTACTACCCTTTAATTGCCTGCTAGTATTGTGTAATATAGATGTATCAGTTTGTTTAACCATGTATTTGTTGAAAAATATATTAACAGATTACATTTTGGGACTCTTGTAAATAAATCTACTGTGAACATTCAGGCACAGTTTTGGGTGTGAATATATATTTTCAGTTCTCTAGGTTAATGACAGGAGTGCAATTGTTGGGTTGTCTGGTAAAGTCATGCTTAGATTTTTAAGAAATTACCAATTTCATCTCAATTCTAAAGTAAAACCATTTATTTGTTTGGTATTATTTATTTAAATATGGGAATATGCTGTTATATTTTCCTTTTTAAATAATTGCAGATCAACTTGGGAAGAAATGTAATCTTTACTGTGTTAAGTCCTTTAATCCATAAACATGGAGTATCATATACAATTATTTAAATCTTGATTTCTTTCATTTGCATTTTGTAGGTTTCAGCATATAAAACCTGTATATCTTTTGTTATGTTGATATCTAAGTATTTAATCTTTTGAACAATTGTAACTGCTATGATTTTCATTCAGGTTTCCACATACTCATTGCTAATATATATGTAAATATAGCTTATTTTGTATATTGACCTTAGATTACTTAACAATATTTGAAATTTTTGTGTTTATTTTTGGCAATGTAGTACATATACTATATTTTGGCTTAATGTTCAGCCTATAACTTCCAGGACTCCATAGAGTAAGAGATTTGACAACAAATATTCCCAGAAAAAAACCTGTCAGTCATTGATTATTAAATATATTATCTTTAGTTTTAGTCAATGTAATTTATAGAACTGAGGAACTTTCTTTCTTTTCCTAATTTACTCAAAGTTTTAACCACTACTGGGTGTCAATTTTGTCAAATATTATTTGATATCAATTGATATAATTATGTGACTTTTCTAATTTAGCATATTATGTGGTAAATTATATTAATTGATTTTTAAATACTGAACTCACCTTGCACCTCTGGAATAAAACCACTTAGTTACATTATATAGTTATTTATGTACTGCTGAATTTTATTGGCAGTACATTTTTTAGCATTTTTCCATCTATGTTGATGAAGAATGCTGGACTGTAATTTTTATGTTTCTTTTATTTTGTTTTTGATCTTCCCTTCTCTGATTTTGGAATCGGGATAATATTAGATTTATAAAATGAATTGGGAAATGTTTTCTGTTCTTTTATTTTCTAGAAAAGATTGTGTATAAATGGTGTTATTTTATAAATTTTTAGTAGAAATCTTTGGTACAAGTATCTCTATCTGCACATTTATCTTTAGGAGAATTTCCTAATTACAAATTCAACTTATGTAATAAATACAGACAACTTAATATTTGTTTAGTTTCAGTAATTTGCACATTGTAAGAAATTGATTTTTATTTTATCATTGATAAAATTCTTGTTGCCACTTGAATAGATTTTTGTTTCATTTGAATGTCAGTTTCTCTTTTATTTAATTTCTAAATATAATTCCATAATCAGAAATGATAAACATATATTTAAATCTATATGGTATGCTTGCATTTTTAAGTATCATTTCATAATAGTTTTAAATTTTCCAATATAGAGACTCCACACATTTACTTATGAAGGAAATCAAATTGTTTTATCCATTATGATATCAGAAAATTATATTTTACACTGATGAGTCATAAAAGAACCACATTTTCAAAATAATTTTGAGAAAAAATATCCAAGTAATGTGTGTTCTATTTAAAATGTCTCAGAATTTCAGAAATAAAACAGGAGCCACAAGTGGAAGTTCATTTACTTTATGAAGCCAAAATTCCTCTGTGGTATTTATCTCAATTTCTACACAACTAAAAAATTTAAAAAAAAAACACCCTCAAGAAAAACTGTAAGATGGGTAAATCACAATAAAAAAACATTATTTCTTTGAAGTTAATATTGTTTTGCAGTTAAAATGTATTTTTCTTTGTAATAACCTTATTAATGTTAATTATGTATTTGATTTCTAAATGTTGCTTAAAGAATTTATCAATCTTTTTAGATAAATTGAAAAGTACAGATGGGGAATATGTCTATCCAGGTATGTTCAGTATTACATACAATACCAATATGTTAAATTTAAAAAATAAATGTAATGCTTAAATGAAAAAAAAACAAGCTGAAAAATAAAGAATAATTCTGGAATAATAAGTAAACTACGCAAATGTGAATGTTCTGACTGCAGAAATTTTTGCTTAGAAAATAAAAATCTAAATAGTGGATTGATTTAAATGCATGCCCATATGAAAAGATGCTTGAAGAAATTCCATAAGAAAATCAAAATTAGTAAAAGGCCAAATTTCTTTGATAGCAAGGACATGTTTGACTAAAAAATAAAATATTTGACCAATTTTTGTCATTGTTTTCTTACTTCTTAAGTAAGTGTATGTGTGAGAAACTAAAAAGAAAGTAGTGCTAGATATTTATCTTATTTTTCACCTTTTAACTGAGTATAACAGGATGCTAAATTAAATCTTTTCCTGTGACCTGATAATTGGGACAAAATTCTTGTTAGTTTGTTATAGTCACAAAAATGTTGTGACAAAAAACAAAAAGAAACTAACAACAAAAAAATGAACCATTCCAAAAGTCACTATTTACTACCAATAATCATTTGTTCTCATTCATTTCCAGATCAGCTGAGGGCCTGCTGGTCTAGATTGGATTGAGGTGGCTCTGCTGAGTACTGAGGTATTTTCACATATGTCCAAGGACTTAGTGGTGCTGGGGGGCGGTGTGGGGGGGCAGATTACTTAGGATTCCTATCTAGATTTTGTTCAGATGGAGCAGAAGTACTCTGTTCCATGAGTCTTTCTTCCCATCCTGAGAAAGCAGACTATGCCAGGCATGTATTTCAGATTTTGGGTGTTCTGGAATATGTTCAATAGTGCAAACATCATATTTTAGGCCTGAGCTTTCTTCTCCTTCCTGCTCCTCCTCCTGCCCCTCAGCTACCCTCTACCCCTCCCCTGCCTCACCCTCCCACCCTTCCTTCTCTACCTCCTTCTTGTCTTTCACTTTCCTGTGCTACTTCTCCTTTTCTCCTTCTCCTTCTGTTTTTGAGTGCTTACCTGACACTGTGTAAAGCATTAACATGACTTTTGAAACACATCCAGCATGCAAGCAAACATAAGGAGTAATACAACCTCACGCACTTTACCTCTACTGAGCTTACTTCTTTAATAACCATCCCAAAGCAAGTTGCATAGCTAAACTTTGAGTTTAAGAGAGTAGGGAACTATGTCCCACCCAAGTTACATGGCAAATAATGTTGGTGTGTGATCCTATTACAGAAGAAGTGTAGGATGTTGAAATAATACCCATTGTAGTGTTGCCTCAAAGCTCAAAATATAACTAGAGAGTGGACACATTTACTTGTTATGCTGTGTAGAGTTATCAAGATGTCATCACATACAAATTAATGGTATTTTCATTAATAATATGAGGAAGACCCCAAGAAAATCCCTGATGAAGATGAAAATGAGAATGATTATACAAGGCAGAGACAAGTATCTTATTTTGTGATTTGGTACTTTGGTGTATATAGTGGAACTGATTATTCTTTTTTTGCGATTATTTGAAAAGGAAAATAAGACACAGTAAAGGAGATGACAGGTAAGACTGAAAAGACTCTTAATTTTCCTACCACCATTCAGCAAGAAAAGAATTCCTAGATGATTTATCTTATGTGGCAACTTGACTGGGCTACAGGGTGCCCAGATATTTGGTCTGACATTATTCTGAGTGTGTCTTTGAGAACATTTTTGGATTAACATTTGAATCAGTAGAGTAAGGAAAGCAGATTTCCCTCCCTACCTTGGGTGTCCCTCATATAATCAACTGAAAACCTGAATAGAACAAAAAGGCTCAGAAAAAGGAAACTTTTCACCTGTCTTAGAGCTGGGATATCTGTCTTCTCTTGCTTTGAGACTCAGTCTTGAACTGGAATGACACCATAAGCTTTCCTGAGTCTCCAGCTTGCCAATGCAGATTGTGGGATATTTCAGCCTCCAAAATTGTGGAAGCCAATTCCGTATAATAAATTATATATATAATATATTACATGTTTCTTCTGGGGAACTCCACATAATACAAATGCATTGGTTACTGAACAAGTTAACCATTAAGGCAGGCCATTAAGAAATCTGGCTATTAAGAGGTGGCTTCTGCAGTAGTTGGATCATGGAACTGGGAGGTTAGAAGAGGCAAATAAGTGAAGCTATAGTAAGTGAGAAGACCCTCACATGAGGTTTTTCAAAAGACTCATACATGTGTGCAACAATGTTATCCACGTTAGAGGGTATCATCACAGTGAGCGTTAACAGCCAAGACGTACAAATTAGGTAGGAATTTTGCTCTGTTTTTAGAACTCCTCCCCTGAATCCTAAATGCTCCAAAGGGTGAAAGTATATAGGAAAGGAAATTGTGATGAAAGGAAAGTGAATCCACATATATTTTCACTAGGTGTTTCCTAAAGTTTAAGGCCTCCCCGAATTTTGGAGAAAAAGAAAAGGAGCTGAGTATGTAAGTGGGTGAAAAATTTTAATTTTAAACATTAATTTTGAGGTAACATTTTTAAATCTAAAAGTTTCCAGAAATGTTTATAGCTTGTCTAACAACAAAAAAAGGGTGTTTTCAAAGCATGTTTAAAAGCAGAGATTAAAGAAAATTAAAACATCATGGATGTAGCCCTTTGAGAGGGAAATGTCTACTTGTCTAAGACTGATTTGGCCTTATGAAGAACTCCATGAAAAATTGCTACAACCAAGAGTAAGACAATCAAATCATCTATCATACTATAGTAGCCACAATCCAAGGCTTACGTCCTTGGTGCCTGAAGAGGGGACTAATGTTACTTCAACTATCAGTATTCAGCTGCTAAAACAGGGCTAAACCAAATATTCTGTCATTTTGTTATGATATCGTAGCTAGCATCAGGTAATGACAGGTATATGACTGGTGTTTCAAAATCATGCAGCATGAACTGCACAATTTAAAAGTAAGAATCTCTTCCCCAGACACTGAAGTCCTTGTCTGCTACTTACATATGCAACAGAAAACAGACAGCAATACCTCTGCAATTGCTTCTCTCTCCTAATATGCACCTATTTATGTATATTCCTTGGAAAATCCTGTCTAGGTTTCTCTGCTAGCTAATGACAACTCATATTTTAATAACAAACTACTCCAGTATTGCATTAAATCCAATGTGACTCCAGCTTGCCTCCCACTCTCCCATCCAAATCTATGACTAGTAATCTTTTACTTCCTTTCATTTCAATACAGGTTTCCCTGTATTGGAGCATTTGCAACATTAATTTGTAAGGCTGTTCACTTGCTTATATGTTTTTTTTTTTTTGCTGCATTTTCTGGTTTTCCCATGATCAGATATTTGATGTCAGCAACTGTGTTAAATACCCTTATGTTATTAGAGGCCCTCGGGGTATCTGAAATATAGTAGAAGCTCAATATATTGGGGTAGAATGCAGTAATTTGGGTCCTCCTTTTTGAGCACCTGCTTTGTGTCAACTACAATGCCAGGTTAATTACATATGTACTCATATTACCTTGTACAATACAACAAGACTTGTATATTGTAGAATATGCTTTAAGTATCTGCCTAGTCGATTTCTGCTTCCTTTCCACCACCAGAGATCCCAGTTTAATTGAATACCTATCATACTAATTCTTCCCTGACCTTAGCTAACTATTGTTCTTTCAGAACAATTGCCAGAGAGTGGAATAACAAATCTAAATTGCCATGACATTTGTGGTGCAATTCTGTAAGGAGAGAAATCAGTAGAAGTTTTCTAGAGGGCTCATGGAAAGGGTTTTGTAACCTTAAAGCAATGAAGTGAAAGATGAACTTCTAGAATTACCACACTGTCTTGGAAGAATGAAGATTACTAGACCTGTTAGAATATTAAAATATTGTCATAAAACAAACAAAAAAATGAAGGCAAATCGAGTCCCTGAAAAACAAAAGAGTCACAGAATTAAAATCTGGAACCACTTACATCAAATCTTTTTATACTCTATGATAATCATTTTCTTTCTTTCTTTCTTTCTTTCTTTCTTTCTTTCTTTCTTTCTTTCTTTCTTTCTTTCTTTTTTGTCAGTGAAGGCACTCTTAATTACCATATTTTTACCCACATTTTATATGTGGGAATTTTGAACTGCTGAGTTTAATTTGACCATCTATTTAGGCAACAACAGATGAAGAATTCAACTCCAAGTTTCTTGCACTAAAACTATTGTTTGTGTACGGCACAGTAGAATCTGTGAGGCATCTCAGCAAGCCAGTAGGTGACTAGACTAATTCCAATGCTATATTCTCTATTTTTCTAAGCATAGCTATACAAGACACAAACAGAAATTGCATGTCTCATACATCTGTAGAGATCTCACCTACTTATGCCATTAAATGGTTACCAATATTAAAACTAAATATAATAATCACTGTTAATATTTTTTAATTAGCTCCATTTTTAGCTTAACACATAATATGGTTTGTATCCTTGGCTAGCTTGGGCATAGATGACTTATTTTTAAAAAATAACATTTAAAATAAGTATTTTAATAATGACCTTCTGTCGTGAATGAAGTCAATTTATAGTGTAGTAAGACTCCCAAAGTACACTTATCAGTAACAAAGTTATTATAACATGATGAAGAGAAACATGGGGAGTATCACTGAGACTTTGTGTATAAGGTGCTGGCCGTTCCAATATATAGTTATTAAGAGTACATTACTCCCTATAGATAACAAAAATCGTGCTCTACAGAATAGATGAACTCTAAAGGAGTATGCATGGAAAAAATAAACCAGATAAATCACTTTACATTTTAGAAAGCCAAATGTTAAGAAAAATGAATTTAAAATGAGAAAGCTCATCAGAATTAGAAAGTAGCAAAAATATATCAAGGAGATATATACAATAAAATACTATAGGCATATCTCTTTTTCAAGTGATCATAAATCAAATACTAAAAGGAATACCAGTCTGTTTAGTGGGAGTACATGGCAGACTGGTTATAAATTTGGGATATATGTCAAATAAGAAAGAAAAGAAAGACAATTTTACACATAGTTAACTGTATGAAAAGGTCTGCTTCAGAGAAATGATATTAACTTCATGGCAGTGCTTATCACAGTGAAAATGGATCATCCAGAAAGCCAAGGGTTTCTATCAGACTGTGGCTGTTTCTCAACTTCCTAGTAAGAAGCAGAAATTGCATCTGCGGTATTCCCCAGAGCGTTTCTTACTTCTATCACTTTGGTCTTGGCGGCACTGACGGTGCAGCATTGCACAGTCCTTTGCTTTATGAAAAGCTCAAGGAGGGTAATTGAGTACAAGGGAAGAAAGAATTCACTTCAAGGTTATGCTCAAACCATTTAACATTGGATTCGCCAATGAGAAATCTGCTGCTTGGAAGCAAAGTTGCACTGAGCAAAATAGACAAGTTCTTTGAGGTAAATGGTAGAGTTCTATACCAGCAGTGGAATTTCACAGAAGAATAGTTGGTAGATGCAGGCAAGTAATGGCAACTGCTCTGTGTGGACCAAATAATAGTCAGTAAAAGGACTACAGCCAGAATAAGAACCAAGCGCTTGTCAAATTGTTAATAATCAATATTCAATAACTACAACATGTGTGGATAAATCCCTTATGTGTATGAATAGCTGTGGGAGATTATCATTCCTTCTAAATAATTCATGAACAAAAATATAATGAAATAAATAGTAATCTCTGTTTTGCCAATTGGAGCCTACTGTAAGTGTACTACGACTATGGCTACCAGTAGAGGTCCTGGCCAATCTAAGAAAGAAGGGTAAAACTAAATAATTAAGGGAAAGAAATAATGTTAAACTGTTAGTATGTGTTTGAAATTGAGATGCTGATTGCCATTTCCACACTCCCAGTTTGTGAATAGAAACAAACTTTTTTTCTATGGACTAAAGCCCATTTTCTGATGGTTACACAGAATAATTGAATGCCATTTTCTGTACCATTTGATTATTAAAATAATTCAATTTTTTAAAAATCTTACCTTCTGTTAAAACTCAAATGAAGGCAATATTTTGCAGCTCCCATAATGGATGCTGCAATGTGCAATTTTATGTTTTCTAAAGAAACACAAATAAACTCGCCCTTGGAGAGAATTTTTCACATTTAGCAAAAGGCAGCTATCAGAACAGAACCTAATGGCATTTCACTTTTGGAAGAATGAATAATTGCCTGCACCGACAGTGCAGACTGTGGAACCCTTGCAAGACGTAGATATGGGGCAGCTGTAATGAGGCCTTGTTAATGGTTCAAAGAAGGCAGGGTAACCTCATGAGCACTGGTATCAAAGTCAGTATATTGAAATAACAGGACTGATAAGGGCAGCTTGTTCACTACACTGAAATCATCAAGAACTGTGGTTAAATGAGCTCGATACTTTGATTTAATAGCAACATTAAAAGGACTGAGTAAAATTAAATTAAAAACAAACATGCCAACACCATCAAAATTTAAGCAACTTACCAGTGATTTTGTTGCAAACTTTTCTGTCCCTGATGCATTCTGGGAGGTCAATTCCCAGTTTGTGTGCTCACACAGGAGTGCGTGGGTGCCTTGTACAGGTTTGTAAGGCAATGTCATTAATAAACTGTCAATGGCTGCAGTTTGAGAGTTTGGAACAGTTGCACTGTTCCAAGTGAAAAGAGGGAATATCCTTAATATGGAGGCAGTTTCAAGTTCATTAATGCAGTATGCTTTGGGGAGGAATAGAGGGAGAATAAAATTTAGCATTTCATGTCAGCCTACTTTGAATAGAACTGATCTTTCAACTACAGGGCATACACATTCCTGTGCTTATAGATCGTTTTAAAATGTAAATATAAGATTATAATTATCATCACTATTTTGCATGGATAGTGTTTATTTTATAGTAGGTGGAGATGGTATTTAAATTGCTGGTATAATTTGATGACAGTAGTATGAAATTCAAAGGTAATTAAAGACTCATCAAATTATCATTGGAGCATTAACCTGTCCCTTCTCACCTTTAATAAAACATATTGACTCCATAATAGATTTATAGGAAGAGTATTTTAAGATTAGAACTACTTTTGTGGAGAAAATGGGTATAAAGGAAGAGAAACATCTTTCATTTTCTGCATTATTCATGAACTAAATGCTCCATTAATCATGAAACTGCACTATTTTCCCCCTTCAAGGGAGTTAAGTATCTACCTTTTTAAAAATGGAAATCTCATGTTCTTAAGAAGTGACATATTGATAGCCTCATAACATTTCTAGATACCCCTATTAAATTTCTCATAGGTAACTTATAAGAATTGAAGGGGAAATTTTTCGTGATGATAACAAACAACATTTTAATGTTTTGTTAATTTCTATTAAATATCACACAGCTGGCAATCTACCTGCAACTGTATAATAATACATCTTAAACTCAAGAAATAAATACCATGTGAAATTGGCTAACATAACATTTGATATCACCTTTGCAACATCAACTCATCTTTTAAAAATGTTATTTATTTTTAGGGAAGGGAAGGAGAAAGAGGGAGAGAACCATCAATGTGTGGTTGCCTCTAGCACGCCCCCTGTTGGGGACTTGGCTGGCAATCCAGGCACGTGCCGTGGCTGGGAATCCAACCAGCAACCCATTGGTCACAGGCCAGGGCTCAATCCACTGAACCATACCAGCCAGAGCAACATCAAATCATTTTAATAGAACTCTATAATAGCAGTGCATTTTTCTTTTTTTTAATTGTTATGCAATTACAGTTGTCCCCATTCCCCCACCTTACTCTCCCCCACCCTACCCACTTCCACCTCCCACATTCAATGCTCCTTGGTCCTGTTGTCTTTGTCCATGCGTCCCTTATACATGTTCCTTGATGACCCTTCCCCTTCTTTGCCCTGTTATCCCCCTCTCCCCTCCCCTCTGGTTATTGTCAGCTTGTTCTTTATTTCCATGTTTCTGGTTATATTTTGCTGTCTTGTTTGTTTTTTCTCACCTATAAGTGGAGCAGTGCATTTTAATTCTGAACAAAATGAGAAGATATGCCATCATACCCCTAGAATTACCATATATTTTCCAGGAAATTCATGGGTATTAAGTTTTTCCTCCAATAATTAAACAAAATAGGGCATATAAAAATCTGGCCTTCCAAATATAGGTTTGTGGACTTTTTTTTACCACTGCTTTTATTTAAAAAATCAGTATTTCTCTTTTTATTTTAGAACAAAACTCAAACAATATAAGAAAACTTGTTTTTTCCAACATTTTTTTTCTAACCAGCCAACCAAAACCAAATTATATTATTTACTGGCTAAGATTTTTCATATTCAAAGTCACAATGTTGGGCTTCCACACGGTAGTTTTCTGGCTATATAAAGTCACAAAACATAACTCACAATCTCTGGGCACTTCAGGTCCTCATTTGTAAAGTGCTTGTTGAAGGACATTTTAAAACTCAAAAGTGTTTGTTCTGTTTTGTTTTTATATGAAAGTTTCCTCACTGTTACAGAGAGGCAACATGAGAGAGGAAAATGAAAAATAAATGGTGAGTTTGTACTGAGATGAAGGACATTGCAATCTGGCTTCCGTGGACTGGAATGTCCAGATAGAGAGGATGCCAAGTTTACATTCATAACATGCACTTCTTCTCCCGAAAAGAAGCTAGGTACTAGCCCAGTGGATGACAAAGATTCCCTTATTAAAGCACAAGTAAATTAATTGCTTTCCTCTTTATATTCTAAACGTTACTTGTTGGCTTTTCCCTAATGTCAGTAAAATCTGGTTTTCTCTGCACAAAGCAAGATTATGTAATGAAAATTAACACAAAAATTAGTCTTAAAAATACTAAAGCTTATTGTCATTATGCACTTATTTTGGAGAGTTAAGACAAGGAAAATAATTGACATCAAAGTTGTGGTTTAAAGACTTGCCTAATGGAAGGAAGTTCAAGTCATTATTTGGAATTAAGAACAAAAGGTAAGATCTTGGTCTAACCAATAATACTGTATGAACTGGACACTACAATGTAGGTGTTGAATAATCAAAAAGTTACTTTATTACTAGGAGTAAACTTGGCCCTGAATATAAAAATAATGAATCAATACCATAAACTTTATACTCATAACTTTCTTCCAACCTATAAAAAAGATGTTTGTTTATACTATAATATTAAAATGAAATTTTGGTGTTTATTGCATAGAGTATTAATTTCTCACCATAGTGCTCATGTTTCACTTTCAGAAGGAGCACATGTGTCAGGAGTATTAAATAGAATGTTATTAAAAGAAGCAGAGGATAATAGGTCATATTAGTAAGTGTGGGATTATTTAAGAACTGCATAGTGTTCATGTACAGAAAAGGTGAGTTGTGTTTAGACTAAAGAACATTACAAAATTTATTATTACGTGTCATGTTCAATATTTGCAATTAATTCTATAGCAGAAAAACATTTTTTGATGGAAGGTGGCAATTCATTTACATTATGATTATATAAAAACAGAAAATTCTTCTTTCCCTAATGGCAATCAGGAAATGACTAAAAATATCTTCCCGTTAAGTGTAGAAAAGCCTATAGAATATTGTAATTGCTGTTGAGATTTTCAATAGTTTTCTTTAGTTGTCAATGTATTTCTAATTGTACTGGAAGTTGAATTATTACATGTTACAGAGATTAATTAAATGTAATTGCATGTAATATCTTACTTTAAATGTAATTATGTATAATACCTTTAATAATCAGTGTCAGGAGCTAATGTGTTACGCACATGGTGCATGAACTATACAGTCATTGAAAGATATATTAACTAAAGTGGAAATGCCATTTTAGTCTTGAAATTAAAACATATTTTGTCATGTAACAGTTGCACATGGTGAAGATGCTTCTGTATTTAAAAGAATATGCTTGTATTCATCAATCTACGAATGTATGATGTCTTACAAAACACACTAACATCCTCATAAACATTATATAAGTCACTGTTTAGTCATTGCTCTGTTGAATCTTTCCAGAAACCCAATAATTATTCCATCAGCAGTAGGAATATAAAAAACCTAAGCATAAGAGTTAAACTACAAAACAATACACATGCACTGATATTTTATGTGCATTTTTAAAACTTAAATAAATTTTATACTACTCTTAATTTTAGGAAATACAAACTAGCTACTCTATTAGTACCCAATAAGAAAGAGGTTCACACACATTCTTATTTTGACAGTGTTCTTCAAAGTTTAATACATTATAAGATGGTGTGCATTTCTAAATGTAAAAGGTTCTATTTTTTGTCATTATGTTTGTATTATAAATACAGTTTCAGGGTACATGGCTATTTGTCAATAAAGACACTTTTTCATGGTGAAATTATTAGTATACTTTACAATACTTTGTTTATAAGTAGACAATAATATAAGGGGGGAGATGGAAAAAACTTGGAATTATCTTCTGGAGGGTGAGCCCCTTGTAGTACAGGCTTCCCTGCCAGGTGCTTTATGAACCCATCTATACCAGTGTACCATCTGGCATCATGAGATACTGAGTTCAGCCTCAGTGAATTTTTTTGAAGACTCTTTCAACACGCTTGCCTGTTTCATGATGGGTGATTCACAAGCACACCTGTTCACACTAAATTGTGTGTTCGGCAGTTTTTGACCAAAAACAGCGTGACCTCCATGCGTCACCCTCCCTATTCACCCGATCTTACCCTAGTGACTTTTTGTTTGTTTGTTTCCCTGAAGAAAAATCCTCAAAAGGGAATGTTTTGCTGATGTGGAAGAGATGAAATAAAAAACAGCGGAAGGACTAAAAGGCATCAAAATTAACAAGTTCAAAGCTGTTTTGAGCAGTGGGAAAAATGTCTCAATAGGTGTATGGCATCAAAGACAGAATACATTGAAGATGACCAAAGTTTAAACATGTAAGAATAAATATACAACTCTTTACAAATAAATTCTGGTTTTTGAGGCCCCCCTCATAATTATTAAATTACTTACCTAGAGACTAGTTATGATGGAAAATATTTATTCAATAACATTGGTCAGAATATTACAGACTACAACACAGTAATTTACTTAGACCATTTTGCTCTGTCTAATAATTTCTGTCCTTTTTTTCTATTTCTAAAATATGCATTTTAGGGTTTACTGGGCACTGCTTGCCTCTATTTTTAATCTTGTATTCAGTAGTAGTTGAAGAGTCAGCCTATTATACACCATGGGACAACCACACTGGGAAAACATCATTATTTCTTTCATGCTATAGCAAGCTGTTAGAAGGACAAGAGCATAATAGGACCGATAAGCCAGAAGTTACCAGGGTGGAAAGCCCTGGGTGCCTAGCAAGGGACAACCGAAAGGCAGGACCTCACCACAGAGTGACCTTTCCTTACCTAGTATATCTCTGGTATGTCATGGAGACACCTTGACCTTAAATAATATCGATGAGTTGTATCATATAAAGGCTTGTCTTGCAATTTCTTGTGGCTTCCACAATTCCCAATGAATTCATTTCTGTTAACAACAACAAAAAAACAAACAAACGAAAAGGAAAAATAGGAGCTTGAACAAACCCGAAAGAAGCTTTTAAAAATATATTGCTGAGATATCTCATCTTTATTCCACTTACTTATTCCTACTCTTCTCTACATTATAAAATTTATATTTATTTATCAATCACCCATTATATGATTCCTTGCCAAAGATAATGATAGTAAAATATTTGTTAAATTATTTAATGCATACATGAGTATTATCTAGAGACACGTAGTATCTGCTGTTGATTGAAAGCAGAATATTGGTTAATATTAATGGCAATTTAGTACATTATATTAAAAGCAGGCTCTATAAGCTGAATAAGAAAGATCAAGATAGACTTTTTAAAATGACTTCTGTCCTATATAATTTTTCTGTGTATTTGAATTTTTTCTTGTCTTTCAGGACACATATTGAACAAGTTAAATTAATAATTATCTACTGACATAACTAATTCAAGTAGAAGCACCTGAGAAATGTAGGTTTATGCCTTAAGTTTCAACAAATAAAGAACTTAAAAGTCACCGCTCAAGTCCTTACAAAAACATAACCTAAACCAAAGAGAAATAAATGACTTCTTGGACTCAGTGGAAAACTGAGGTCACAAGGCAAATTGTCACCTATAAATCCGGAGAGAGAACAAATTCAGAGGGTCTGCCCCAGGATCTGCTAAGAGAGCAATTTTGGCGACTTGCTGGAGGCTGAGTATAAATAACCCAGCAGTGCAAAATGCCCCGGGGGCCTCAATTTAGGAGGCTGCCGGCCTTCCATTTGTGTCACTCTCAGAGACCCATCAGGTAGCTTCTTCTTGGGAAGATCTGAGAAGAATGCGCCGTTGCTCTGGCTCTTCCTGTGTCATACCCTTTTACAATCAGCCGCACTCTTATTAAGTAAAATGTTCTCTAAGTTCTGTGAGCTACTCTAGCAAATTAAGCAGACCCAAGGAAAAAGTCATGGAAACTTCTAATTTATCATGGTCAGCTTATCAGAAGCACAGGTGACAACCTGGGTTTGCTATTAGCATATAAACCGGGGGTGGGGAAGCAAACTTGAGAAACGGAGGCTTTAACCTGTGGCATCTGGTGCTATCTCCAGTTAGCATCAGAACTGAGATGAATTGAGGTGAATTGTAGAAAACCCAGCTGGTGTTCAATGATTGTTCACTGAAACAATAATTTTGGTACCAATCCCACACATGTTGGAATTGGTTCCAAAACCTATTTAATGTGCTTCCAAAATAAAATGGTGGAATAAGCATTAGATAAAAAAAATTTTATTCAAAAATGAAGACATACAGAGAAAAAAAAGTAACAAGTTTGAAACAAGTTCAAAAACCAATGTGGCAAATTACACTAATCTTTAAGGCTTAAGTATAATCCTCTTTGGCTTGGCCTCCAGGCCCAGTGGGGCAGATTTCTTGCCTTCTGGACACACTGACATCTGGCCTCCATGGCTTTTATAGGTGACAGTAGGATTCCTAAAGTTTCAGGCAGCCCTGCCCCGCAGATTTGGGGCCCTCCCCCAAGACAGTTAGAGAGCTGGGCTCCCCGTGGTTCTCTGGAGCTTGCTTGGGCCCTAAGTCTTCAGCTCTGCTTAGAGCTCCTGTTCTTTGAAATCTAGGAGGAAGAAGCCGTGCCCACAACAGCACTACTGGATGAAGCCCACACCACACCAGGGCTGCTGGAGCCACTCTTAAGGTCACCAAGGACCTTGATGCTAGAGGGTACAGGAAATGGAGTCTGTGATATAAGGCAGCAGGTCCAAGAACCCAGAAGTTCCCCAGGCGTGGCCCCCCTACCTTTGAAACCAGTCAGGCCCTAAGGTTCTTGAACTCTGGGCCTGTGATTGGTGGGGCAGTCCTAGTGATTTCTCCATTACCTTCTGGATCATTATTTTATTGTCTTAAACTACAGATTCTGAATTCTGTGGAAATGGGTAACACCTACTAATCTCCTCATCAAATGGTAGTTTGGTTAGAATCTAAAGACAGAATTGTTCTGTCTTTAAATAATTTTTCTCTTCCCTCCTTTTCCCAATTGGTAGTCAAGAGAAATGAGATAGCTCCTTTAACACTTTGCTTAGAAATTTTCTCAG
>CM052539.1:177326995-177453246 GCA_028533065.1 Trachops cirrhosus | reverse complement strand
TATAGTTTAGTATCAGGTATTGTGATCCCTCCTACCTTACTCTTCTTTCTCAAAATTGCAGCAGCTATTCGGGGTCGTTTATGGTTCCATATAAATTTTTGAAGTGTTTGTTCAATGTCTGTAAAATATGCCATTGGTACTTTAATAGGTATTGCATTGAATGTGTAGATTGCTTTGGGTAGTATGGACATTTTGATGATGTTAATTCTTCCAATCCATGAACATGGTATGTGTTTCCATTTATTTGTGTCCTCCTTGATTTCTTTCTTCAGTGTTAGGTAGTTTTCTGAATACAAGTCTTTCTATTTTTCTGATTGGGGTCTGTCTTAGCTGTGCAGAGTCCGTATCCTAAATTTCTTTCAATGAACCGTAAGCTCAGGTCCACATGTCTATGGTCTTCCAGCTCTACTGGTGACTAGATCATCACAATTGTCTAATTTAGAGAAATTAAGAAACACCCAAGACCATAAATGTAAGCCACATTCTCTCATATCAGTATTTCCAGTAACAAAGATAATGTTGTGGTGTGTATTTCCCCATACTTTCACTTATTTCTCAATTGGATTGCCACTTGACTGAGAAAGAAGATGCTTTTTATTGCCCCCCTTCAAAAGTCAATTAAATGAAATCACTATGTACAAACTTAATGACTGTTCAAGCACAAATAACTTACTAAACTAAGAATGAAGAAAGACATCTTGACTTTTAGGGAAACAGCTATTGCTTTTCATCTAACTCAGTAATAAAAATAACCAGCATAGTAACAAAATTTTGCATCATTGTTTCTATATTTTAGGGTGTTAATGACAAAATTATCAAACAGCATGAGCAAAATTGTTGAATTTCAGTTTTGGGAAAACGTTTACAGAGTGAGGTAATTTAAGTCTATTTTTTTACAGTATGAAAATATTTAAAATCTCAACATTTTTCATATTGAAAAGGATGCTAATTATATACAAATTCATTGATAAAGTGAAAATTTTAAAACCAAAAATTTGAATATTTAAAAATAGCATCCTTGAGGAAAAGTATTTCCATCAATTCAGCATTTACTAGCTACCAAATAAAACATTAGACTTTCATACATCTCCAGTACCATGCCAACCCCTCCTCATAAATGCAAAACAACTCATCTTTTCCACTGCAAAATTGCTCCCGCATTTCTATCCTTTACAAATTAGTGCACAGGCTCCTTACATGAATATAAAAACTTCTACACTGTGACCTTTATCTATTTTCCTTCATTATTACAGTAAAATAACCTCTGTGATGACTGTGATTCCCTCTATTGCCTGGTAACATGTCCCTGTGCATTCACCGCCCTGTGGGTGTGGATCTAGTGACTCACTTCCCCTGAAGAGAACATAGCAAAAGTGTTGGGACATATCCAAGTGAGGTTAAAGAAAGGCGGTGGCTACCTGTAGTGTAAGTTCTTCCATGGAGTGGCCCATGTGATGAGAAATTATCTTTCTCAACAGCCAGCAAAGACCTGTGACCCCACCACCAGACACATAAGTGTGCCTAGGAACATATCCTCCCCATTGAGACTTAATGTGGCACTAACCAACAGATTAGCTGAAATTGTGTGAATGACCCAGAGGCACTAAGCTAAGTGCCTGACCCCAAAACCTCAGATAATAATTATTTGCCAATTTAAGCATGTAATTTCTAGGATAAGTTATAACTGGACTATATTTAGAAGCCCCCAAAATAGAGCAATCAGTTGTGTTTTTGACAACGATTGCTATCTTGGTAATGCACTTTCTGGTATTTGTTTTCTCTCTCCCTTTTGCCCTTTTCCTTTTTTTCACTCCAAGTTCAATGGCACTAGATTCCCCAATAAAATTCTAACCCATAAGCTTCTGCCTCAGTTGCTCTTTTTCACGAAGTCTTTCTGCAGTATACAGGTGTTCCTTAATTATACCTCTAAAAATAGCAGTGCATGTGGAAATAAACCAAAATCTCATTTTAATTATCATTACATTTACTATAAGTTAAATGTAACTCTTATGTATTTAACCTATTTTAGTGGCAGGTGAGATATGAGGAGGGTGAAACTTCTGATTTTTTCAACAAATATTTGGGAGTATAACTCTGAAAATTCAGTAATAACCCTGGTGGGAATGGCTGGGCTGGTTGGAATGCTGTCCCATAAACCAAAAGGTTTCAGGTTTGATTCCAGTCAGGGTTTGCTGAACCTAGGTTGCTGGTTCAATCCTTCATCCAGCTAAGTAGCATTAGGGAGACAACCAACCATATTTCTCTCTCACATTGATGTCTGTCTATCTGTCTGTCTGTCTGTCTGTCTCTCTATCTCCTTTAAAAGAAGTGAAAAATTGTCCTCAGGTGAAGAAAAACAGATAATAAAAAATTTAGTTATATAACAATGTTGGTGTAAGATTATCATGAATTTGTCATAATTATTTCAGAAAAGAAAACCAATATAATCTGAATGCTAAATTTAGGTGTTAAAAAATCATGTGGCAGATGGTGACTTACATATACATAATAGACTAGAATATGTAAGAATTTGAGTATGGGGTATTTAAGGCATATTTTCCCATGTTCTGGGTTTTGTTTTAAGGTTAAAAATGAATAAGGGTTAGTAGCATCTCTGATGTGTGACACATTTATATGAGAATACTCCATCTTGCTCTTCTTTATTTCTACACTAAGCTACCTCTACAACAAGACTAAAGTTTCTAAATAATATGAAAAGTTATATTTAAAAATTCAACAAGAAAAGCAACCACACCTCAAGTTTCAGAACAGAAAAAATACTAGATAAAATAAATACAATTGCTCCTCAACAGACAAATTACATTGAATCATGAAAATTCATTGGTTATGTACAAATTAGAGAAAAGTCAAATGAGAAAGAGGATGAGTTACCCCAAAACTTAAATCTGTGCCAGATGCAGCATAATGGATATGAAATACTTATAGTCTTGACCTTAAGGAAGTTTGGAGATTCAGTGTGCAATAAATTATGTTTACTAGAAATAATTTGTAAGGGAATTGAGAAAAAACTAACCAAATTAACATTTTGAATATGTGAATAATTCAAAAGAGGTAGTGTTAAAGAGCTTATTATTCTAAATTGAATCATAAGGAGATATATGTATGTGGTTGCAATAACATAAAGATATTTTATTATCTTGCTATATATATTTATGTATGTAAATAACTTCTATATATGTAAAGAAGCTTATATATGTGTGTATGTGTGTGTGTGTGTGTGTGTGTGTATATAACTTCTATGTCATATTCCTAAGGTTGTCTTTAAAGTTTATAAGCAAATTTATTTGATAGATATAAAATAATCCCACAAGAGTGTTTATTCAAGAATATTTCAAAACTGCAATTTATTGTTTAGCCTGGTAATTACCTTGTCATAGTTACTTAAATTTTAAACCATATTCTGAATTATTAATAGGCATTCCTAATATTCTGGCTTTAAAAAACATTATAATTATATGACTGATATTAAATATTTGAAAACCTCAAATCTACTGGTTTATTGTTGTAGAATATATATTATTTCATTTTTTTCTTAAGTAAAATTTTGTATTTGTCTTGAAACATCACTATCCTGGCATAGCTGATTCAAATTATAAAATTAATTGATTGGATTTCCAATGAAGAATATTCTCTGTTGATCTAAAAATTAGTAATTGAATTGATTTTTTCTTTTTTCCATTACTACTTAGTCCCCTTAAACTCCCCTACCTCCTGTAATCACACACTGTTGTCCATACCCATGAGTCCTTTTTCCTTTTTGCTCAGTTCCTCTGTCCTCTAACCCCCTCACTACCGTTGTTTGTCATCCTGCTCTCGATCTATAAGTCTGTCTCTATTTTCTTAGTTCAGTTTGTTCATTAGATTGTACATATGAGTGAAGTCATATAGTATTTGCCCTTCTTTGACTGGCTTATTCTACTTAGCATAATGTTTTTCAGGTCCACCCATACTGTGACAAAGGGCAACATTTTCTTTTTTATGACCAAGGAGTATCCTATTGTGTAACTATCCCATAGTTGTTTTATCCCCTCATCTACTGATGGACACTTGGGCTGCTTCCATATCTTTGTGATTGTAAATAACGCTGCCATGACATAGGAGTGCTTATGTTCTCTCAAATTAGTATTTTGGGGTCCTTCAGATCTATTCCCAGAAGTGGAATCAAAAGAAAAAGTAAACAAATGGGATTACATCCAACTAAAACAGTTTTGTACAGCAAAGGACATCATCAATAAAACAAAAAGAGAACCCACAGAATGAAAGAACATATTTGTCGGAACATCTCATAAGTGGTTAATATCCAAAATTTTTTGGTGTTGTACAAAACTCAATACCAAAAAACACAATTAAAGAATTAATTTTTAAAAATTCAATAACCAACTTCATGTTAGAGTTGCATGACATTGATATTCTATTATAAAAAAATAAAAATGTGTGATTTATAGAGACTTTTTCATGTAATGTGGGTCATTGGCAAAAATAATAACCCTGCTGGCTTTATAAAATTAAAGGGTTCCAAACCATTAACATACAAAATTAATAATAAACCATTTAACATAGATCCTTGAGGGAGACCAGATGTTCCAGCCTAATTAGAGAAGACCTGACCCTAGATGATGGTACAGTTCAATCACTTTTTTAAATAAGCATGAAGCCAACATACAGAGCTTTAACATAGCCCCACAGTGACATGCCTAGGAATAAGAAAGTCACAGTGAAATGTCAAAACTGTATGAAAGTTAAAAGGAGAAAAAATTGTACTGCCATAAATATAGAAATCAATCTTCTTTTTTGTCCTTATGAAAATATAGAGTCCAGTTTTTGTAGTGCCACTGAATGTTAAAAAGCTTAAGTACCTATAAAAATAATATTTAAAAATCCAAATTACCATAAAATTTTTAAAAATAATTAAAATATTATCACACCAAATACAAATAGTAATATATTTAAAATGTTATAATTACTCATTTTGACATTCAGTTCATTAAAATTTGATGATGATAATATGGCAAATTTAACATTTAGGCTTTATGATAGAAGGTTTCCAAGTTTAGTATTTAGACTTACAGTAGAAGGTTTCCAAGTCTAACAAAAGATAGTACAAATCAGTCTTAAATGTTACCTTAAATAAAGAAAAACATACAAGATAACTAAAGATTAAATGCATACTTAATGATTAGTTTTCATTGTTACATTTCTAATAAACTTGAGTACCAATAAATGCAACTGAGATTTTTAGGACAGCTAACACAGGGTGCTCACCAGAGTGGTAACTGGCTTAATAATTCATAAAAATAATCTTTATAGGATGTTTGCACTGCTTATATAAAAGCCTTGAATGTGACAGAAGTGCCTTTAATAACCTACAGAGAAAAATAAATATTTGAACAAATTAGTTTTGAACAATTTATTCTCAACATTGGGAAAGGAAACACAAAAACTGGATTTTTACATTATTCTAAACTAAAATACAAAGAATTATATCCAAACCAGATTCAAAAAGTAGTATGATAAAACAAAAAATAATTAATAAAGTTAATTGTACTTTTTGTATAACACCTATCTGCCTAAATACACTACAAAGAAAGTTAAAGATAAGTCCCAGACTGCAAGTTACTACAATTCTTCATTCATAAGATCTCTTCTATGGTTTGTACTAAAAAATGAAATTGTTTTATTGCAGACAGAAAATACCTTCAAATTTCTTGCATATAGTCTGCTGTATCTCCAAGGTGACCGTATCTATTTTTATATTTGTTCATTTTCTTATATCACTAAAATTGTTGCACATTATCAGACTATTAATTTTAATCAAACTTTGCAATAATTTTACTTTATTGTGTTATTACCATAAAAATTAATAATTTTTGAATGTTGAGCCAAACTCCATCTCTAGATTAAGAATTCTTGGTCATTATATATTTATTAGTTTTTTTATATATTGTTGGATTCATCCTGCTAATATTTTACATAGGATTTTGCTTCTATGTTCATTGAAGTTATTGGCATGCAGTTTATTTGCTTTTAATACCCATCAGGGTGATTTATTTGCATTTCTCTTAGTGTTCTTTGAGATTCTTGAATATCTGGATTTTCATATCAGATTTGGATAATTCTTATTCATCATTTCTTCAAAAATATCTGTCTCAATCCCCTGTGTTCTCTTTCTGGATGTTAGACATTTTTATGTCATATATTTTTATGCTCAAAGCTTAATATGAGGGTTCAAGTTGAAATTTTGGGGGAATAAAATTTTAGAAGCAATCTTCTAGTTTCAAATACAAAGGTTAAAGCAGTTTTGCAGTTATAAATATGTCAAGCAGTTTTTTCTTGTATTATTATTTATGAAAATATTATATCATATATTTGTATTACAACTGTAAACCTACATTTTCCACCCCTGTATTTATGATGATGACCAACTATAGGTGCTGTTTCAATACAATCCTGGGGAAATAGTAGGTGAGCAAAAAGTGGAAGAGTGCTTTAAAAATTTAGGTAGTAACTAATGGACAATGATGGGATCTTTAATACACTGATGAGTAATAAATAGAAAACAACATTGTTTGTAAAAATGAGAAATGTGAATATGAAATCGTAAGTCACCTTTCAATTATAATGTGAGCTTTTCAAATTACAGTAATATTTAATTTTATAACAAGTATACCTGTACTTAAACTGAGTTTGGATTATCTGATTCAACATAAAATTAATTTCATGTAAGAAATTTGTACTTTGTCTACCATATGGATGTTTTGAAAAATATCAGACTGTCTATAGCTTAGCTTCATAAATTTTTCCTGAAGCAGAACAAACTGTATAAATACATATCAAAATTATGTACAAGATACAAAGCTATCACTTCCTCATTTTGGAATTGCTATTTCAGTTTCCTTGCTGATCTGCCTAGTACTAACCTCAATCCCCTTCCAAAGGGCTGAAAGACTAGTTTCCAAATGGTTCATTTTTAACATTTCACTTCCACCTAACATGTATAGGTTTTTTTTTCTTTCATAACTCATAAATTTTTGTCTGCCTTAAAAATGCAGCCAATGAGGCTTCCAGTTTTACAGTGTAACTTTTCCTTCTCAGTTTTTTTTATATCCTCATTTGAGAACATTTTTTTCATTGTTATTAGAGAGTGAGGAAGGGAGAGAGAGAGACATCAATGCAAGAGAGAAGCATTGAATGGTTGCCTCCCGTCCTCACTGAGACCAGGTCTCGAGTGCTGGGACCAGGGATAGAACCAGCAACCTAGGTATTTGCATCTGCTGGAATCAAACTCTCATCCCACAGTTATAGGATGATGTTCCAACTGACCCCAACCAAGCCAGATCAGCTAAGGCCCTTCTCAGGTTCTTTACTCTGCCACGTCCATGTCTGCTCTGGTCCCATATATTCAGCAACTGGATCCTATAAAATGCTCTTTTCTTTCTTCTTATCCAAACCTTGGCAGCCTTCTTTATTGACTATAAAATAGTATAGTCAAACATGACTTCTGTTGAAATATTGTTTTAAATGATCAAATTGACAATAAGTATTTCATTCAAGATAAATTTCATTTGCAGTTTCCAGTAACTACTAGAATTTTGCAAGATTTTTTTTATTAATTTTAGTTTTAATTTCCCATTGGCTGTATAAGGGATAATAGCAATTTATCAGAAAATCCTGAGTCTCATCACCTTTGGGAGTGACCCATAAAGAATCTTTCCTCCAGAGTAGATAGGGGTTGTCTATATGGTCAGGAAACTTGAAGACTTTGTTTAAGGTCTTATTCCAAAGTCCGTTCAAAATCTTTAGGTACAGTCAGACCAGTGGCCTCCCAGCTTCTTTTCTTTTTCTAATTATAAATCCACTAATCTCAGAAGATAACCTGTTTTTAAAATCTTCTAAAGATCTTCCTTGGTTTCAGAAATTTTTTTAATTATGGCTTTTAGTTTGGCCTTTGACCAAGGAGTAAAAGATACCTGAAGTGACTCACCTATACCCATAAGTAGCCTTATTTGGAAAAGTAATGGTTTAATAGTCTCTTTGGAGAGGAAAGTCAATTTAGACAAGGGCTTACTGGAATGAGTATTCAAGTAAAGAAGGATGGAGGCTAGCAGCTTTCAGTCTTACAATCTTTTGGTTTAGGTACTATTTCTGTCCTTCAATTTTTTACTAGCATTTTATATTAAATCTTTCAGTGAAGCTATTTTGAAATTTTGAATTCTTTGAAGGTTTAAATTAAATAGGTATCCCATTCTGTTAGTTTGATTTGGGGCCCAGTATTTCTTAAACCATCTTTTTTATTTCTTAAATGCATTTCTTAAACCATCTTTTTTATTTGGAGCCTTTCTTACAAAGGCCATCATCATTCTAGTTTGTCATTCCTTTACTTAGGTGATTCATTCATTAAATTGACTGGTATTTGTTAAGTGCTTGGTAATTTGGGGGGACTTGAAGAAGAACAGTGAAAAAAAATCCCTGCCCTCATAAGTTGACGTCCTCATGGAAAGATGTGGGTGTCAGTGATGTTATTGGAGGTAATGAGCAGGAATATATACACTGTCGGCCTTGCTTGAAGTTCTTTGTGCTCACACATTACACAATGCCTAATAATAATAATGTTTTCCTTATTATATTATTGTCCTTTTATGTGTCCTTTCCCTCTCACATGCATGCACACTAGAATGATGTTAAATGGAATCAGAGACAAATATCTTCATTTATTCCCCTTTTTTGAGACAAGATTGTGGCTAGTACATGGTAAGTACATAATCAGTGTTTGTTTAGAATTGGAGTATTAAAAGTAAGAAACTTTGTTGGAAAGATAATCACTTCGACTCAAACTTAGTTTGCACTATATTTGTCCTTTACATTCCGTTTTGGTCTTCATTTTGGATCAGGTTTAAAAGGCAAAAAGAGTGTGGCGGCAATGTTCAATGTAAAGAGCACCAGGACCCAGTGTGTGTGAGCTAAGGCAGAGCGAAGACAGAGCAATGGACACGGCCTTGAGGAAGCGGAAGCACACAGAAGGGTTCAGTGTGATGAGCATCCACAAAGCACAAAGACAGGGACACGCATTGAATACAAGCCTTGACAAATGGGGAAAGAGTAACAACCACTGGAAAAGGCCTTGCACAGCACTTTTGTGATAACTTCAGTCTTGATTTGCATTAAACATTTAGCACTTTATCTTTTAAAGGAGCTGCTTATAAACAATTTTGTCTTTTGACATTTATTCCTAAAAGTCATTCTTAACTGAAATTCTTAAAGCAAAATTCTCATGTGATTTAAAAAAGCTTAATATCCTGACAGGTTTTGTTTCTGGTTAGCTTCAGAAATTTATCCTGGAAAACAATAAATGGTAGGAGAACCTAGATAATTGCTCATTAAGTCTGTATTTTTCAACAATTTTGCCTAAGGCCAAGAGCAAGATAAAATATGCTCAGGATGATGTTGACTAATTAAGTTCTTATAAAATACATGTTCACTCCTATAGTTCTTTCATTGTAACTGTTCTATTTCTTGTTGTGGCTAAATCTATTAATAGAATTTACATTTTATTTTCTAAATACAAAATTTAATGAGTAATTCAATTTTATTTTAAAATAAATTACTCTGTATCTCTTAAGCAGATAAATTTTCTGCATACTACCAATAAAAAGGAATCCAAAATTATGTAAGATAATATGCCAGCATTTTTCTCATGCATGATTATTAAATATTAAACAACTGATTTTTTAAGAAACTTGAATCAAAAGGGTTATTAAATTTCAATGACAAAATAAAACAACTGCCTTTAATTTTATATATTTATCCAATAAGAAAAAAAGAAGGGGAACATAGATATGATGTGGAAAGGAAAAACCAGTTAATGAATATACAAGGTCTGTCCAGAAGGTATTCAGCCGTGTAATATGAAAATAGAGAAATTTATTGAAGAAGTTACAAGATACAAGAAACTGTACATAGAACAATGACGCCTCAGTCCCCTTCAAAGTAGGTACCTTGGGACCTCACACAGTTTTCCCAGTCGCCATCAGCCACCCTGTCATATTTTCTTCAATCTTATCAGCTGTCTGAAATCTGTTCCCTTTCTAAGGTGGTTTTAGCTTTGGGAAAAGTCAGAAATCATAGGACACCAAATCTGGGGTATAGGGGATCTGAGTCACCTGGGTGACTTGATGTTTCACCAAAACACTCTGTACAAGAAATGCATGAGCAGATGCATTTGACGATGAATCTACCAATCACCAGTTACCCATATTTGCAGCCTCCTGAATCATTGGAATAATTTACCCAGAGGAATGTTCAAGCATAATGCAAAATTTGATGCAGATTCATTTCATTGCTCTACTTCTTTAGTAATTTTGAATGGGACAGTCACATAGTACACATGTTCACTCAACGGTGTCTACCCACCCCCACACTGACTGGTACAGTGAAGTTGTCATTGTTCATGCATGCACATTCTAGTCCACTCTCCTGGGCTGCCAGGTTACATTGCAGCCAAGAGAGGTTGCACAAACCACTCTTGGTGTATGAACAACGACTGGACTTTTCCAGCCAGACTTCATATATATATATAAAATCAGACAAATCAGGAAAAAAGTACAACACTTAGTAATTAGAAGAAAAGATTAATATGAGAAAATATGTAGGAAAAGGTAAAGAAAGAAAGAAAAAAGTTCTGCTACAATTATTATTAACAAGCTCTAGTACTGTCAACATTCAGCAATTCCTCACACTTGAAACTGTGCTATTTGACTCTTGGGATCAGTCTGTCTCATTTAAAAAGTGTTAATTTGATTAACATAAATCATACACCTACATTTCAAAAAGCCGCTTCTCTTTTTTAATTCCTAATTTTTCACCAGGCCTATCAATTTAGTTTTCTTCAATTGCTCTATTATTTGCTCATCTGCATAATTGTGGGGCAATATAATCCTTGTCTTGCAGGAATAATTCCAAAATAAGTCTGCAGCTCTGTCATTACAAAAGCAGTTCATATTAGACATCCTCATCTGAGTGTCACATCCATGACAGTTTAACTCCAGCACACACATTCTCATAGCTGCTAATTTTAGTTCAAGTGTTCTATTCCTTCCCTGGAATCCCTCCTTATGACTCACCTCACTCTAATATTTTTCAAATTGAAAAAAAAAAAGGCTTTAGACCAACTGCTCTCAATCAATTCTTTATTCGCTTTCCACCTTTTGATGTGTCTGTATTACTTCTAAAATGAACTCAGATTTTGTTAACTTATTATAGGCTCATAGTAAAGGCTCATGAAAAATCCCTGACTCCTTTTCCAATCACAATTCCTATCATTTCTCTTTTCCACCCTCTAGCTAGTTACAGTTCTCTGTGGGGGCATGGGGGTGATTAATGTTCTTTAGTACAATTTATAAATATCTCTTTAGAAGTTCCACATGTAGTTTATGTAACCATTGATGTTCAACAATTTGTCATTTTAAGAAATGTAAATTAATTAAATCTTGTGCTTTGGACCTACTTAATGATTTGGATGCTAATGAAAAAGGACACTTAGAAAGCAATTAGTGTATCAAGAGAATTAAGTAAATTTGTATGTCTGTTAGCATGGATAAGTGTTATTATTTATGTTATTTTATTGGAGGCTGCAGAAAACACAAGTCATGAACTCTCTTTTAATGTAAATTCTGGTTTAGGTCATTAATATATTAGAACATAAGGTATATGAGCAATTTGTACTTAAATAGAAATTCTACTGAGGTATTATCAAAATTATAATATCAAAATAGTATACATTATATTCTAAACATTTAAATATAAAATAAGTACAACAGCAGCTTTTCCCTGAAGAGGTTACTGTTTATCCATTGTTTTCCTAACATAACATCCATCAAAAAATAAATATTGGTTCTTTATGAAATCATGTTTCAGTTTATACCTCAATGGACTGCAATCCCAAGAATTACCAATAAAATGGAACAAAGTACAAAGAAACTCTCATGAAAACATATTTTTCAATTCTCAAATGTATTTTAAATATATAAGGCATTTCTCTTTCATATATAAACAAAAATATTATAAAATGTCTAAAAATATGGCAGAGTATTATTAAACAGAAATATAGAGCTGCCTCAGATAGTGAGTACCCTAATGAAATTTTTTGTTTCTTTACAATGTGTTTATTATGCTTCTTCTTTCCTTCTAGTTTAAATATTCTATAATCTATCCATCTTCCTAAATGATTTTTCAAGTTTAACATATTCAAATGAGCTTAAGGGCCTTGGATAGTTTATCTTTTTTGTTTGTATTAATACCAACAAAAATATATGAGCCCAAATTTGTATACTAATGTTCCCTGGATAAGACAAAAAGCAGAGACTCGCTTCACTTATAATACCCAAACAATTCATAACTCATGGCAGCTGTTTTTATTTGTTTCTTCATTCTTTTCTAATACCAAATCCAAGGGTAATATAAACAAGTAATATTTGTTATACGTAACAATACTGTAAAAATTAACTTTTAAGTATTTTGACTATTGAATATTTGAAAGAATAAATTTGTTCAAGCATAGCAAAAATAATTAAAAATCTCTGAAGATATATCTACTTCCAGAAGTTAGGCCAAAATATGCATTAATGACAGCACAGACTGTTCTCAGATGTGAGCCATCATCTTGAATTTAGAGGAAATTCTGACCTTTAAAACCTAGCTGGCCAGGGCTTGAAGATTGCATTTACACTTTAAGTTGATAAAAATTTTGAACAAAACATTATGCATTCTTGTCTTTATAGCTTACAAAAAAATTCTAGAAATAATGTAACTTTATAAATAAAAGCATTAAAATTTTTAACATTAAACGTTCTCTAAAATATAAAACTTTTTGGCATTATAAATATAATAGTATATAAGAAGTGATGCAATTTTTCATTATATCTGGCATTTGAAAGCTATAGAGAAGGTAAAATTCATAATAAAGGCTTATATATGTAACGATAATAATTTTTGCTGCAAGTATTTTTAATTTAGTTTTTATTTAACAAACTGTAGAAGAGAAAAAAGAAAAGTAGGCATCATTATATATATGTTTATATATAATAAACTTATAATTTTATTAAAATATGTTGTGCATTTTAATAGTTAACACTCCTTTTCTGTGTTACTACTACTATTATATTTATTTTTTATACATTAAGTATATAATCACATAAATGTTAGTTGTAACAAGGTTTTGGAAAAATAATTTCATTAAACATTTTTATGAAAATAGAAGTATTAAATTATAGATAAGATAGGACCTTTTCAGAATTATATATGAAGAATAATAAAAATTGTTGACATTCAAAATTTACATTCATTTATTTATTCTGCTGGTATGTTTTTTAAAGCAATTTGGATGCCTTAATTTTCCTAAATTTGGCAATTTTGTGCATCTTTAAGCTGGGTCTTGTATCATTATATTATGACCATATTGGTAAGTGAACATTTCTTTCTTTCTTGTCACAAGCTCCAAGCTCACCATGTAACGTTCATACCCCAGAATCAGAATCATCCACTTTTCTAAGTAGTCTTGGTTTATTTTCTGTGGGGATGATATTCTGAAGCCACATTCTGTACACCATGTGTGCTTGGTAGCAGTTCATTCTGTGAATAGACAAAGGTAAAATCACACACACACAAACTTTTGTCATCAAAACTTTAGAATATGAAAATGAGATGTTGAATGAAGTTTAAGCGGCAAATTTTTACCAGTACTTTCTACTGTGGTTACTACATATTTAAAAATTTATGATGAATCATTTCCATCTGTATGTAAATATCAATAAGCCCAAGAAAAAAGCTGTATACATTTTTTGAGTTACATTGTATTCATAAACAACTCACAATCACCCTTCACGATTTATGTCAGCAAAGTTCAAAAGCAAAATACAATCTATTATACAAATAGGACCCATGAGTAACCTAAAGGGATTCTGATTAATAGCTAACCTTGAATTTATAGTTTAACATTTATTATTTATGCTTGAATCAGTTCCTAGATATTAGGCATCAAATGAGTGATATATGGGAACCTGTAGAAAGTCATAAGAATATCAGAGTTTCAAGGGCATATATGCACTGTACACTATACCCATGGCTTATATATATCACCTAATTTAATGCTCTTAAGAACTCCAGCTGTTAAGTCTTTTCCATTTTACAGGTGAAGAAACAGAAGTGTTCAGAAGAAAAAGCCTATTGAGAATCTGATCCAATAGACTTTGTGGAGTTGCCAGGTCATATAGTATTTTAATAATCCCCATGAACATTTCCTGTGTATATTAAAGTTTGAGAATTACTGACTTTGGAAGTCATATACAAAGGTGGTATCTGATGTAACTCTGCACAGTTCAATATTATAATATGTTGCAGAGAATAAATAAAATTATCAAGAAATTAAACTCTTTATAGTTGCAGTTTATATAAACCATCAATGAAAAATGTGTTTATTATGAACATAAAATTAAGTATAAATAAAGTTTTAAAATATAAACTAAACAGTTAAGTCTTTATCATACTACATATTGTAGAGAAACAAAAGTAGCCTTTGCCATCAGGAAATCTAAGTTCAAAGTCTAATTAAGCTCTGTAATCCTGATGCGTAATTTTTATTTATTTGCAAGATCCACTGAGTTTGTACAACACTCCAGGCACAGCTGTGTATACAGGGATGGGAGCAATGTACAAGATGGGTGATGACCTAGATTAAAGGAATTTGCATTTTAATAGGCAAATGACAATGTATAAATAAATGTAAGACAAGAGAATTTCGGAGGAAGGTAAACGCTATGAAGGAAGTAAGTTTATTTATTTAAGACTAATTTTCACAGTGAAATTACTATGCAGCAGTGAAAAAGAAGGAACTCTGACCTTTCGTGACAGCATGGATGGACCTGGAGACTATTAGGCTAAGTGAAATAAGCCAATCAATAACAGATACCATATGATCTCACTTACATATCGAGTCTAATGAACAAAATAAATTAACAAGCAAAATAGAAACAGAAGCATAGATACATGGAAGAGACTGACAGCTGTGGAGCAGGAAGCCGGATGAAAGAATGTGAAGGGTTAACTGAAGAACACAGATGGAAATGACCCATGACCCATGGAAACAAACAATGCTGTGGAGACTGCCTGAGGGAGGAGGACCTAGATGGAGGTGGGCAAAGGGAGGGGGAAGCAGGGTCAACTGTATTGACATGAACAATAAAGTACAATAAAAAGTAATTGAACGGTGGTTGTTTAATTTCACAAAGTAATAGAGGATATGGCAAATGGAGGACAGGTTAGAACTAGGCATTAAATTCAATGTAGTTGATGTAAAAATGATGAGGTCTTGGATAATTTGTAGGGTCTGTGAGTTCCAGGAATGTAGCAAAAGTCATTTTATTTATTGAGATGGAGAAAATATGGAAAGTTCTGATTTGGAAAGTTTAGACTTAAAAATGCCCATTAAACATACAAATGAGTTACAAAGAAGATGGTTCCCAGTAAGTCTACAGTTCAGATTCACTGAAAAGATATACATATAAATCTTCAGTCAAATAGAAGTATGTAAAGTAATTCATGGGCTTCCTGACACCATACTATAGAGAATTCACATATTGATGTTTCCTTTTCTGCAAACAAGCAGTGCTGTTAGATAAATAGGAATATAGAAAACAACAACAAAAATGTGTTGATAGGTCTTAAAGCAATGTAAATTTCTCTGTTCCAGAAATGCAATAGAAAACCACAGTGCTGGGAACTGTAGAAAGATGAAGTTCTCAATGTGCTAGACCATACTTCATAATGCAAAACATGGGTAAAGGGAACTAAAAATGGACTCAAAGTGACAAAGGATCTGAACTGATATTGTCCATTGAAGCCAGACTTCCTGATTTTGAAGGGTTGTTGAAAAATTGCTACCAAACTCCACGAGGACAAAGGAATAGACACTTTGCTGCACAGCATTTCAAAGAGGAACTTAACCATATCATCTACTGGATTAGGACTTAAATATGAAAAAAGGAAATCACACACAAAATAAGATAAATAAAAATAAAGAAACAAGAAACGAAAGATGAAAGAGAGAGAGAACGAAAGAAAGAAAGCTATGAAGGAAAAAATCAGTCTACAATTTAGATGTGAATTCATTTCAAATGAAATATATTTTAAAGTCTAATAAAGATTTCAAATTAATGATATGATAAAATATTCTTGAAAGGTAAGTGAAGATACATAGAAGTTAGATTGGGAAGGATGTGTTAATAGGAAGAAATAGAAAACATAGAAAGCAATAGTTGATAGAAATATTGCTAATAATTTTCCAGGTTTAACAAAGAACATAACTTCTCATATTCAAGAAACATTCTGCATAAAATTTATTGCACAAATACAGGCATACAAAAGTGAAAAGTAGCAAAGTCTGCATAGAAAAATGTACTTAATAAGTTAAACAGGAAAATAAGACTTCAAGATTATCTCAGTAGAAGTTAAGATTTGTGATATACAAGAGAGATTAAAATAAACTCCATTGAAACAAAGGACAGAATGAATTTTAAGCACTGAGGTGAGCTAAGAGAGAACTTATCTGCGAAGTTTGTTAATGTGAGCAGACCATCTATGTTTGCTAATTATAGCTTATTGCAGTTGGACTCACCCTCCCAAAGAGACTGGGGCATAAGGCTACTATCTTTCTGGAGAATTACATATTGAAGGAGTGCATTCCAAGTCCTTGAGAAAGACATTCATGAATTGCAAAACTAGAAAAAAAAATACAAAAATATTGATGTCTCAAAGTTAGAGAATTTTCAATTCCAAGATTTCTTAAGTGAATGTTCTTAAAAAAGAGAAGCCAGGGGTCTGTAGTCAGGAAGAAGCTTCTCTAAAGTTTAGTCACTGGAGGGAAACATTATGGCCATATTGGTTAATTCAAAGAGAATAATCTTAACAATGAAAGAAAGGAAAGTATTTTAGACCAATTATAATCAAGAATTACCACCAAATACTTTTGACAAAAAGAACCACCTAAAGATGAACTTCATTAAGAAGGAATATAATCTTAAATGGAAGAAACCAGATACAGAAAGCAGTAATGCAGAAAGCATTTTACCACATGGATAAATCTGAATAAGAATGGTCATTTTAAAAAAAGCAAAAATAATAACTACTAATTTGCATCAGGTAAAAACAATCTTGAATTAATACATGCAGCAACTAACATCAAATACGTTATGGGCAAACACAATTTAAGTAGTACAATGTTTCTGTATTTTTTATGTGAAGGAGAAGTTTTACATTTTAAACACAAATTGTATATTAACAGTCTATAGATAAGAAATAAACGAGCATCTTACAAACCAATAAGAAAAAATGCAATAAGAAAAACTTGGCATCTTAATTGAAAACAGCAAAGTATAAAGTAGCAGCAAAGACAACAAAGAGGAATTAGAAAAACTATGCAATTTAAAACATTTTGGATGTTGTTTATTATACAGTCTTGTGTGATAAATGCAGAACAACAATACATACACTTATTTAAATAGAATTGTTTTTTCCAAAGAAAGGGTATAACATAACCTTTTACTTTTCATATGATTTATAACTTATACAAAAACACAAGTGTAAGTGTCAAATCTGCAAAGTAGGTACACAAGTGTTTTAGAAGATGTTATTTTAAAATTTTTGATTATTTCACTTTTATAACAATGAGAGATCAAACAGGAGATAAGTAAGGTATTGTGAAAGAAGAGTAGGTAACTGGAGAACTCTTTCTGTGAAAAGTGTTGGAGAGATGGGTAATCAGCTAGAACACACTGTACGATCAAGAGAGGTTCGAGAGCTGCCTTATAGAACTTTCTTGATTGTCGGAAATATTTAATAATGTAGAACATGCTTTAGAACTGCACTTTTCAACAAAGAAGTCATAGCCACATGTAGCTTCTGAGTATTAGCAATGTGGCCAGTGTGACTGAAGAACTGAATTTTAAATTTTATTTAATTTTAATTAATTTAAGTAAGTTCCATGTGGCTAGTGTCTGCCTTGTTAGACAGTACATTGCTAGAGTATGTCTGTATAATGAATAAAATTATCTAACAAAAATAAAGGTAAAAGAGATAGAAGGTTAGTGTGGAAGATATTTAGGTGTCAATTAAAAAGATTGGATTTGAAAGAATCTATTTTTCCTCTGCAAAAACAAAAACAGTTGAATTATGCAAATCACCATATTATGATTAAGCATGCACAGGCTGAGATCTCACTGATGAATTGCCTACAAAAGCGAAGTTTACATTCTAGTAGAAAAATATTACAAAGAGATATTTAAATAATATGAATTCATCAGAGATAATTCCTATGAAGAGGTCAGTATTGGAGTGGCCAGTAATGTCTTCTATGAGAAAGAGATGAGAGGAACAAAAAGTTGAATAAAAAGGAAATAGCTAAGGATATGTACGAATAAGACCATCAAAGTGGGAAAAACAGTAATGATCAGATATATCTAGTATGTTCTGGTGCTTTGCTTAAATTCACCAACAGATTCCATGATGCAGTTGTTCCTAACTTTTCTCTCACCCCACTTTCCTCTATTCACCTTCCTTATCATCTATCTGCTTACTTTCCTCATACAGATTTTTATTGACCTAATCCCTTGAGAACATCTATGAATAGCTAGAGGGGCTGTGGCATTTGCCTCAATATTTCTGACTCATTTTTTTCCTCTCTCAGAGGGAAAGCATTACTCATATTATGGAAGAAATCTAAAAAAATTAATTAGTGAAATATGCATTTCTATTAAGTTTAATATAAAATTTAATGTGAATGTAAAAAATTAGTCTTTCACATTTGTTTATGCCAGTGCTATTTAAAAGTTTGTTTGTTTATTCATTTATTTATTATTTTTGGTGCTCATGATGCATTTGCAGGTTTTCCCTTCTTGTTACTGAGAAGGATTTTCCAACCCATATTAACAATGAACACTTCTCGCCTTGGATTTGCACGTCTACAGTGTTGAAATGGAAACTGATAGGGTACTCAAGACTTGGAAAATTTTAGCTTAAGGTAAAGTTATGAGTCTAGCAAATAATGTGTATGTTAAAGCTTTTGTTTCAGAAACTACAGATGAGGCCTATCCTGGCTCCTGGGAAAAGCAGCCCGCCTCCTGGGGCACTGATAGATTACTGCCTATCACCTTTGCTCCAGGGAGAGCAGACAACCACCCCTCCCCCTTGGGATCAGCTAACTGCCCAGGACCGGAATGTTGCAGCTTCTGAATCTCAAAGCCCTCACCGTACCTTGTTTGTCCTCCCCCATCCCCTTATAAAAGATCTGGCCAGGAAAGAGAAGGGAAGATGGTTTGTTAGGGTGTGAACCCGCCATCTTCTCGGATCACCGGCCATCTGAATAAAGTGCCCATAAAAGATGCAATCACTGTCATTGCTTATTGGATTTGGTAGTGATAGGCAGCCCCAACGCTGGTGTCCTTTCCAGGTATAAAACCACACAGCTCAACAGAGTTTCTCTTACCAGCCTCTATCATTTAAGAGTTATGTGCTTTTTCTGTGCCCCTTACATCAAATTTTAAGAGACTTCAGTACAGTAAGGAGCAAAGAGAATGCAGAAGATGGATACAGGTAATTAAAATAGATGTTATTTAGCCTGATAAAGGGATAGGTAGCCTTTCAGATAGATTATAAAATGTCAACACTTTGTTACCATTAGTACTGTCTTGAAATAATATTTTCTTCCTCAATTTTTTCTGTGTAATCCCAAAAGCAACAATTCTTCAAAATTCCAAAATCTATTTGAAAATTTACAATGTTTTTCTGTTATTTTTCTCATGTTGAATGTATTATTTTGAAATATATAATTATTTAAGTCAGTTATTCTATACTATCATGTGGAAAATAATCTTAATCAGAAATATACTTACTACAACCACTTTCTAAGGACTTATTAGGAATTTTTTATTAATATTAATAAACTTTAATTATTAATATTGGTCTACTTTAAAATATCAGTGCATTAGATCCAGGCTGATAGCTATAAGTGAGTGAACTGTTCCTTTTTTAAAATGAGTAGATGGTATATTTGAATTAGAATATTTTTCAAATGTACTCTAATGATCTTATATGCTCACTGAAAAAGATGTGTAATTTAATCATTTGTAAGAGAAAGTCCATTAGAATGCAAGGATAGAGCCACAAAGAACTTTATGTGAGGATGATACGTGTCTTAAATTGAACATGAGCATCTTTAAAGTAAGTAGTCAATGGACGATTATGTGAGGGTTTCAGTGGAAATGACAGGTCTCCATTTACATTCCCTAAAGGCTAGCATAAAATATGCACAGTATTTACCGGTGTCGGTGTCCTTAATGGTCCCAGGAATTCTCTTCATATTCTGTCTTTGTCTGAATCACATGCTTTCAAAAAGGTTTCTTCCTTAGTATATGTACATATGTAATATATGTATAAATAGTAGAAATGCCATACTTTAATAATTTTATGAATAAAAAAAGTGTGGTGAACATGGGGAGGGTGGAAGGGGACTAAATGGTAATGGAAAAAATAAAATTAAAAAAAAATAAAAACAAATAAAAGTTAAAAAAAGTAAACTATTTAAACATGTATTCTCTCCAAGGGACTAAAGCAAAACTTATTTAACATCATTTTCTTATGCATCTTATGTGCTTTACATGTCAGTTTAGTTTTATATTGTAAATAATTTGTATTTTTATCACGTCAATAAGCAAGAAGGCAATCTTTCATCTTAACTAGAATTACTGAATCTAACATTTGATAACGTGGCAATTTCTGTCTATTTTCTTCACAGTCTTACCTCAGTGTCTCAAATAGGGCCTGGCAATACTATATTCTTGATAAATACATTTTCATTTAGAAAAAAACAAACCTAACCTAGATAATAAATTAACTCAGAATAAGAAAAATGGCCTGTCATATCAAAAAATCAAAAATTTCCCTTTTGTCATATATACACAAACATGCAAGCTGTAAAAATTAGTATTTTATTTAAAAGTTATTGTTTCTAGAAATGAGATGTTTTCATTGGACAAATGCTACATCTATTTCTAATCTAATAATTTTCTGAATATATATGAAAATATAATAGTGAGGTAACCTATATAAATCCTTTTGACTGTTTTCAATGTATTTTTAAAAACAAATGAGATAAAGTTAAGCAATTTTTTTCAGTACTAAAAAACTATCTCATATGATAATGTTGACATTGCTTAAAAATGACAAGATCAGCCAATATTTTGGTTTTGTTCAAAATTGTGTTTCTTATTTTTAATTCAATTTTGATTACTTCCTTAACGGGACTATTCTATGTATTTTTTATTAGGCAAAAGTAGTTATTTTTCTCCTGTGTGGAAACAGTTGCCTTCTAATTTGTAAGGAACATCAAACCAAAGAAAAGTTAGGACTATCAATTTTATTCCTCTCTAAAAGGTTAGTGGATCTATGACATTCTTTCCTTTTGCAGGGCTCAGGTAAAAACATATTATTCCTATTTGAATAAGTATAATTGTAATATCTAAGTCATGAGGTATTTAACAAAGATTAAAAGAAGAAATAAACACACAGATTGTAATAGACCATCCCGTCAGGCGTGGGCCCAGCCCCCAGTGGCAAACATTTACTGCAAAATAACTTCCTAAAAACCATGCTAAAACCTTCCAAGGATGAGTGTAACCAGTTCAACTACTTGTGTCTTTTCATTTGCAAATATCCCTTGTCTGTGATGTGATTACCAGCATCCTTTGTTTTTCTGTATAAGATAACCACCTGAAGCAAGCCTGTGCATAGTTAATGAGGACCTTCTTGTACTGTGCCCAGTATGACAATAAAAGCTCATTCAAGCAAGGGCCGAAGCTTTTGCTCCCCTTGAGAGAGAAGCCACTGGCCCTTTTCTTCCACAGGATTTGATAGTCCGTGTGAATTTCTTTTGTTTCAGCTCCAACGCCATGGACCCCATGCATGGGGGTCTGAGACAACAGATCTCAAATTTTTTTTTTCTTTTAGATGTAGAAGGTTGTTCACACTCAAGTCCTATTTGTTTATTTTTTGTTTTGTTTCCCTTGCAGAAGGAGATATATTCAATAAAATATTGCTATGAGCAATGTCCCAGACTTTACTGCCCATGTTTTATTCAAGGTTTTTTATAGTTTCAGGTCCATCATTTAAGGCTTTAATCCATTTTGAATTTATTCTTGTGTGTGGCATAAGAAGGTGGTCTAGTTTCATTTTTCTGTGTGTATCTGTCCAATTTTCCCAACACCGTTTATTGAATAAACTGCCTTTAGCCCATTGTATACAGTTTGCTTCCTCTGTCAAATATTAATTGACTATAAAGGTGTGGTTTATTTCTGCACTTTCTATTCTATTCCATTGATCTATGTGTCTGTTTTTAATACCAGTACCATGCTGTTTTTATTATATGGCCTTCTATTATAGTTCGATATGAGGTAGTATGATTCCTTCAACTCTGTTCTTCTTTCTCAAGATCACTGTTGCTATGCTGGGCCTTCTCTGGCTTGAAATGTTTGTTCTAGTTCTGTGAAGTATGTCATTGGTGTATCGATAGGAATTGCACTGAATGTATAGATTGCTTTGGGTAGTACTGACACTTTAATGGTATTGACTCTTCTTACCCATGATGAACACAGTCTACATCAAACTAAAGTTTCTGCATAGCAAAGGAAACCACCAGTAACAACAAAAAAGACAGCCCACTGAAAATATTTGTCAATACATTTGATAAGGGGTTAATGTCCAAAATTTATAAGGAACTTACAACTCTCAACACCAAACCAAACAAACAAAAAGAAAAAAACAAGCTAATTTTTAAAAAAGGGCAAAGGACCTAAATAGATACCTCTCCAAAGAGGACATACACATGGCCAATAAACATATGAAAAGAAATTCAACATCACTAATCATTATAGAAATGCAAATTAAAACCATGATGAACTATCACCTCATGCCTGTCAGAATGGCCAGCATCAGTAAATCAACAAGTGCTGGCAGGGATGTGGAGAAAAGGGAACCTTTTGCACTGTTTGCAGATAAGTAGATTGGTTCAGCCACTGTGCAAAGCAGTATGGAGATACCTCAAAAAATTAAAAATAGAACTACCTTATGACCTAGTGATTGCACTTCTGGGAATTTATCCAAAAAAATCTCTGAAACACTAGTTTGAAAGAATGTTAAGTACCTCTATGTTCATTGCAGTGTTATTTACAATTGCCAAGATATGAAGGCAGCCCAATTGTCCATCAGTACATGTATGGATAAACAACTATGAAACATATACACAATGGAATACTACTTGACCATAAAAAAGAAGAAAAGTTTACCCTTTGTGACAGCATGGATGGACTTGGAGAACATTATGCTAAGTGAAATAAGCCAGTGAAAGAAAGACAAATACCATATGACTTCATTCATATATGGAATCTAATGAACAAACTGAACTAACAAACAGAACAGAGACTCAAAGATCTCTTGTTGACAGCTGTGGGTTGACAGATTAGGTGGTGGAGGGATTGAGCAAAAAAAAAAAAAAAGGACTCATGGACATGGACAAGAGTGTGGTGACTGCAGGGGGAGGAGAATATAAGAGGGATAAATGGTAATGGAAAAAATACAATAAAATAAAATCTAAAACAAGATGGTAAGATAAATGAACATTCATGGCCCAGTTTGTCCAAGTGAGTCTTCAGCTTACACTCTTCTTCCTGAGTTCTGTCCACTAAATACCACTTATTATTAAAAGTGTTCCAACTGGAATGGCAAATGAACAAATACGAATTTTATGCTGACTGGAATTGCTTTTTTATATGGTGCATATTACATAATCTGTTTTCTAGTTGTTCTAGAATAACAACTAGATGTTGTTCTAGCATAACCTATTGGTTTCTCACTGATTAGCAAGACACCTTTTTCATATATGTAGTTTTCATGCTTAGGTCTCTGGGATGTATTTTCCATTATAATAAGCATATTATTTGTCTTGCCCTAATACTACACACATTTTAAATTACTACAGTACGATTAGAGATTGGCAATGGATAAATCATCTCACCCAATTTTTCTGATTCTAAATATTCTTGGCCATTACCAGAAATTTGCTTTTCCTATGAGTTTTAGAATTCACTTAGCAAGTTTTACCTGCTTATTAACTAAAATTTTGTAAACTTTATAAATTAATTTAGAGATAAAGGATACTTTAAATGAAGACTTTAATTTCAATTCTTATAATCTAAAATATCCATAAATAAGTATTATAATTTCCCCTCAGTGGTCTTTCACATTTTAGTTAGATATATTGCTGGCTGTATTATAGTTTTGTTTGATATTATGAATGGTCTTTAAACATTTTTTTATATTCTAATTATTTCTAGTATATGAAAACATAATTGATTTTGTGTACTGAATTTATAAAGTAAAATTAATAAATTTTCTTATTTTCAAAGATTTTATTTATTTTTAGAGAGAGGAGAAGGGAAGGAGAAAGAGAGGGAGAGAAACATCAATGTGTGGTTACCTCTTACAAGTCCCCTACCAGGAGTAGGGGAGCTTGGTCTGCAACCCAGGCATGTGCCCTGACTGAGAATTGAACCTGCAACCCTTTGGTTCGCAGGCTCGCACTCAATCCACTGAGCCACACCAACCAGGGCTATTAAATTTTCTTATTGATCATATTACTCTATCTTTACTTTCCACTGAATTATGCAAGTATAAAATGTCATTAACCATAAATAATGAAAGTTTTTCTTCTTCCTTTTTAACCCTCCTCCTTTATTTTTTAAATAAGGCCAACAGTATATTGTTGACAATAAACATTTTATTCTTATTTTAGGGGAAATTCTTGTAATGTTTTTACATTAAGAATTAAATTATTCTAGGATTTGGTATATACTTTTTATTTATCTCAGACGTCCTTTTTTATACTTTGTTAAGAATTTTTTTAATTAAAAATAGTTGCTAAATGTCATCAGTTTTTTCTGCATCTAACAATTTTAATGTATTATATTTTTTGGTACTAAAACCTGTTTTTGCTAAAATGCAAATTTTAAATAATTTCTCTTAATCTGAGAAATGTACTTGTTATGAAAGTGGAATTCTTCAGCCAGGAAGAGAAATGTCCAAGATGGTACCTGCTTTGCAATATGTGTGTATGTGTGTGTATCCTCTGAATCAAATCCAATCATACAGACCCTTATAACTCACAACAGTAACAGTACCCAGAGTAATATCTTAATACTGTTTGGCAGCCAGTACTGGACAGAGTGATACCATCAGATCCCAATAGTTCTACCTATATATACAATGGAGTAGTAGCACGGGGACAGCAGCTCTGAAATTATGAACCCAGGAATTTATACAGGAGTTGAAACATCTGTTCCTCCTGCCTCGTGGAGAAAGTCAGAGAGGGCTTATTTTTTATTCTGGAATGTAAACAAATCCTTTCTTAGGAACATGTAGCAGTTTCTCTATTCCAGAATGTGAGTGTTTGGTATAAGGTCTAACAGCTGTAAAATTTGAAGATCACATGGTTTTAGAGAAGAAAAAATGGGGATATATTCTACAATTATAAAATGTCAGTTTTCTTGTTCAGGATGCTGGAAACTTGCAGAAATACCAAAACGCCCAGAAAGAATTGCCTTCCAACTGAAAGCTGCCTCTGAAGGCAGAAGCCAGAACCTATTTTTAGCTAAGGCACAGCAGTATGCTTAGGCTCTGCCAAACAGTAATACAAATGATGTTTTACTTGGGAAGAAAGAAACATAAAGAATTATATGCTATTCATAATCAATTTCTGGTGTAGCTGGGAAGCTTTGTAAGATGATCTCCACCTTTTAGAGGCTACAAGTTGGAATCCCAAGCTCAGTACCCTTTGTACATAAGGATCATAGTAGCAGAGCGACCGATCCCCCTGTCCAATTTTCTAGCCTGCTCGCAGATTTGGTTGCCTACTCACTCACTCTAGCTTCAGAAGTTTAACTGTTTGGGCCCACAGTTTAACCCATGTGCATTATATTAAGTACTAAAATTTAATTCCTAAATAATTTCTATTTTATCTGAGTTTGTTTGCTTAATACATAGCTGAGTGAGCAGGTGTGCTGAAATATCCCAGATATGTAGTTGCTTTATCAGTTTCTCTGATATGTAAATTTTAACTGTGTGTTCTTGATAAATTGTTCTTGTGATCTGTCCTTTTCTTTCATATGTTTTTGTAGTATTTCCACTATGTTTGATAATATAGTGGTTCTACCAGCCTTCTTTCCACTTATGTTTGTTCTTTATTTATATTATTTTACTGTAAAACTTGCTGTACCCTATGCTTTTTATTCTATGATCTTCTGACCTGTTCTATCATCTTTAGGATCTACCTTTCAGTATACTTATTGCCCCTTTATTGTAATGTCTTTGATCTCTGGTGGCTTTTAAGAATTGTGTGTTTTCTTAATGTTCTATCATGGAATATTATTAATAAGTACATAAGTATATTTTTAGTGTGAAGAGGTATGATTGTTTTGATTTAATCATCCTTAATCTTGTTCTGATTACAAATATGAGAGTCCCTGCCTTTCACAAAATCTGCCTCTATATTTATCTGCTTCTCCCTTTGGAATGTTTATTAGACAAACGGTAGAACATATGTTTCCAACCTTCACGTTTTTCATTTGGTTTTCTTCACCTACTTCATGTGATCTGTGTTAAACCCATTTTCTGAGTATCACCTTTACTACTGTGTTTTCAATTTCAGTTCTGTAATTTTTTGAAGTTTTTACTTTTTTTAAACCATGCTTGTAGCTAGTAATATTTTAAATTTCTTCTTTAACACTTATACTTATTAAAAATCTACATATATAATAATTTTTCTATGAAAGTCATTTTGAATATACTTTCACTAATTATGTTTCTTCTTATTCTAAAAGTGGAATGTTGCTGCTAGTTCTTTTCAATATGTAGAAAAATTCAAGTACATTTTTCTATGGCCTTGCTTATGGAAATATTTTGAAATATTATTGAAATATATTGTGTGTATGTGTCTCACCAAAGAGGTCTCATCTTTACTGCTACTAAATATTCCAGGAGAGTTACCATATTGGGACCATATTAACAAAAATGTCTAGGCTTAAGTTATATCATTTGTGAAGACAATGGAAATTTAAACTTTAATCCTTATTTATGGTAGCCCAAATTAATGAATCATCATAGGATCTGCTATAGGTTGAATGTGTGAGCTCTCCATCAATACATGTGTTGGAACCTAATCCTTATTGTGATTTTATTTTGAGGTGGAATCTTTGAGAAATGATTATGTCATGAGTGTGGAACCCAGAAAAAGAAGATTAGTGTACTTATAAATAAAAGAGACCCCAGAGACACTAGATCTGCCAGCATTTTGATTTTGAACTTCCTAATTTGAGAATTATGAGGAATAAGTGTTTGTCTGTTGAGTCATCCCATCTATATAGTATTTTTGTTATAGTAGCACATATGGTCTAAGGGCTTCCCTATTACTGATTATTATTAGTGTTGTTATTATATAATTTGTAACCAAGTTTTCATCCTCCATTCTTGCTAGCAGATTGAATCATTCTAGCCACTCTTTCCTGTGTGAAATCAAGTTTTCATTTTATCCGGGGTGTTGTTTAGAGACCTCTGTCAGGCACAGCCCCAAGTTGCCATCGCATTTCAAACATCTGCTAAAGCAAGAACATCTCTTCCCTAACAAAACCATAGTAGGAAAGCTTCTTCATCTGCTTTTCATTCTAGTTTTCACGTTTTTCTTCCTTCTAAGTCCCTGAGTAATATCTCCTTTACTTTGAAGACTGGGTTTATATATCGATAAGTAGACACAGTCAGTTCTTATTATTTGCAGTAGTTTTATATTTTGTAAACTCACCAGGAACACTAAATTAGCAATTTCTTGCTGGGAAAATACTGGATTGGGCGTCTGTGATCCCTGGAACACAGTATTTTTATCAACCGATCCATATGCACTTGTGTTTTATGTGTTTCTTTATAAAGAGATACTTTGTTAAAATATGTTGCTGATTCATTAACATTGAACTCACAGCCAGTAGCTGTATAACTCATCCCTGAACTAAGCTGCTCTAACACAGGCATTTTTTTTCTGTAAGGCATATCACAGGCATCTTGCACTTACAAACAACAAATCACATTCGAGCTCTGTGCCTTGAGGTGTGGGGGCATTTTCAACAGCAAAATCCTCCACAAAAAGCATGACAGTGAGAAAAAGGTGGCACTAAACAGACTGCTGAAAGGACACTTGTTTATAGCGTGAAAGTGGAAATAAGGCAGAACACCACCTCACCTGACGTCTGACCTCAACGGTGTATGTGCGCATTGGAAGAGAGTCGCGTTTTTAATTCTGTGCCTGTCCCCAGGTGACCAGAAAAAACATCAGGGAGCATTGATTTGGAGATTCCAAATAAATTTTAACAAGTAGGCAAATCCACAATTTGTGGATATACAATTCACACATGATGAGGTTCGATGTAGATAAGCAGATACATAGATAGAGATGAAGATATAATATACTGGCATCTCAAATTAGCAATAACATTTTAATGTTAGGAAATAAAAGTCTGAGACTCTATTTTGTATTTTAATAAACATATCCCACCTGGGAAAGATATTATAAACTTTCATATATTGGTGTGGGAATAAATTGATAAAATATTTTGAGAAGTGATTTGTCAACATATATCAAGAACTTTTAAAGGACCCATGGACACAGACAATAGGGGGTAGAACGTATGTGGGAAATGTGGGGTGGGCAGGGCAGGGGAGACTAATGGGGGAGAAAAGAGGGCAACTATAATTGAACAACTATAGAAAATAAAAAATAAAAATTAATCTAGTTATTACTCTATGGGAAACCAATTCTATAAAATTGTGAACAGATTAATATACAGATATATTCACTGCAATATTATATTTAAAGTATAAAAATTAGAAAGAAATGAAATACTCAACCACAAGATAATGCTTACATAAATTAGATGTATTTATGTAAAAATTATTGATTATTGTTTGAAATTAATACATTTAGTATTATGGAAAGCTTCTGATATAAAATAAGGTAAAGTAACAGGGATATGTATATCATGTATAACATTATATCAGTTGTATAAGTACTTCATAAAATTAAATCCTAAATGTTTATTAAATAGCTTATAGGTGTATATTTTCTGTACTCTTATTTGTTTTTACTAAGAATATACATAAATTGTGCTTAATGAGACAAAATTAATGGATATAAGAAGGAATTAGTTCCAGATGAACAATGCTTAGATATATTTATTTAGAGTCCTAGTTGATAATGAGGTATTTTTGGTGGTAGCTGATATGAATACATCCTCATCAATATACAAGGTCATGAGTAGGGAACCACCTGTGACATTGACACAGAAAATAAAATGTGAAAGGCATAGCACATGAGAATATTCCTCTCCTACTTTATCTTATTCATACAATAACTACAAAATCTCAAAACATATTCACAGAACCACAAATGGTGAAGATATACAAAAATTTTTAATGAATTCTTACTGCCTAAAAGACACAGTGTTTCTGCTTTCTTACTAAATTCTGAAAATAATTTTTATTTTGAATAGAATACTTAACAAGAGAAAATAATGATATATTGCGTGTGCAAGAAAATATCCATTTTGGTGAAGAGGCTCAAACACAGTAATGAGGAATTTGTAAAAGAATTATAAAGTCACCTTAAAGTTGTTATCATATAACTTAACAGTTATATGATAGTTATAGCAGTTATCTTTAATTTTTACACTAAATCGGCAATAGTCACCCACCTATTGGGAGAAAAGCTATTCTTTGAAATGATGTGAGCAAGACCTTAGAGAAAGAAGTGGATTTTGTATTTTTATAACTTTTAGGTAAAACATTTACGTGGCATGTTATTTTGCGCTTTAACAGGTCATGGTTTGTTCAAACGTCTCGTGCACATGAGATGGCCATTTAATGCTTTGCCTCTGTGAGTACCTGGCCAGGGACAAGATGTGTTTCCCTTTATTGAAAATTGATTCCTTGAGGAAATTTCTCTGCTTTCAGTTGTGAAGCTAATTAATGCTGAATTTCAATTCTAAAGCAAAGTTTGCAATTACAGAGTAGAAAAAAGATGTTGCCAAAATTTACAAAGAAAATGTGTTAAGAATCTTTTTTTAACAAAGCTGGAGGAAAAATGTACACTGACATTCAGAATTAACAGAATTTAAAAATTAAAATGTGATTTTTAAAAAACTTCAATTTCATTTGAATATTTCTAACTATTTCTAATACTTATATATATTTCTAAGTATTTAAAGCCCCTCAAATGTTTTGGCAGACATTAGAATATTACCATATAAAGACAATAGTATATTTTTGAAATAAAGTAAATAGGTTTGGGACATAACTAATTTTGAAAACAACAAATCTATTTAAGGGAAATAAAACTGGAAGTTTTTTCTTTGCACTCTCTTTTGTTATATTTCTACATTGTGGTCATTTTTTAATCTCCTTTTCAAATTTGAATATATTTTAAAAATCACATCCTGAGAATAAAGAATGATGAATAAAAATCCTTTCAATATATAAGCAGCTCAAAATTAGTAAACAGAAAAAATTTGTAATTAATGCAATAAGATTTTTGACTTTACTAAAAGAAATACTAATTTCCATAATTCCCATACCAAACTTGATGTCTAATGTGGAAAACTCTCTGCCTTTTTAATCACCATATGCTCCATAGAGAAATCTCTTGTCTTTTTTAGAACATAATTTTAACTTCCAAAATATATTATTCAACCTTCTTAGTTTCTTAATGTTATTGATGTTGTATAAGAAATGCAGTAACCTCAAATCTGAATCTACATCTATTGAGCTTATCGTTTTGTTTTGTACTGTTTTGTTAAGTGAGGCTATTTCTTCCTTGACAGCTATTTTCTAAAATTAAATGACCTTGACCCAGAGACACTGCAACCTTATTCTTAAAATTTACAAGGGACATTGGCCATTTTACAATCTACCTCTAACTTGGGACATTGCCAATTACATCTTGGCTGAAAAAATATCATTAGATTTGAATAAATATCATTAATAGAGGATGTTAAAATCACTCAGACTGTATTTTATGTATGACACATTTGGATTTGAACTTCCGAAACCTTTGTCAATATTTTTTTTAGTTTCAATTTATTTCTCTTTTGGTACAAAATGTATTCAAAATGCAATAAAAATATTTCAGAGTTAATAAAGGATTTGCAATGGGATTTTTTTTACTTCCCATAGCACTTACGCTACACTACAAATTTTTAACATCAATTATGTGAAAGCTTCTAATATAGTTTTAAATTTTCTTCTGGAGTTATAAAAAGAATATATGCTCAGTTAACTTTTTATTTCACTGCTGATTACATTAACAATGCCAGATAAATCTTGTTGTTCAACATTGAGGAACCATATAGGTTTGTTCAAGGTAAATGCTATATGTAATTTAAAGGTCAAGGAAAATGACACAATTGTTTCCAAGAAGCACTTAATATCACTTGACCATTAATTACCTTGCCTTAGAGAGATAAGGTAGGAAATTAAAAGAATCCTTTATACACATAATGAAGAGGCGGTGTATTTCAGGGGGAGGCACATTACTATTACGCTTACATGACACTAAATTGTGTTGAAATGGAGCCAGGTAGAGAAGGAAATAAACCTGTTACACTCTCTTTAGGTATGTTTCACCATTGCTAAGCAAATAAAGCATGTCTGTTCTTGAAGTTTTCTGCTATGATGAATGATAATATCAACAAGCCCTAGAATACTATGTATATCAAATGAGAACTTGCTTTCCACTTCAAGACAAAAACACTTAAAATCATTTCTGATATTCCTATGCCACTGTAATTTTGTCTTTCTTAGTGGAGGCTATACATCAGTGTGGATCGATTGGCATGATATGTGGCATAATAATTTAAAATACTCAATAGTGTTCATGGATTTAAAATAGCTCAATTTAAAGTACAGTCTCAGTACCGGTTTAAAGTAGATCAGTATTTCACTATCTCATATGCAATATGTTTATTAATATTTAACATGTATTTACTGATTAAAAATAAATGTTAGATACAATATTCTCTGTGGTATGTGATAGTAACTCTTTTTTAATAACAAATCAAAAGGAGTGACCTGTTGTGATTTGTGTAACTTACAAAAGGTGATAGTAGAAAATATGGCACCACCAAAAAAATGAAAGCCCTCATGAGGTCCCATTACCTAAGGTTTTTTTTTTTTTTTAATAATTGACCTTTCTATTCTAGACCTCACAATTTTAGCAACAAATATTTGGCATTTCTGTTCTCTTTAAAATATATGTAGTGGTTTTTTTTCCACTTTTCAATGAAAAGGCAGTTTTGTATGTCAGGAATGACGGGAAGCAGAGGATGAATGAAATAAACACACCAGCCAGAAAAAGTGCCAAAGATTCCCTACAATGCAATGTTGATTATCACTACCAATCTTTTCTCCTGAAAGAAATATGGGTCTTACTTCAGATCTGGTGTTCCTTCTTCTTTTCTTCGTGCTGTTTCTAATTGATCCATCTCTCATATCACTCATATTTCGTGTCTCTGTACCCCATAGCTCTTGCCAGGCTGCCGTAGTTGCCCTTACAGGGAGTTTTGGTTTTCTGTGTATAACCTATATATTCACAACATTATAGTCTTACAAATTTTTCTGCTATTCACATCCAGACACCTGAGTTTCAGAGGTTCACTCATCAGTGCACTACTGTTCCTTCAAAGTGACTAGTTACTGAATTTTTTGATGCAGCTAATATAAAAACCATCCTTGATTACATAATATGACAATGTGATGTTGTGAAATCTCTGAAACACTTTTTCTCATACTATCAAAGACTTCTAACACTTCCGTTTCGGTGGCTTAACCTGACTGCTAGACCACTTGCAGCTTCTTTAGAGCTTGGCTGCCTCACCCTCTATGCACTTTTACAGTTGAAATGTGTTGAATGGAAATGTTAATTTCCTCCCATAACTGTTAGTTGCTCGCACAACTCCAAGGCTTTCTGTGAGCAAAGACCCCTGCCAAGCTCAGGCCCTTGTATTTGCCATTCTTATACTCTGTGTCATTAAATATAACTGAAATGTGTGTTGCTCACTTGGATAAAAAATAAACCACCTACAAGAACTTTTAAATGTAAAAGAGGAAAATTAATCTTGTATACATTTTGTGCTATAGTTACCTTAAACATATGTATCTTATTCACTGAAACCTGAACTTTTTTATTCATGGCTAAGTAGAGAGTCATTGTTCTAGACTATCCAATTTCTTTTTTTTTAAGTATATTTTATTGATTATGCTACTTCACTTGTCCCAATCATTTTATCCCCTTTATCCCCCTCTTCCCTGCACCCCCTTCTCCAGCATTGCTTCTCCCTTAGTTCATATCCATGGGTCGTGATTTGGCTTCTCCATTTCCTACACTATTCTTAACCTCCACCTGTCTATTCTGTGCCTACCTGCTATGCTTCTTATTCCCTGTACTTTCCCCCCAATTGTCCCCCTCCTCACTAATAACCCTCCATGTGATGTGCATTTCTGTGATTATGTTCCTGTTCTAGTTTGCTTAGTTTGTTTTTGTTTGTTTGTTTTTCAGATTCAATTGTAGTTGTGAGTTAATTGTCATTTTACTGTTCACAGTTTTTGATCTTCTATTTCTTACACAAGTCCCTTTAACATTTCGCATAATAAGGGTTTGGTGATGATGAACTCTTTAACTTTATCTTACCTGGAAAGCCTTTAGCTGCCCTTCCATTCTAAATGATAGCTTTGCTGGGTAGAGTAACCTTGGCTGTAGGTCCTTGTCTTTCATGACTTCAAATACTTCTTTCCAGCCTCTTCTTACTTGTAAGGTTTCTTTTGAGAAATCGGTTGATAGCCTTATGGGCACTTCTTTGTAGGTAACTGTCTCCTTTTCTCTTGCTGCTTTTAAGATCCTCTCCTTACCTTTAATCTTGGGTAACTTAATCATGACGTACCTTGGTGTGTTCCTCATTGGGCCCAAACTCTTTGAGACTCTCTGAGCTTGCTGGACTTCCTGGAAGTCTATGCCCTTTGCCAGATTGGAGATGTTTTCCTTGATGATTTGTTCAAATAAGTTTTTAATTTCTTGCTCTTCCTCTTCTCCTTCTGGCACTCCTATGATTTGGACGTTGCAGAGTTTAAAGTTGTCACAGAGGTTCCTAAGCCTCTTCTCATTTTTCTGAATTCTTGTTTCTTAATTCTGTTCTGGTTGCATGCTTAATTCTTCCTTTTGTTTCAAATCATTGGTTTGAGTCCCAGTTTCCTTCCCTTCACTGTTGGTTCCCTGTATATTTTCCTTTACTTCACTTTGTATAGCCTTTATTTCTTCCTGCATTTTGTGACTGAGCTCAGTTATTTATGTGAGCATCCTGATTACCTGCGTTTTGAACTCTGCATCAGATAGGTTGTCTATCTCCTCATCTCTTACTTGCTTTTTGTTTGTTTGTTTTTCTGGAGTTTTGATCTGTTCTTTCATTTGGTCCATATTTCTTTGCCTCAGCACACCTATTATGTTGTAAGGGGCAGAGCCTTAGGTATTTGCCAGTGTGAGGCAACCCTCTTTGCTGTGATGTGGTGCTGTCTGTGGAGAAGGGGTCCAAGAAGGAACAATGTCAGTTGCTAGGCTCTCACCCCACTTTCCATCACTTCCCTTGCTTCCCACAAGCAGATTGTGTCCTTTCAGGTCCTGATTCCCAGGTTGTGGGTTTGTGTACATTCTAGGACCCCATGGGTCTCTCCAGCTGACTCTCCTGTGAGACTGGAAGTTTCCTCTGCTGCCACAAACCCCATAGATTTTTACAGCCAGAGGTTCTGAGTCTTTAGTTTCAGGCTGAAACCCTGGGTGGGTTGCATGGTCTGTCCTATTCCCCAATTGTTCTTCCCAGCTTATCAGCCGGCAAATGTGGTACTGCCACCTCACCTCTGCTGTCAGCCAGTAGCTGTCCTGTGGCAAGGTATCCGCCCAGGCTGCCCCTTTCTATCCCTCCTATCGTTCTGGATGAATGTTTCTTTAATTCCTTGGTTGTGGGACTTCCATGCAGTTTGAATTTCTGGCAGTTCTGGTTGTTTTTGTTTTTAAATTGGTTGTTATCCTTCTTTTGGTTATGTGAGGAAAGGAAGCATTTCTACCTATACCTCCATTTTGGATGAAACTCCCAATTTCTATAACTAATATTTTAAGTTCAAGCATAATTAATTTGTGTAGATGTAATACTTGTCTAATAACAGCCTGCTTGGGAATGTAGGTTCTCTGAAAACATTTATGACAATGTGTAGACACTTCTTCATTTATAAATACATACATGTCAAGATTCCTATTTGCAAATGAGCAGTAGCTGCCATGTGTTCATTGTAGCCTATTTGAATTTTTTTGGACTCAAGGATGGAACCAGACTTCCCTGCCTCCCTTCTATATACTTGTGTCCGTGCCCAGTTATCTGACAGTGTTATCTGCCACTTTCTTCATTCTATCATTAACTTGATATGGATAAACTTGGGGACCTATCATAACACTCACACAAAATAGCCGGACCTGCACCTCTGAACTACTGATCAAGAATTTTCATGTGAACTATATAAAATGAGCCACTGATTTTTTCATGCTATGCATTTCAGGTATAACAGTTACATACCTAATATGGATTGTAGCAATATTGCAATAAATTCATACAATGCTAGTTGGAAAAATACCAAATATATGAAATGTCAAAATATTAAATCATATTTCTTTAAGTAAAGCTTAATGATTTGATTTAATTTATTGATTTGTGTTTGTTTCTAAAAACAAAAATATTGTACTTTAATATTTGATGTTTGGCTGCTAATGTAAAGAAATAATGTCATGTTTTATGTGTTATTTTCAGAAATTGATATACAGCTTTGAGTAATGTAAATTTGTTTCTCATTTACAGTGTGCAACTTTTATGAATACTATGTGCTAATTTATAAATTCCTTTTGCTGGGTCCAACTGATGTACATATCAGAGTTCCTGTTAACATTTAATGTATGAAAAAGTATGTCAAATTCATAAAATTTAACATTTTCATATTGTCTTAGAAGTTGTTTACACATTTCACATAGTTTTGTGTAAAAATGTTGAGAGGAATGACCCCACACAAGCCCCCTTTAACAGAGACCCAACCCAGCGCTCTGAACCTCGGCCTTCGTGCTTCATGAACTGGCCCAGGTAGTCACTTTAAAGTCTCATTTGGCATTGCTTACATTATGCTCTGTAGTTCATGTTTAACTCAGATCAGTATTTTTAACAGATGCTTTTTAAAATGCCAATGCAATTTTCAGCTGCAATCACTGAGTCAGGGTTTAAAATCCAACATCTGGCACTATATGTCAGTACCTGAGGTAAATAACACTTTTAGTGATGTACTTGTCTGGCCCAATAAATGTATTCATTTGAAACTGTCATTGGTAGATGCTGTGATTTATAACAGGTCCTGCTTCTTCAAACTATGCCAGCCACCATTCTTTAGAATATTTAAAACAAGAGTTATGCTAGTTTCCCTACACAGTCTTCTCTAATGGCTGGTTACTGGAACAGGAGGACTAGAGAACAGGACTTGAGTAATGAAATAGAACAGGTTTTAGGAAAAGTAGTCAGATGATGATACAGAAACTAACAACAGTCAGGTAAGGCAGCCAATAGCTTCTTTGTCATCACATGAATATTTTGTTGTTTGTTTTAATATAGATGGAATCACTGGATCTTGCCTGAAAAGCTTATTAAAACAGTTTTATTAGCAATACACATGTAAATGTATATTTTTGAGTTTTTGTGAAAGATATTTTCCAGAAGAAACTGAAATAAGAAAATGACTATTTTCCATGACATAAAATGAGAAAAAGACTACTGTGAGCAATAAAACAGAGTGCATTGAAACAGACCAGTGTATCAAGATAAATAAAATAAAATAAATTAGAATAGCCTAGTCAATAACAAGCTATAGACCTACTTTTTGCTTTTGAAAATGCACTATATTTAAGATAATTATAAATGATATGTGTTATTTTTATTGTAATAAAAGAACTATGATACAAAAATATGTTTTACTAGATCAATAGGTTATAAATAATGAAAATTTACCTTTAATAGTGAAGATTGTGAGAATAGTGAATAGTGAGAAACAACTCACATGTTTTTAAAAGTCTCATGCTCTACCAACTGAGCTAGCTGGGTGCCCTTTAACTCACATGTTTTTATATGTGATTTTCTACTAGCACAAAAATTTTGCTACTATTTAAAATATAACTCTTGTTTATTCATCTTATTGTTCTTGATTTGTAGCTAGCTTCTTAAAGGGCAATGGAGTAACTATTTTCTGTTTTCTTAGTAATCTGTTTTCTTGGTAAATATTTACTAGCACAGCACATTAAAAAAATTAATCTATCTATGGTACTATGATGATTATGCTTCTAGATTTATCACTGGAAGAAATTTGTCAAATATACTAAAAAAGAATTTCTTATACAAAATAATATTTTAGGTTATAAAGAGTAACAGACATAAAATTTATATAGGAGCATTGTACTAACTCATTCACAAAATTGTTAATATGTACTATGACTTTGTAGTATGATCAAAGAAAAAGAAAATGTGTTTTCACTTCTACACAGCATATGATTATATATACCAAATGAGCAGAAGGTTGGTATCATGGCATGAAAATATGAGGTGATACACATACAGATAGCTCATGTCATGTTAATTATTAGTAGACAGCCAAACATTCCTGCTTTTCTCAACAGTATGAATAATCACAAAGCATGTCATGGGCTTACTCAGCCACAGCCTCTTTCTGCTATATTGACTTAGTTTAGTTATGACTGGTGTACTTCATTTTACATGGTTTTCAACTGATGTGAGTGGTGTATGTTTGTGAGTGTGTGTGTGTTTGGACTCCGAGGAGTGTAAGAAAATGTGTATTTAGGTCGATTTTAAGATGCATGCAGCTGGACACTGATTTTATCAGTGCTTACTTTAGTAGTAAAATATTTTCACTATTCTCTGGTCCCAATTCCTCATATTTAAACCATTTTTATAGTTTTGGTAAGTATTATGGGACAGCATTACATGAATCAGTGGTTAGTCATTAATAGTCATTAAAGTATATAGTGAGCTATATTTTGATGGTGAGGGTTATATTTTTGAATATAGAGAGATGCTACCAGGTTATCTGAAGTGCCAGAGAGTTTCTTAAATGTATTGAGCGTCTTTAATGCCAGAAATCATTAAAGAAAAACAAGGAGTTGTTTAAATCCTTTAGTTACTCCATTGCCCTGTACAAATCCATCCCTATGCAAAGCCATGCACTCCTCAGGGAGCAATGCATTCAAAATGAACCTTTGCTTTTCAAAACAGCCTATAATAAACTGTGTGGATCTGAGCACCAAAATGTTAAGCTTCAATTCCTGAGACTAATGCTCCCTTGTACAATCAAATTTATGAATAACAGTTCATGATGAATTACTTTTTAAAAAATAAATCAATAAAATATTTTTAAGTTATGCAGCTAAAGGAGAATGTCAACAAATACAGAAGGCATAAACCATTTCTGTACTTCTGTGACTTACAATGACTAACATTTTTAAAAAATGTAGTAAAGGGTGATAAATAGTGATGGCAGGAGACCATACTTGGGGTGGTAGACACACAATACTACATACAGATGACATATTATAGAATTGTACACCTGAAACCTATATGGCATTATTAACCAGTCTGCCCAATAAATTATAAATGTGTACATATATAAGTATATGTGTATATATATCAGAGCTATAGAAATAATATTTACAAGTTTATAATATTTTTTCTTTTAACTCATGCTTCTATTGTGGAACTGCCAGTATATATTTGGATGCTAGGGACTAAATATAATTTTACCAGGAACAGTTGGTTTGGGGTATGGTGTCCAGCTAAATTTGTTACTAGGTTTGCTGGATAATATTATTAATTTTATTGTTGTTTTGTATTGTTTCTAAACATCATCAATTTAAAAATAAAACAAATAAACACTTGTTAGTTAATAATATTACTTTAGGCCTAAACTGTTCATATATTGTATTTCATTTATGATTGCATTGGGTTTTCTTCCACTTAAATGGATCAATTTAAGCTTGTTAATTCAATTTATACATATGTTCTGGACTTGTTTTTATACTCAATTATTCTCACTTTTTCTAAATACAATTTAATAATATTGAATGTTGAATTTTGTCTTACTTATTAAGATCTCTTAGTGTCCTGGTCCCACAGAACACCATACATGAGTGGCATGAAGGTCGTTTGTGACTGTCAGTGTCATCAAAAGAGAAACCCTGCTGTCCACGCTGAGGAGAAGCAGGTGACCTTCTTGACAACACACATTGCATTCATTTCCTAGGTCTCCTGTAACAAAGTATCACAAACTGAGTGGCTCGAACAACAGGCACTTATTGTCTCACAGCACAAGGTGTCCACAGGAACGGGCTCCTCCTACAGGCACTGGGGACACGTGTGTTCCAGGACTCTCTGCTGGCTTCCCATTCTGTGCTGCCAACGTTTGGTGTTTCCTGGCTTGCAGACACTTCACCCCAATCTCAGCATTCATAGAGTGTTTTCCCTGTGTGGGTTCTGTTTATGACATAGCCATATTCGATTAAGGCCCACACTAATGGCCTCATCTGAATTACATATGCAATGACTCTATTTTCAAGTAAGGTCACATTCAGGGTAGTTGGGGTTAAGACTCCAATACACCTCCCAAAGGTGTCTAATAAAGAAATAAAGTCAATGGCACTTTATAGACTCAAAGCCACATTGCATTCTGTCCTAGCGTCCTTAGAAAATGCTTTGTTTAAAAAAGGTTGGAGTTTTAACTAGCTTATGACAGATGCTTCATTATTTTCCTTTGAAATAAAATAAAAAACCTTATAACAAAAAGCATTCTTCATGATATCAATTCCTTAAAGATTTTAGTCCCATTTTTTGTGATTTAAAGGTAGCATTAGGGAGCAGTGATCATGAGAGAGCACAGATTATTCATGAGAAAGGATTTTGAAAGTTATCTATGTGTGTCAAAGAACTCTTTTCGGTTTTGTTAGAAAATGATCTTATTGTTAAAAAGTCTTGGTATTGTTAACATGTTTTAGGTATTTCTGATTACTTTCTATTACTAGTCAACACTATTTTCTGCATCTTTTAAAATTTTAATTTAATTATATTCTCTAACAGAATATTCTCTAACAGAAAGAAAAGCTAGTAAGTCCTCAAATAAAAGAATTCTTCCTATATATTTTTGTTCTCTTTTTCATAGTAGACTCTTTATAAAGGTAAGGGTTATGTTATTTTTTAAGTTCAAATAACAGAGCACAGTTTTAATACTTCTTTTATTTTATTTTTGTGTAAAATGTGGAAACAATTCTCTAGTTCTCTCACAGAGGATATTTTTGTCCTGAAAACACTTCTGCGGGGCTCCTAAATGACTTCCACTCGTGTTGTGTACATTGAAAAGGTCATGCTCAAACATCTCTTTCATTACACAGTCCATTAATCAGGAAATCACTGCCTAGTTCTACTTGAAAGTTCTTAATGTTAGTACTTTCAGTGTGGTTGGAAAGTTGTAGATTTTTTTTACCCCCAAACAGTCTTTTCGATTCTTAATAGCACCAACAAAATTACTTGTGTCTTTGATGGGTGTAATTTTTAACAGAATTGTGTTGCTGAATTACTATGATCAAAAAATTCTGGGGTTTGATCACTGCTTGTGCCTATCAGTCTATACTTATCTCTGCCACATCCACGTGTTTTCTAAAGATAGTGACCAACAAAGATAAAACCACTGAGCAGCTAGTTCATCATCTGATCATAAATTTATTTCATTCTAAATTTAGTAACCATTATACCTGGAAAAATGATTAGCATTTTACTGGGTCAAATCATTCCATTAATCTTAATATAAAATTCTGTTTTTACCTTAAGCAACTCTTCCACTTTTTAAATCATTTGCTCATTTTCTTTTCCTCTTTCATGAATCAAGGTAGAACCTTAGATGATAACCAATAACTTTCATAATACAGATGGGTTAATGACAGCTATGTCGGAGAGAGGAAATCATTTGTTTCTTTTATACTATGAGACTATTGTGTAAAATAAAAAAGACACAAATCCTGCTCTTAGACCTTCCAAGTCAAGAGTATCTCTGCATATTCTATCATTTTGATTCTTGCATCTAATTATCCTCATCGTCTGATGGTTTGTCATTAGCTTAATTCATTTGTCTATAATGCCACATATACTATTCATAAAATAATTTTACACTCTCAGGTAGCTTAATTGTATTTATTGCATTAATTGTGTTATTGCTTAAGTTGAAAAGAGACTACAAGTTACAAAATCATTGCACTCATTTTCATTATGTTATAAAGATCTCCCATTATTATACCTAATAAAATATATGTAATTCAATTTTACTTGGCACTGGTTTACATGACATTATAATTTTCAAAGTAGAGAGTTAGTAAATGGATGTTATTCAGTTAGATTAAAGTTCATTTTAGTAACTCTCTGTATAACCTATGTCATCTTTAAAAATCATGCTCTTTCATGATTTGAAATGTGATGTTTAGAGGACTTTCTTTGTTCATCATTTACTAAGCCTCTATCATTTTATCTGATTTATATTATGAAAGTTTCTGAAAGCACATCAAGGTTTTTCCACAGTCTAAAAATTTTGAGTGATAAATGTTGTGATATAGTTACAAATTAAAACAAAAACACTGACTTTAAACTTCGTTCAAAAGTGATAGAGGGCCCAAATATTACCACACTTACTCAAATGAATATTACATATACAAACACACATATATACATATATTCAATTAGAATATAAGATTAAGACTTTTTTATGGGAAAGGACTAGTTAAAGAACATATATGAACTGATGGACATGGACAACAGTGTGGGGATTGATTGATTGTAGGAGCTGGGGGTAGGTAGGCTGGACGGAGGAAGGCAAAGGGGGAAATTGGGATAACTATAATAGAATAACAATAAAAAGTATTTAAAAGATTAAGACTTTATAGAAGAAGTTAAAGAATAAAACTCATATCAAAATGTGTCCACATTTATCCAGTCCTCAGCACCATGGAGAGCGGTCCTGTGGGTCTGGAGCTGACACTTTTGAGCCGGCAGCTGCTTCCCAAACTTCCAAAGGGGTGTTGGTGAGGCTGATTTGGAAAGGATCAAAATAAGTTCGATTAAAACCAGCTGCTACTGTCAGTGAGAAATGCTACCGGGAGTCATTGACAGAAACAGCAAGCGAAGATGCAGGAGCAAGTCTTTATTCCTCTTCCTGATTTCCAGGCTCCCTCTATTGTCCATTATTAGTGTAATGTAACAGAGAGCCAGCTGGCAAAGAAAAAAAAATGCAATTTGCAGATTCCCATACCCAGCATCACAAAGTAGGACATAGATCATTAGGTTCAGAGTTGAAAGAAAATAGTTTAACAACTGGCAGACTAATAATAAGCCAACAGGCTTGCTGAAGCATCAGTCACCACTGCCTTCTGTATCTGTAGATGCTCTTGCTCTGGTCAAGCCTGTCAACATCCCTCTGGCAGTGAGGCAAGAGCAGTGTGCTCTGAGCCTTGGATGTGGGTCTCAATGCCCATCCACCCCATCTTTTCTCCAGAAGTGTCCTTGGCCAAGACCCTGACTTCTAACCAGATCCAACTCTGGCGCTTGAGGTAATTTTTATAAGATTTGTTTTGTTTTGCCAGACATCTTTAAAATCAATGATATTTTAGTTAAAACTTCTACGTATACTTTCAATGGAAAACAATATAACTGAACAAATAAAACAAAATAAAACTATAAAATATTCAAAGTTTAGGATGATCTAGATCTAATTATATTAAATCATTTTATAAAATAATAATCCTGCTTAAAATGCCCCCCCACAAAAAAATAAATAAAAGTTAACAACCAAAGAAAAGTACAGAGTCCAAAAATGTAAAGACCATTAGTGTCATAATGGGGATGGTGCAGATTTGTGGGTTTTTTTCTCTTAATAAAATCCCTCTTCTCATAAAACATTGGCCTTATAGAAGATTAAAATGAAATAGGTTCAAGTTCTGAATTCTTTATTTAACAGTTATCAATTATTAATCATCTAACTTTGGGGAAATTCATATAACTACCCAAAGGCTGAGTTTTGTCACCTAAAAAAAATAAGTTATAATAGTAACTTAGTGGTGTTTGGAGGCTAGATATGCTTTTTTTAAATATTATGGTATATATGATACAACATACCAGTCTTCACAAAGGATGTATGATCATTTTGAAAAATTTCAAACTAAATATATAAAGAAAATGTGTTAGGTTTAGTAAATAAATAGTTGATAGGTTAGCTAGACTTTAATTAATTTTCTTAAGAAATTAGTTTTTTCCCCTCTGTGATTCTCTTAGCTCCCCATTCTTCATCTTTCTTTTATCCCTTATTTTCACAAAAATTTTTCAAAGTCCTGAGCTCACGTATGTGCCCACCACTATGTTTAATGAAAAGAGAGCTTTTCTTCACCAAACAAGATGTAAAAGACTTAGTCTCTGACTTAGCCACCCTAACTTACATGCACAGACTTCAACCAACGGAGGAAAACAAGAGACTATCACAACTGATTGACTAAAAATATCACAGGAAGTATGAGTTTTAAGTTAGGTTTTATCAAGATTGTCTCTCTGTTTATATGCGGTCTTCATAGCTGCCTATTGTTCTTTTGGCTTCTTTATTTATTAGATATGCTTCCCTCAAGTTAGTGATGTAGCCACCAGTAGCCCAGGCTCCATATTATTATGTCCCCAATTTGAAAGGAGAGAGCTGATTTTTCATAACCATTTATTGAAAACCCATGACTTCATTCTTATTAAACAAAGTTTATCTGAAATAATTACATTGTAGTGGGGATGATAGAGTATATCTGATTGGCATGGAATAATCACAGCCCAATTCTGGATTTAAGGGTAGAATCAGCTAGGTAAAGTTAGATGCCCAGAAATTGAGGATGGGGGACCACCAAAATATCCATTGCAAACTTGTATGGGAGCAGTGATTACAAAAGTGGTCAACTAACGTGATAATTGCCTTAAAAAGACTAATACTGAGTAGGAGATAAATTACATTTTATTTCAAATGAAAATCATCATGAAAGCAAAATAGAACAATCAATTTTTAAAAATCCACATGTATATTTATGCCTATTTAAACAATATCATGAGACAGAATTTAAAAAAAGAGAAATACATTTATTCAGTCCTCATTGTGTCAGTGAATCTGCTGTTATTAATATAAACACTGTGATCAAATTCTGCTAATAGCAAGTCCCACTCAAAACTGAGTATGCAATCCAAGCTAGAAAAAATATAAAAAAAGGGAATAAACAGAAATACATATAAGTAAAATTACCAGGCCAGTGAATAAACATATGTTCAGCTTTAGTAAATGAAGTCAATCAGTATTTGAAAATTATTGCACCTATATTTACCTTTCTACTATCTGTACATGTTGTTAGGTAGGTATTATGTATTTAGGTTAGTCTTGAACATGTCAGAAAGACAGAGGCAAAAGATACATCCAAAAGTAAGGATAAATAATGAAGCAATGTTTCATCACAAGAATAAGATCATTTGTTATTTATTATAATATTTTTTCTATTTTAAGTGAGGTTTATAATATATTCTATCACATATTACAAACATAAATGACATATATTTGATTCTATAGAACTACCAGCTATAATATAAATACAGAGTAAATTTTATAAATTATAAAATAAAATAACATCTTCCCAAAATTACTCCAATGAATTATTAAGCCAGTTACTAATCTCTAGGAGCACTACCAATTAGAAGACCTTAAAAAAATCTCTGTATATTTAATGGGGTTTAAGTCTATGAGAAATAAACTAATAAAAACTAGTCAAGGTTATACTAAATCTTCAATCATCTGGATTTTCCCCTTATTGAAGATATTTCTGACTGCCGCAGTACTGCCACGTATTAAATTCAGGTATCCTCTAACATAAAGTTTAAAGTATAAGTTTGCATATTTTCAATAATATGATCTTAAGAAATGGACATTTGAATGCAAGGAAATTTAACATATGGAATATTCTTGTAATGTTAATTGTTCAAGTCTAGAGAATAGTGTTGATTATGATTTCTCTCTCTTAATATTTACTATAATACTTGGTATTTATAGGTATAAATTACTTAATGCTTACTTTGGAATACTGCTTAATAATGGAAATACTTAAAACATAATATTCTTACCAATGTACATGTATAATTATGTAACTGCTGTTACATACTTTGTATTAACAAGTTTGGAATATAGTTTTTACCTTCACAATGAAACATGCATCCAACATTATAGTTTACTTCTATTTTTTCTCACACTTAACTTTACATCCATAATGTACAATATAAGAACTTACTTAGAGGAGCTATCAAAGATATTTTGCTTATTTAAGTGAGTATCCATAGGCATATCTGCCAATTACTGCATTTATTTTACTGTATATTAGTCTTTTCTTATTTCAAGCTAAATAATCACATTGTTAAAATGTATATCATATAATATACTTTTATATATGTATATACAAGGTCTGTCTGGAAAAAATCTAACCATGGACTTTGTGCAACATTGATATAACCTGGCAGCCAAAGAGAGGGGGCTGTAACGTGCACGAGTGAGCAATGATGATTTCACTGTACTAGTCAGTGGGGGTGGTAGACAACACTGCGTGAGCACGCGTACTGTGTGGTTATATTCAAAATGACTGAGTAAAAGAATGAATCTGCATCAAACTACATTAAACTTGAACACTCCTCCACTGAAACTATTCAGATAATTCAGAAGGCTTCTGCTATGAGCAACTGAAGACTGACAGCTTTATCAAGACAACGTGCACGCTTATGCATCACGTCTTGTGCAATTTTTTGGTGAAACATCAAATTGCCAGGTGATTCAGACCCCTTACAGCCCAGATTTGGTACCTTGTAACTTCTAGCTTTTCCCAAAACTAATATCACCTTTGAAAGGAAAGAGATGTCAGACCATGGATGAGATTCAGGAAAATCTCATCCATGGGGAAGCTGGTGGCGATTGGGAGAACTGTGTGAGGTTCCAAGTTGCCTTCTCTGAAGGAGACTGAGGTGCCATTGTCCTATTTACAATGTTTCTTGTACCTTTTCTGTTCTTCAATAAAAGTCTTTATTTTTCGTATTACATATTTGGATACCTCTGGACAGACCTGCTATATTAAAATTTATATGTATGAAAGTTTGAAGTTCAAGAGTGGATAAAATTATCAAGAAACAAGATATATCTATTTCCACAGGCTACTCTAAAAAATGGTTAAATTCTAAACCTTTGATATTGGAAATAGCAAAAATGAAAAATGTTTTCTGAGAAGGATTCTTTTAAGGGTATTTATTACCTGTCTTTTTTACCATAAAAGACTACTTTTATGACTTCAGTGTGTCACACTTTCCTGAGTCTGTATTATATATTGTGGATAATGAAGGAATATGCTAGTTCCCTTTTAGTCTTGGTTGAGAAGAATAATGACCAGATAAATTTATTTATGAAGTGTAGAGCATTTGAGTCATTACTTCATTGTAAATTGTACTGGTAACAATATTTGCATTAAGGCATACATTCTAAAGTTTTAAGTCACATTTTATATACTTTGATAGTAAGTTTCTATGTATCCAGATAGAAGAGTAAATTAGAATAAATAGGGTCTCAACTACTGAGGGCTAATCAAGAGATTTTGGTGTAACAAACTCCACATTAAGTTGTAGCAATTAAGATTCTGAAGCCACAGTAAAAGCAGAAGAAGAATCAGTTCCTTAAGGCGCAGTAGCCCATAGAACAGCACAGATCTCTTTGCTTTCTGCAAAATATTTGTATCAATATTGTACAGTTATTAAAATCAGGATATTTTCCTCATATGATCTCTTTCATACTTACAAAGGCAGATGTATGTGCAGCCTGTAATATATTGTTTAAATGCTGCCAAATGCTTTAGCTTGCCTTTATCACTTATGTCTTTGTGCTTTTCTCATTAGATTTAACTTAGTATTGAAAAACCAATGGGGATGCAGTGGCATATGGCACGCAGTAGATGCAGATAATATGCTGTTTCCAAGGGCGGTGATACACACTATACTCGTCTGCTTAGATTCAAGTCCCAGCCTCCCTTAATGCACAGCATATGAACTGTTTGGCACCAATTCATTTCTGTCTCTTTGCCCAAATCACAACAGTAATGCCTGTACCTTATTTTTATTTTATTTTATTTTTTCCAGGTACTGGCAGTTAAGGTAAACACTTTTTACTATTGAGATCCTATCACAGACAAATGTAAAGCATTAGGAAATGCAACCATGCACAGAAATCACCGAGGCTGTTTTTGTACCTTACATGAAGTACACCAATGGAAATTTCAGTAACGCATTAAAATGTGCTTATACTTTGAGCTTACTTTGTGGTAAAAATAAAAACTAATACAAAAAGTCAAACTCATAGACCACAGCACATATCTGTAGTACATATGTATACTCTAGCCATTATTTTTAAGACTAATTATTACTTTATTGTGGTAAAATACACATAACATAACATTTATCATCTTCATCATGTGTAAGTGTACTGTTTAGTGGGAATGAGTACATTCACATTTGTGCACTCCTCACCACCATCAGCTCCGGAACTTTTTCAACTCCCCAAACCAAAATCCCACGCCCACTGAACAATACTTCCCAACACCGGTTCTCCCAGCCATGGGAACCATCATTCCACTTTTTCTTTATAAATTTGACTATTCTGGGTGTCTCACATGAATGGAATCATATGATATTTTTCCTTTATGTTTGGCTTATTTCACTTAGCTGAATGTCTTCAAGTTTCATCTATATTGTAGCATGTGTGGGAACCACTTTCTTTTCCAGGCTGAATAATATACCATTTCGGGACATATCACATTTTGTTTAGCCAGCCCTCCATCAGTGGACACTTGGGTTGCTTCCAGCTTTTGGCTATTGTGAATAGCACTGCTATGAGTATCTGTATAAAAATATCTATTCAAATTCCTGCTCTCAGTTATGTGGGATGTATACTCAGAAATGGAATTGCTGCATCATGTGAAATACTTCTATGTTGGGTGGGTAGGGTGGGGGAGAGTAATAGAGGGAAAATGGAAATGGGGACAACTGTAATTGACAACAAAAATAATGTAGATAATGACAGTCACATAGGTAAGATAACCATATGAAAACAATAAATATTGGAAGCCAGGAGACTAAAAAACATATTCTTATGAAATGTTAGTCTTAATTGAAACAACGATGAAGTACCACTTCACACCCAGTAGGACAGCTATTGTCAACAAAACAGACAGGAAGCGTGGGGTGGGTGAGGGTGTGGAAGTAGTTGGGACCCTGTGCATACTGGTGGGAATGGCCGTGGTACAGCCACTGTGGAGAACAGTGTGAGGGCTCCTCAAAAAATTAAATATACTTTAGCCATTATTTCCATGAATGATAGTTTTGGAAAATTTTCATAATGAGGTCCCTCTTTGCTTTACTAAGTGATTCCAAAAACATATATGAGTGTATATACTCTTTCTTAAATATTTTCTCTAGAAAATATAATATTGAACCTCAGATGTCTATAGCATAATGAAATACAGTTTATTCTATTAATTCTCCCCTTGGAGGTCCAAATATGTGAAATTATTTCACAGCAATGATCCTTAATATAATTAGACTTATATAAGTTAATAAGTTGGCCACATTAATGCAAATGTGAGCCACGACTGGAAGAAAGATGCTAATGCTAATGATTAGAACTGAAGATGCCCCCCTTTGCACTCCTTTATTTTCTCTCTAAACTCAATGGTAAGTGTGTTCTCATTACTTCTTATACACTAGGTGATGAATTATTTGATGTCTTAGAGGAACTTGAGTTAAAAAAAAAAAGCTAGGTATGAAAATTACTTACAGTGCAATTCAGTCTGTTCAATAGTAAATGCATGAACAAAGAGCTAAGTCACAGACGATAACGACCAGCACAAGGAGAGGAGTGTTTCAAAGAAGAGGTAACATTGGGTATTAATGTTTATTTAGCTGCTTTTATTGAGTGTAAAATTAGTGAATTTTTTTACCTAGTATTGATTGATCTTTTAATTTGACAAAGCAGGAGTAGAGAGGGAAAAGGAAAGGAGAGGGTTCAAAGATTGCTGTCAGTACCAAGCAACAGACTACCTGACTTTGCTAATAACATGTGTGAAAGTAGAGGTTTCATACTGGTATGTCTGTTCATCCGGGCAAGCCCTAGGTCAGCTTACTCTGTGCCACGGTCACTTCATAACTGGCTGGCTGCAGCAGTAGCCAGCAACACATTCTCCCTCATCGAGATCCCAACCAGAAAAGACAGGGACTTTTCTCCCATGGCTTTTTTTTCCTAAGGGAAGAACATTGTTCACAGAAATGTCACCAAGATACTTTTCAGGTCCTGTAAAACCAGGTCATGTGGATATTCCTAACTATAAAAGAGACTGAGAAACTGAATATCGGAATTTCCATGTAGGAGGAGACAGATTATTCTAAAAGACAGACAGTAGGGGAAGAGGCATAACCAATGTCACTTATCGTAGGAACTAAATTTTCTATTTGCCATTCAGAGGCTATTAGGTAATGCATAAAATTACTTATTTATGAAAGAATAATAAATAAATGTATTGAAAACATTGCTAAAAGTCTAGAAAAAGATTGCTCCTGAGGAAGATTGAGAACTTATTTATTGCTTATTCTGATTACATGGTGTATATTTATATTTATAGTGTGTGTGTCTGTGTGTATTTAAGCTCTTACAACCCTTTCAAAGATTAACTAAACTACGTTATTTTAGAGTAGCATTGTTAGCTGATATCTGCTATCAAATGTATTGCTCTTTATCAAATTTATTTTTAATATTCAAGAAGTTTTGAGCAGAGAAATGCACTGTGCCTGCAGGAAAGTCATGGGTTCCACCTTCTTTCTTATCTGAGTAATCAAATTCACTCCAGTAATCATTTCTCGGGAGCTTACAGCCTGCAGGGCCCTGCCTTCAGAATGGCTCTGTGAGAGGCCAGGTCACATTAGGAAGTATGAGGGATATGGCTGGTTCTAGTTTGTGTGTGTGTGTGTGTGTGTGTGTGTGTGTTCATGGAATGGTCATTTAATACAAAAGCCAAATTCTTCACTAACATTATTCTGTGAACTGAATTTCCCTGGGGTCACTTCAAATAAGAAAATGCTAAAAAAAGAGAGAGAGAGAGAGAGAAAGGGGAAACACTGGATTAAAAACAGCCAGGGGACACAATTACAGTGAGTTATTACAAAAAGCTGTTAGAACTCATGACAATTTGGAGCTTTGTCTTTCCAGATCCCATTCATGCAGCCCTCAGCATTCTCAAATTGTTACCTTTTCTTTTCTTTTTCTTGTTGACACTCTTACAGATGTCTCTATCCACCCCCTCATTCAAAGTTGTTTTCTTTTTCTAAACTTCTTCAAAGCCAGTTAACAGAGAAATAACAGAGAAGGCAGGGATTCATAGACTATATCTTTTTTTAAAATGTTTATGTCAATACCTTGCTTGTATTTGTAGATATTTCAAATTTAAATATTTAAAAGTCTTAAGCCATTGAATAATGTTAACACCATCTTCATTAGAGAATATTAAAAAATACTGAGACTGATATGTTATTTTCCCCTGAGAATAACTGATTAGTTTCTCAAAGTAAATTGTTTTGTCAGGTGAGGTCATCTGAAAACTGTGCAGCCAGCAAGCTCTAAACTGGACCCCAGTTTATACATTTGTCTTGAATTAGGTTTTAACTTAGAATCCCAGATATGCCCATGTCTCCCTAGGAATGCACATTTAGTTCCACACAAAAACGGAATGTTTACAATATATTTGGGTACATCGGTGGTTCATTGGATGGCTTATTATCTTATTGGTTCCCTTACCCACTCTTGTCAAAAACTGCAGATATCCCATAAGCTCAGCTGAAATAATGCATTTATTTAGCTCAGGTGATTTCTTCCCTTGCCATCTCACACTATTCTCATTTCTTTTTGTTTCTTCAATTCATAAACTATAGCTTCATATCTACATTTTTCTCTATCATCCCCAAATGCTTAAGAATTTTTTAAGCAAATACTATATCATTATAGATATTTAGAAACTCTATATAGTGAATAAGATATAGCTAGAAGAAGTTATGGATTTGTATTAAAAATGAAGACTGTTTATTCCAATTTTCTGCCTTTTTATTTTATTTCTTTTAAATATTTATCTTTATAAATGTTCCTGTTGACATATTTGAACACCCATGACTAGTAAGGATAAAATGACCCAGACCAAGATAGGCAAAATAACTTGTAATTGTTAGGACGAGAGGATTGGAAAGATATCAATTTCTTTGTCTTCCAAATCTCTGTTCTCTCAGCACTCCCCTAGTGCATACTATGGTCCATACCTGTACTATTCATCCTGAGTGTTGCCCCAGATTTATTTTTTATTCTGATTATTCCAGATATGTAATCAAAATATAAATATTCAATATTGCTCATATAATTAATTACACATAGTTCCTGCAGTTTAAGACTTTTGGGAAGCCAACCCAGTCTATTTTTCACTAGTCTACCTCTTACCTCCTATTCTCCAAATTGAGCTATTATGTACTCCATGAAATTGGGCTATTTTCAGATTTCATGCCTCTGAAAATATACTTTTGTCAAAAAGAAATACTTTGTCCCTACTTTTTTCACATTTCTAAGCATCTTTTTAAATTAAACTGAGTTATCCTTTGTCCATTTAGGGTTCTTCAATTCTCTAAGCTAAAAATGACTACTTTCTGCAAACTTCTGTATCATTTTATTTGCCTTTTTTTCCTAAGACACATTCTTATCTTCCCTATGTGATACAGATATGTATTCCTACTTTACATTCTTTAGCTGACTCCAAATTTCCAGAAGCTAGGATGTCGGAAGACTGAAGTACAAATAATCGCCTACTATTCTCATCAAATGAAGAAAATAACTTTTCAATAAATATAACACCATCAGAAGAGAGAAACAATGTTTTTAACTTTATTTTTTTATTTTGGTTTGAAAGTAGGACATACAATTGTAGTCAGAAGCAAAAGAGATATCATAGTCTGTTATAACCAGTTACTCAAATCAGTTTATCTGAGAAAAACAGATAATGATAATGATAATGATGATAATCTTGGTAGCTAGAGTTTTTACTGAACATCAATTTTTTTTCACTCAGTGAGAAGATTATATAAAATGTGTCTATATTACTCTCTACAACATACCTAAGTGGTTGTATAATCCTAATTTTCTCAACAAAGTGTAGATTAACTAAATTTCATAAAATGGAACTGAAATTTAATTCCATTGTTGTTTAGCTCTTAAACTTTTTGTTATAATAGTTTGCTGATATTATAAAAAAGAAGTTTAAGGACACTCAGAGTTAATATCCAGTACTCATTATTTTTTAAAGTGATATATTTTGTGGTGGCTGAATATGCAAGTGCACGTGTCTCCTCTCTTTTTCAATGAAAAAGAAATGGGGATAAAGTCTTGAAATGAAAATTTTGTAATATTGAGATTTCCTGGAAATACTCAAGGTCAAAATGTATTCCCTGATTTAAAGCCCAATATATATTAATGTAAATACATTTGCCTCAATTAAATCTACTAATGTAATTGTGGGACATGAGTTATTTTCTCTGCTTCGAATACCCCTAGCAAAACTGGGGAAGCAAAAAGAAATGTATCCTGGTAATAATCATTAATTTAAAAAATCTCAATAAACCATTGTAATATAGCAATATCTATGGGCAAAAACTTTCACACACTACATTCCAGATTTTTGCATATTTTCTAATTTTCATCTTATTTGATGTAAGCAGCATTACATACGGTCAACTAATTACTTTGCCTGCCTTTGTTTCTATCACATCTTACTCATAATTTTGAGTTTGTCTCTATGTGACTTGCATATTTTTAATTACTTTTCAGTTTGTGGTAGTAGGAGATTTTAAATGTTTTGCCTTGGGATTCCCTCGTACTTAATGTTTTTTTTTTTCTCTAAATTATCCATTCCCAGAATTACAACTCTCTTCAAATTTGTTTTCTGATTTCCTCCAGAAACATATGTGTGTGTACATAATGTACATATTCGGATTTTCACAGGCCTCCAGCAGGCACACTCAACAGTTTTCACATCATACTGCTTCTCTTCAATGGGTTCTTAACACTTTAAAAGGCACCATCATCTCCTGAACTACCCAAGCTAGATGCTTGCAATCCATCTTTGACTCCCTGTCCCACTCATCAAGTCAATTCTAGCTTCTAAATATCTCAAATCCTCCGATATCTCCTCTTTTCCAAAACACCAAGCCCTGAATTGAAGTCTTCATATCACTCCTAACCATCTCACAGGCTCCACTATTGCTCAACAATCTATACATTTATCTCTCTAATGCAAAGTGTGCGAACTTTAAAATTCAAATATAACTGTGCCACATCCTTGCTTAAAACATTTTAGAGGCTGTCTCCTTTCATTTGTATGTAGTGCAATCTTTACACATTGTCTGCAAAACCAATAACTTGCTTTCTTTCCAGCCTTTCTCACTGCTTCTTCCTTGCTTTCTAGGTTCCAGTGGTAGCTTTTCTTCAGTTCTTCAACATGTGCTTTCCTCCTGCTTACGCATTCCACAGTTACTTTCCCTGTGGAATACACTTCTCTCCACGTTCATCTGCCCACCTAACCTCCACTGCTCCTGCTTCATACACATAAGCTATTTCACTCAAATCCTCACTCACCATGAGCTCAGACCTTCCATGTTCTTTTGGACTTTCATGATTCCCAGTCTAGCTAAGTGTTTCAGTTTTACACATTTCTAATACTTTGCTTGACTCTATAACATTTAATCATATGTTCCATCTGCCTTCTCAGCTAGACTGTAATTCCCACATGAGCATGGATTATATCCAACTTCTTCATGGCCTGCCTCAACATGTACAGAAACTTGTAGATTTCAGTGTTTGCTGGATGGAGAAATTGACCTACTATTACATCTCATAGTTGAGCTCATAGTTAAGAGGGATAAATGAAGATTTGGATAAATTAAGTTCTTGAACTTACAGTACATAGAAAGGTTTTTGACACATGCCTAAATATACTAAAGAAGGCAGGTTTCTGTCTGTGCAAGTATCATTTTTCCCTTCCCTAAGACGACCCAAACAAGTAAACAACAAATTGCTGAAATACCTCTTTTTGATGGTATTTTACCTGTACTTGTACTAGTTGCTCCTTTCTGGGAAGGTGATTATTTTATGGAAGGTTGAGTGAAAATGTTAAGGAGGGTTTAATATTTCTCAACCATAAGTTAAAAATCAAATCTTAATGGTAATGTATCAATAAAAACTATAAGGTTTGAGAATGATTTACATTGTAACATTCCAAAATAGGATTTCTATTTCAAATATAAGAGTAAGAGTTTCAAATATGTTTTCCTGGCGATGTTACCTTTAACAGATAATTAATTCCCTGGAAAGGCTTTGAAACACATAGTAATAATTAGAGCCTAGTTTCTGTACCAGCTGAAAGTCATCATAAAGTTTTGCAGGAGATTCTGGAAAAAGTTTGCTTAGACATGAGAAAACTTAGAAAATTATCAATTTAGTAGTGGAAGGCTCCCTTGAGAGAAGATATCAGTGGTATTAAATGCAAAGAAAAAATATTCAAGATAAGAAATCATATTCTGAATGTATTTGATGACAAAAAAAAGAAGACTGAAAGGTAAATATTTAGGAGCATGGAGAAAATGCCACTTTAGGTATAAATTATTGTTTTAAACTGCTCTTAAAAAATCCTTCGAAGCAATAGATTTCTGAATATGAAGAATTGCAATATTGCTGTAGAAGACCCAAATGATATTATCACTAAAAGAAATTATGAAATTGCCCTCCCTGGAGTTCTGAAAATGAAGTAGAATAATAAAGAGTCCTAAAGTATTCAAAAAAGGAAGTAGACTAATTGCATTCTCAAGGTCTTTCCCAAACCTATAATTTTATGAATACTTCATTAGCTTTAGTCATATTAAATAAAAACTGTTGTAAAACAAAAATAAATTTCATGGTCTTAGGAGTTACATTTGTACCCATACATAGCACCTTCCCTTTCAGAAAATTTCAGAACGATAGTTAATAATACAATCACATTAAAGAAGTACTATGTGCTTAAAAAAGGTTTCATCGGCAAAATGAAAAGGAAACCAACTGTATGGGAAAATATATTTGCAAATGACACCTTGGATGAGTGTTTCATCTCCAAAATATATAAAGAACCCACATGACTCCACTCCAGGAAGACAAACTACCCAATTAAAAAATGGGCAAAAGACCTGGACAGACGCTTCTCCAAAGAGACATTACAAAGGGTCCAGAGACATATGAAAAGATACTCAGCATCACTAGCCAGCAGAGAGATGCAAATTAAAACTAAATGAGATACCACTTCACACCAGTCAAAATAGCCATCATAAACAAATCAACAAACAACAAGTGCTGGCAAAGGTGAGGAGAAAAGGGAACCCTAGTACACTGTTGGTGGGAATGCAGACTGGTGCAGTCAATGTGGAAAACAGTATGGAACTTCCTCAAAAATCTAAAAATGGAGCTGCCTTTTGACCAGGCATTTTCACTGTTGAGAAGACACCCTAAGAATACTGAACACCAATTCAAAAGAACCTATGCACCCCAATGTTCACAGCAGCACACTTTACAATAGCTAAGTGCTGGAAGCAACCTAAGTGCCCAATAGTGAATGAATGGGTCAAAAAACTATGGTACATTTACACAATGGAATACTATGCAGCAGAAAGAAAGAAGGAGCTCATACCCTTTGGGACAGCATGGATGGAACTGGCAAGCATTATGCTAAGTGAAATAACCCAAGCAGTGAAAGATAAATATCATATGATCTCACCTTTAAGTGGAACCTAATCAACAAAAGAAACAAGCAAGCAAAATATAACCAGAGACATTGAAACAAAGAACAAACTGACAGTAACCAAAGGGGAAGTGGAGGGGGATAATGGTGGGAAGAAGGGAAAGGGTCATCAACGGACATGTATAAAGGACCCATGGACAAAGCCAAAGGGGGTAGGATGGAGGGTAGGAGGTGGGAGTGGGTGAGGCAGCAGAAAGTGGTGGCAGGAAAATGGGGACTAGTGTACCTGAACAACAATGAATAAAGGTTTAAAATTGACCTCCCAATGTTTAACTAAGGTGCACAATTTTACACAAGCTTTTTAAAAAATATAATACTCTTAATGTATTGCCATATGATGTAGAGAAAACTGTTGAGCAGTATATACAAGTATTATGCATTTTTACTGAAATTCTTTTTTAATTAGTTTATTTTTCAATTAGCATTGTCTGCATTTTCCCCCTACCACCCCCCACCCAAGCCAAACCCACCTCCCTCCCTTGCTTCCACCCTCCCCCTTGGTTTTGTCCATGTGTCTTTTATAGTACTTCCTGAAAACCCTTCTCTTATTTGTTCAGAAATAAGTTTCTTTTAAAAATATTTTAACAAATATTATAACACATTACAATTAGGCAAAACCTTTCACATATATTTGCATGTGCAATTTTATTTAAATTATCTCTGAGCTTGCATTCCTAAAAGACCTGTGAGTCCAGCTGAAATGTACTATTAAGCCATCAGAGCAGGCTGAGAGGATCTTGTCCCACTTAAACCAGAAACACTCCATTTTATTCTACAGTGCTTCAATTGTATATTATTAATAAGGTTATATTTACAATAAGTCCAGCTGCATATGACACTTTATTGGTCATCACTTCTGTAAAGTGATTTGTGCAATTTCCCCAAAAGACCAAAAGGTACAAATATATAAGTACACTTGCAACAATGGGAATTATAAACTCTTTGAATGAAGGCATTAATATTATGGTTTGTCTAGGAGTTGCATCTTTATTTTATATGACATATTTTAAATGCACAGAATTAACCAAATTATGAACACTGCTCATGGGTTATAAAAATCTTGGGATTAAATATCAAGCTGACCTATATTGTTGTTTTTAACTTTTACTAAACTTATTCAGAGTTGTTTTCAACTTACTAAACTTACTAAACTGCACAAATCACTTTAAAGAAGTGATGTCCAATTAAGTGTTATATGCAGCTGGATTTTTTGTAAATATAACCTTATTAATAATATACAATTGAAACACTGTAGAATAAAATGGAGTGTTTCTGGCTTGATTGTGTGTTTTCTAAGTTAGAAGCTGTATTTTTTAATTCTTACTATTTTAATTTTTTCAAAAAAATTGCAGCAGTTTATTTGTGAAAGTTTTATCTTCTATAGTTACATTTATGAAGATATAACTACTGTCATTCATTAGAAACATTATAATGTCTAATAAGATTAGTAAAATGACTTTCAGTAATTTGAGGGAAGCCACAGACGGTTCCATTTCCTGGTAAGTCAGTGAGAAATGATCCTGAACAAGAGTCAGATAACCTCTGAAAATTTTATCCTTTTGGTAATTATACTGCTGTTAATAAAGTCAGACAATGTTGATTTAATTTGACCTGATAAGGATATTAGTATTGAATATTAAATAAAACCATCTAATTAGGAATTAAATAAAATCGATTAATATTTTAGAACTGAAATATCTTTTCTATATCAAACTTTTAAAATTTAGAATTTAGTTGTCTAATAAAAAGCAATAGTAAAGATTAAGATACAAGACATAAGTGTTAGAAAGGATGTGGAAAAAAAAGAAACTCTCATTCCACTGCTGGTGGAAATGTCATCTGGTACAGCCACTATGGAAAAGAGTATAAAGGGTCCTCGATAGCCAAAGGGCATAGGATTGAGGGTGTGAGGTGTGGATGGGTGGGGTGGGGGGTTTGGTGGGAGGGAAATAGAGACAACTGTACTTGAACAAAAATAAAAATAAAATAAAGAATAACATTACCATATGACCCAGTGACCACTGTTATAGGTATGTACTCAAAAAATTTAAAAACATTGATTAATTGCAGATTTATTCACTCTGGTCAAGACATGGAAACAACTGAAATGCTCTTCAATAGATGATTGGGTAAAGAAGATACAGTGCATAAATACAATGGCATACTGTCCACTACAAAAAACAGCTGAATGAAATACTGCCATTTGTAACCACATGGATGGATCTTGAAAATATAATGCTCTGTAAACTAATTCAGATTGAAAAAGATAAGAAACATATGATTTCACTTGTTTGTGGGATATAAAACCGACAATAATAAATAAATGAACAAACAAACTTATAGACACAAATAACAGTATTGTGGTTACCAGAAGGAAAGAGGGTAAGGGATGGACGAAGAGGGTAAAAGGGTCAAATGCATGATAACGAAAGGAGACAAGACTTTCAGGAGTGAACAGACAGTGCAATTTACAGGTGATGTACTATAGAATTGTACACATGAAACTTAATTTTTTAACCAATGTTACACCAATAAATTTACTTTTTAAAAAGGATGCAATAATGAAATAGAAAAGAAGTGAGAAGAATCAAGGAGTTGTTTGCACAGAAAATAATGCTAACCTATAAAATACGTGTTTTAAAGATATAACTCTAATATGATATTATGTGTTATATAAGGATTTGTCATTTTATTGTTATTTATATGTTTTTATTTACTGATGACCCTTAATGAAAGATCTGTCATGAACAAAGTTAATTAATAGGTTCTTCTTATACTGCTTCATGTAAAAGCTTCATAATTAAACATATTCTCATATATTTATATTTATTTAAAATACAGTCATTTAAAACAATGACTAGATGGCAATTTTATTGGTTACCAACATTATTTATCTGATACCTTTTCTTGAACACTTTTATACAGCAAACAAAACTGAAATTTTACTCCTAACCTTGATGTTAGCAAATAAGAAAACGTCCCCATATAACACTCTTCTCTAGGCATGACAAGACATTGCTTCTCTTAGGACCATGGCCTTCCTTTATTTCTGATACAAATGACATGGATGATATCTAAGTAAATCTTTCCCTTCTTATTTAAAACCAGTTTTTGTGTCTTGTTCTTTATCATAACAATTGAAATATCATAATAATGAAATATTATTATGAAATATCATAACATTGAAAATTCCCATGTCCTATCAACACTGATCAAGACATAAATCCTAAAGGTCAGCTCTTGGTTTCAGTCTCTCCTCTGTCTGACATTTATAAAACTCCACTCTCAGGAAGCGAATGGCCCAGTCCTTGTTTATGATGTTCTACTAATTTCCCACTCTGCTGAAAACTTTTTCTCCTCTCCTGGGGAGACTGGGACATACAAGCTTCATTTGAGGTGAACAAGACATTCTTAGTAGAAGCAAATTGGGAGATGCATCCTATTTTGAGAGATGATTGCTTAATGAAAAAGATGTAAATGTTAATATGACTGAGGTAAGGAAGTGATATGACTATTCAAAGTTGAATGAGTAATTTAAATTAAATGTAGTGATTAATTCATCATATTTTAGTTTATAAAAATAATGATGATTTTTCAAATTTAGCAAAAATCCAGCTATGTTAAAAATACAGCCATGTTGAAAAATAATGTGGCAATAATTTCATTAAGTTAAATTTGAGAATCAATTTTCTATTTTGAATTTATAAATACAAGACAAACCATATTGCACTATATATGAATACAGAGCAAAAACATACTTTACATTCTTATATTTAAAATTTTTCTTTTGAGAAAAAATGCATTGGATATCTAATAATAGTATTAAAATGAATCAGGTATGAAATAAACAGTATGAAAAAATAATATAAAAGTTATTTCATGATTTAAATATCTACTGCTACTTTTTTGCCTTCTAAATAAGAAAATTTGTTTGGTTGGTTTGTTTGGCTTAGTTTTGTTTTGGCCATTTTTTTTTTGCTTTGTTTTTACTTGTGTATTAATCAGATACCATCTGAGCCCTAGTTGGCATTTTTGGCGTTCTTTCCCTTTTGACTTAGCTTTAATGACACTTTATAATTCCTGAAAATACTTCACACTTTTCATATTTCACACATTTGTATTGCTACATTCAATTATTCCATAGGTCAATGTTTGGTGTCCTTGACTGAGAATCTTTTGCTGTTTGCCAGGTAATTTAAAAAATTATATCCTAAGGAAAAATGTGAGGAGGTCAAATGAATTAACTAATGTATCATTTTTTAAACCGTACTTACAAACTTATCTGCCAAATAATGTTACGCTCACATAGGCCTCAGCAGCAGAGTGACTCCTTCTGCTCACTGGGTGATTCAGTCTCCTGCATAAACTCAACACCACCTTCACTCACCAAGAATTCATTTCCACCTGAGTGGGCAGAATCAATGGATCAACTGGTACAGATTTTACTACATGTACCCTTGCTCAGAGTCTGTGATTTGTGTTTGCAATCCACAAGAGCTTTAGGGCCTTTCAGATTTGCCTGTACCTAAAATAGATAGATGATAGGTAGATAGATTAGGTAGATAGATAGATAGATAGATGATAGATAGATGGATGATAGGTAGATAAATAAGTAAATAAAATAAAGCTACACTTTAGAGTTATATTTCTGCCCCTAACACCATAGATTGTTTCTCTAGATATTTTAATTAAATTTAAATTATAATAACAGTATAAATAGTTCAATATTATCCTATTTAAAGATATTATGCATATATAGCAATATTGAAGATTTTAGAGGAGTATGGTTATTAAGCTTACCCGTGAAAGAAAAAACTATTAGGCTCATAATTATTGTTTCAATCAACATCAATTTCAACACTTCCAATGGAAAAAACTAGTAATATTAAATAAATAGTGAAGATACAGTGTTAACCAGGATTGGGAAGATAAGCAGTTTACAGGGAAATTTGTAGGTAGGCACAAAAATGTGTCCTCTTTAAATAAGAATTTATAAAATGGAAACTGCCTTTTGACCTGGCAATTCCACTGCTGGGATTATATCCTCAGAACCCCAAAACATCAATCCATAAGAATCTATGCACCCAAATGTTCACAGCAGCACACTTTACAATAGCCAAGTGCTGGAAGCAACCTGAGTCAATTAGTGGCTCAAAAACTATGGTACATTTACACAATGGAATACTATGCAGCAGAAAGAAAGAAGGAGCTCATACCCTTTGTGACAACATGGATGGACCTGGAGAGCATTATGCTAAGTGAAATAACCCAGGCAGTGAAAGATAAATACCATATGATCTCACCTTTGAGTGAGACCTAAGCAACAAAGCAAACAAGCAAGCAAAATATAACCAGAGATATTGAAATTATAAACAAATAGACAGTAACCAGAGGGGAGGTAGGAGGGGGCAATGGGGGGAAAGGGGAGAATGTTTTCAGGAGCAACAATAAAGGACACATGGAAAAAACCAAGGAGGTGGTAGAATCAGGAGAGGGAGGTAGGGATGGCTGGGGTGTGGGGGAGTGGTGAAGGGTAAATGCAGACAACTGTACTTGAACAATAAAATAATTTTAAAAAGTGATGATTTATAGTCATGGGTCTTTTATCCTCGTAACATTCATAAAGTGCACAGTGTATGCTGATGAGTATTCAGTCTAATAGAATATAACTATAATGATATTGAGCACAACCTAAACCCTTATTTTGAGAAATTTGCTGAAATAAATTAGTGTACATTCATGTGATTAAAAGATTTAATGATTAAAACAAAAATATTAGAGTGGTAGATGAAGGTATCTACATATTTTCAGGAAAAGAGGTTCATTAGAAACAAGGTAAAAAACAAGGTACATGAATGAGGATATGTAAAATGATTGCATTCCAAAGTATTATTACTTAAAACACAAGCACATAAATTCTAGTGGATCATACTGTTTAAATTTGTGATTTTTTAAAGGTCATAGTGGGTGATCTGAGTAACAGTTTGTGATTAGACATTTACCGTCTATTTCACAGTGTTTTGTATTGTATGATGTTTTGTATTTATAATCACATTTATAATCATATAAAGATGTTTTCAATTCTAAGTGAAATAAAATTTTAATAATGATTTATTAAATGTACATGTTAGCATTAATGTTTAAAAAGCTAATTCAAAGAAATATTTATTTATTATAAAGATGTGGTTATTGTTTTTTTATTTTATTTATTCTCTGTAAGAAACTGAGATGATACATTCAATAATTTTTTAATCAAAGGCAATTTTGTTCTTTTTCTGAAAAATTTTATTTTGTTCTGTTCAGTTTTCCTTTTAGCCACTCAATCTCATAACTGATCACATATTTCTCATTGCCAGACATAATAGACTAAATATTGTTTCTTAACTCTAACAAGCATGTTCCAATTCTCGACATTAATTTTGTGTACCATACACAAACCTGACTTCATCTTATTTCCTGTCCTTGGTTTCTCTTCCCCTCAGCTTTAACTTAGGTGTCATTGCTTTTCTTAAATAAATTTAAAATAATTTTTGCAATGGTTTTAAATTTGCTGAAATATGGCAACCACAAGGTATAGAGAGCTCCCATATTTGATAGTTCCTGTTAATTTTAACATTTTATCAAAAGAATGATGCATATGTAAAAAACAAATAAACCCAAATGGATGCCTTATTATTTAAAGTTTATATTTTATTCAGATTTTCTTAGTATTTAATTAATGTTCTTTTTCTGTACAAAATTCTATCCATGATATTGCATTACATTTAGTCTTCATGTCTCCTTAGGTTCCTTTCTCTTGACTGTCATAGTTTATCAGGCTTTCTGTGCTTGTGAAAGTTTTTGTCATATTGGTTAGATATTTTGTGAAATGCTTTTTATTTGGGATTTATTTGATGGTTTTCTGATGATTAGCTCGGGGTCATATAAATCACTGTGGACTCATATTTTATGGTTTGATTTATATTCTAACATTGCTTTCATATTTTAGGTAGTGAAAATACATTTTAAGATATTAGTAAATATGCAGAGATAAAAATCTCTTGAGTATAGTTAACAAAAGCATATGTATAGGTCAGGGTTTTTATGTTAAATAGATTAAGAAAAAAATGTAACATCCAGCTGAACCCATAGAAAGTTACAGCAAGAAGGCCATTTACCCAGAGCAGGTCTGTTGGAATCATAAATGAATAATTAGAAAAAATAGTATTTTTGATGAATTACTGGAAGTTGTGGACTGGCATGAAAGCAAGAAACTCACAGAAGTCCATATTCTTCAATGAGGCACTATGAAGAAAATAAAAGGGTAAACCACAGACTGGGAGAAAAAAAAATTTACAATAAATATCTAATAAAGGCGTGGTATCCAAAATAGTCAACTCTTAAAACATCATTAAGAAAACAAGCAACTAAAAATCTAGCAAAATTTCTGAACAGACACCTCATGAAAAAAGATATATTATATGGCAAATAAGATTATGAAAAGATGTGAACTCCTCCAACGTTCCCTCAAATCCCTTCATGACCTTCTCTATGATTCATCTAATCACATGGCATAGTCATTGACTCTTTCATTGTTTCCCCCATTAAACTGCAAAGGCCTTAAGGGGACTTCTAAGGGGTCTCTTAAAGACAGAGTTTGGGTATTTTCTTTATTTCTTCAGGAAGTTTTACAATATTTAATAAATAAACACATTTTTACATAAATAGCCCAAGTAGAAATTAAGTGTATTTTGCACAGAAAGCTATAAACTTAGATAGCTATTAAAATTCACAGGCTATAATATATAAACTAAATATCTGAATAATTACATCATTTATTCACTGTAACATATTAGAAAGTTGCAGAGTTGAAGGTAGAAATTATCTCTTGGCTTTCATTTTTTCCCCTTGGCTAATAGCGTTCCTTAATTTCACTCATGAATGTATGTATTATTCAACCATGTTTTAAGATACTGATGGTTCTTAGTAGAACACTGCTTTAACTTCCCAAGTCCATTTGGTTGAATTTTAACACTGTTTGCTGCAGAATGCATATAAAGTTATGAATGAATTTAATCTTTTATTGTACCTGAAGTAAGGAGACACTAAGAATACACATTCTTCCAAAATCTTTCTAAAGCATAAAAGATAGTTGACAAATAATTAATTTCAGAATCAATGAGCCCCAATCTAAATGTCTTATTTCTAAGACACATATAATTAATTACAAACTCTTAGACCAGATATCTTTCAGGAGATCAACAATTTTATTTGTAGAACAAATAAAGCAGTCAAACAAAATGTGAGCAGGATGAATCTGGCTTAAAAAAGTAGAAGAAAGTTGAGTAACACCCCATGGCTCTATGACTTGTTTTCCCCCTTTGTCATCTTTATGTATTTAAAAATTTGTCGATGACAAACAGTAATAAGACCTGACACTTTTATTTTTTAAAACAAAACTTCTATTTTAGAACACATTAAAAATGTTCATGATAACTTACTCCCTGAGAATATTGTAATGATGAAGGTAATCATTGTTTAGTAAATAATTGTTAGTGTGCAATAAATCATTAGTCTTTTTGTAGTACGCAAAATAATTTGGCATATTTGCTGTATGTTTATAAAAATACATTACCTTCCTAATATAATAAACTTCACCAACATAACATATTTTCTGACAATATGAAAATAATAGGTGTCTGAGTTTTTTAAAGTTATTATTCAGGATCTTAATTTTTGCAGTGCAATTTTCTTTTTAGTAAATGGAAAATAATAATAAACTAATTGGATAAAATTCTACCTAAATTTGGGGAACTGGTGTTTTACTCCCCGCCCACTCAAAACTAAAATAAAAGCTTGATTTTAATATAGGTTCCATTTGTAGGGTCAATAAAGCTTTGGTAACTTTTAATTTGTTCCTATTATAAAATACGACATAATGGCAAGTTAGTCTATTTTATAATGTTTATGGGTTTATATATTATACCTGAAACCTACTTTCCTCTTCCCACTTTGCTGCCACCTCCACATTTTTACTCTAGGTCCCTACTCGCTTCTCTTCATCGTCTTCATTTTTTCCCATCTTCACTTCTTATCCTCAGTACCTATGTTGCCCTGCTATACCTGAATATTTATTGAAATAACTACTTCCTAATTGTAGTAATAACACTTTAACCATCTGTATTGTGGACTCCCTTTTTATATTATTGCGGTAGAACAAGAAGTTAACATATTGTAATGGTTAAGAACTACATAACAAGCATTGCAATGAAGCAAATGTTACTTTACATTCAAGCTTTGACATTTATATGCTACAATTAACAGGTGGCAAACACAAGGCCCACGGGCCAACAACCTTACCTTTCTTTTTCTAATCTGTAATATAAAGATTAAATCATTTATTGGGTGTTGTTTAAATTACACAATGTATAAATAGTATGGTGTCCATGATATGTTATGATTTTTGTCAATATTATGTCACTTCTTTCTGTCTTAAAGGCTATTTTTTCCCTTACATCTTTGTATTTAAAACACAAATACCTCAGGGAAGTTATCAATTAAAGCAGTTTTCTTCAGTTTAGTTAATGACTAAGCGCAAATTCCCAGATGGAGTTTAAGGAAAAAGAGTGCAACTCAACAAAAGTATTCTCCTCATTCGTGTCACGGGGTATGTGGTCCAGAACATGTCTGTCGTCCTCACATCGTGGGAACCACTGGGGCAGAGGCTGATGATACTATCTATTTCCATCACATTTTTACCTCAGATATGAGTATTTGAGTTTAAATAGAGCAGGCGATAATTTTTGGGATTTATATATGATTTTATTCTAAGTGAAAAGAATAAGGTCAGTTTTGTAGAATACATCATTAAGTATTCTGTATTTATTTTTAAAGGGCTATTTTTCTTCTCTCTAGAAATAAAAAGATGCCTAATCATTCCTTTAATATACAAGCTATAATAGTTAACATGTGTTCAGATTGTAAAAGATAAACCCACACTTCTGATTAGTGCCAAACTGGATTTTGAGCACCAGCCTCCAGTTCTCCATAGTCCATACACCCTACAGAGCTTATAACTAAACTACACTACCTCTCATAAGTTTATTTCTGGTGGCCATCCAGTGTTCAGATTTTTGCTTTTAGAGACATGATGGATTAAGAATTATGAGTAATAAGTAGCTGTAAATAAAGGGTAAAAAACAGGAAAAATTAATATTGGACAGCAAAGTAAGCAAAAGGAGAGACAAAAAATTCTAAAACTGGTTTGTGTACTATATATTTTCACAGTATATGGGAGTGTGTGCATGCATGTGTATATGTGTGCACAGATATTTTTGAAATATATTGTTGAGGAGCTTTAAAATACATGATTATTTTTATTGCTTTCATGAATGTGACTGAACCAAAGGTTCAACATTGACATTCCATTTTTGGATCACAAGGGGAAGGGCATCTCAAAGACAAAAACCTCTCTGAGAATACAAATTGCTTCTAAGTCTTCAGAGTTCAAATGTAATAACCATTTACAAGAGCAGTTTAAGGGATATCAACTGCCATTGAGATTGCATTCACTTAAGGGGGCCATCAGAGGAAACCAGAGTACTCACCACATCATGATTTATGAATTTGACTTGAACACTTGTAATTACTTACTTTGCAGTAGAAGATAAGTGTAGTTGTATGAGCTCCACCAAGCTCAAATTCCTGGGAGTACAGAGCACTTGGTTTTCTCTCTTAAAAAACATATTGATTGATTTTTTTAGAGAGGGAGAGGAATGGTGGGAGAGAGAGAGAAGAGAGACAGAAACATTGATTTGTTGTTCTACTTATTTATTCATTCATTGGTTGCTTCTTGTATGTGTCTTGATGAGGAATCAAACACAAAACTATGGTTCATCAGGATGACACTCGAACCAACTGAGCTGCCCATCTGGGATCTCTTTTGCTCATAATGTTGTGTTGTGCCTCAGACCAAGTGGACAAAACTATATTAACTAAAAAATATATTGCTTTTTCAACAAAATATTAACCTTCCATATTCCTCTGATAAAATTTTTGAAAAATGTACTAATGAAATACATGATGTTATGAAAATTTTTATCTGAAAAGCAGCTTTTTATATCTAAGGAAAGTTAGTAACCTAGCATTTACACAGATATGGTGCTGTTTACTGAGATTGAGAGAAGAGATTTGGGGAGAAAAATAATTCTGGTTTTATTACATCATGTGGCAATATCTGGAGTTATTATTAATGTACTTACCCTTTCTTCTGCATTATACTTGTTGCCTCCTTTAATGTGTTATACTAGGGCTTCTCTAACCCTGAAATTCTTGTGCCCCATTTTCCCATGTCTGTTTCCTTTTGGCCATAAAAATCTTATCTAAAATGTTGCTTTCTTGGAAAGGTCTTTACTTTCCACCAAATCTCACTTAGTCAACATTGAAGTTCAAATATCCCTTTAAATATTTGATATCACTGCTCTGTTTAATTATTTTGTAGATAGCCTCAGATCAATGTTCACCATGCAGCTGCTTACTGGTCACTGCACAGTGTGCTACCCTATGCAATGGTTCCGTGACTCAAGAACCGCAAACTCTAGTAAACAGAGAGAGTTAGATAAACAAAGACGGAAGTGAAGTACTGTTGATGTGATAAATGTGCTGTTATCAGTGCAGGGAAATATACATATATGCATGCACAATCACACAATCAATTTTTCAAATCAATGGAGAAATGTAACTCATAATTATGAGGAGGATTTTAGCACCTTTCAAAATTCTCATTGCAACAACCATGATAATATTTTAAGGATATTCATTTATTTTGCTTTTATGCTGAAAAGCCTCAGAGACATCCTGTTGTACACATAACAAAGAAAATTCCCCACATTGAATTATAAAGCCCTATAAGATTTTGACCTCCTAATCCTTTAACTCTACTTAATGCTGTTCCTCTAACTTTTTTATATTAAGGATGTTTAGGAACATATTTTCTTTCAACATGGAAATTTCACCTAGAGAACTATCCCATAGAAATAAAAATCAGTAACAAGGATATATGCATGTTCACTACTAAAACAATTGCTGTACTAAAACAATAAAAACCTTAATGCCCACCCATAGTGTACTATTTGATTAATTATGATATATTATATCATACTACTATAAATTATCTTTGCACACAGTGAAAATTTTAAGTTCCAGTGCAACTATATATAAGAAAATAATTTGGAAATAAATGTCAACAACAATAAAACAAAATCTCCAAAGAAAACTCCATATATATTTATAAATTTCTGTAAATATGAAGAAGAGTTAATAGGCTATACATTGAGTTCTTATCATTGGTTATATAAGAGGGAATGGAGTTGTGTAGTACACATATAAACTTTACTTGTGTGTCTCATTTTGATTATGATAAGCACATTTTTCTTGTTTTCATAATTTGAAAAAATAGTAAATAATATGTAGTAATACAGAAAAATATAGCTATTTCTCTACTACTCTTCTGTGCCCTTGAGTTCAAGGTCTATTGAAATAAAACAATTGCTAAGAATTTTAAAGAATAAAAGTAATATTCACCTAAAAATCTGTTATAATTTTGATGTAATTTTCATCATATATGATGAAGCACATTTTTATGTTTCCATATAGAGACTGAATACTTTTTGATTATAGTAGTCAATCATTCTAGTAGTCCCTGATTTTTATTTAGTTGTTTTTTAATATAAAAAAACACTTCTTTTTGTGTTTGAACTGTAGAGAATTTTCAGTAGGGGAACATAGATAGACTAATCTACCTGCATTTATCAATGTGATTGAAAGAACTTATGGATTTTAGAAATGCAATCATTAAAGGAATAGAAAAAAATTGATTCTTCTCATTCACTGTTGTTTCTGGAGAGATTAATCAACTTGTCAATGGCTACCTAAAGAAGATAAAAATTGAAAGCTATTAACATCCTGATTATCATCCAATTCTATATATATGCACATGTATATATGTAAATATTCTGGTATGTATATATACGATATTATTGATTTTTAATGTTTATATCAAAAATATTTACTTTAAATCATTACTCATTTTAATAGATACCAAAATGTTTACATTTAGTTACTTCTCAGTATGTTTTATGGCTTAGTACACTCTGGTCATTTCTGAGATTGTTTTAAATATCTTAGTGTACTGTTAGTGTTCGTGTTGTTTTATCTATGTATCTGTGAATTTTTTAGTAATACTTGAAAAATATATTTCACATTTAAAACATGTACATTTTGCCTGCATGTGTTTATTTTTATTATATTATTGTTAAATTATTTAGGTCCTTTATATCTTTTTGTTGTGCCTGGTATATCTACAATGAACTAACCAAGAAAGTCACTTTTTTGTTAGGCTCTTCATAAATATTTTATTTTTCATATGCATAGTAACCTGGGAATAAAAACATCTCCCTATGGGATTTCAAAACTTCATATTATGAAGTGATATGTGACTTGGTGACTTGGTTGTTAGAATAAGTTATGTGTATTACAGATAATGTATTTCTTCCCAAACTGCAGTCTGTGAAAACAATATCCTTTAATGCTACCTGCTAAACAAGATATAAAAAGAAAAAGCTTATTAACTAGGCTGAGATAAAGATAATGCTAGCATCACTTGCTTGTATTCTAATCTGTTTTCTCTTATTGCAAACTGGAAGACTTCCTATAATCAGTAGTTATTTAAGACGTTAACGTTATTTGAAGCTGGTTGTAAACTATCCAGAAATCTCTAAACTATTTTTGCAATTCTCTTTAGTCTCAAATAATCTCAATTTTTTTCAAACTATATAATGAAAACATGAGCAGGAATTTTATTATCCTCTTGATCAGTAATTTTCAACCTCTATTTCTCTAATCCCTGCATTTAAAGGAATTTAGGGAGCATCAGTCTTTTCTACTACCTTCACTTTCTCTGTGGTGCGATCTCCATTAGAGCCCCACCCTGGTGTTTCTCCTGCCATTTGATATATTTGGGGCAGAAACTAAATATGAATAAAGTAAGCTCAGCCCTTCTCTTTTCACTCTTTGGTAATGATGCTCCTCAGTAAGTAGCACTCTGCACTGCTTCTCGATGCTGTAAGAGGTGCATGGCTTGCCCCATGCAGAGAGGCCTGAGGCGCTCTAGCGATGCTCGCAACAGGATGAGTAAGTCTGTCTAGTACAAAATTCAAACCATCATAATAATGAAAGCCCATTCCTTCTGTACATCTAAGTCAATTTTTCCACTAACAATCTCTTCAATAATCGATGGAGTCATTTGATCTCTGTTGCTCTTCCTTTAATTCTTACCCAATTGCAAATTCAAGCTGAGGAAAAAGAAGCAAGTCTTATTTAACATGTAATACATTCTGAAAGGTAAGAGAGAGGACTCAGGAGATATATTTTCCAGCTTCTACTCCTTGCTCTCCTCTTATCGATGATGTGACCTTAGGCAAGTCATATCATTTTGATTTTATATTTGAAAAAGATGATAATTTTCCTTATAGATAAAATGTAGCTGTATATCTATCTATCCATCTAGTACATGAAACACATTATATGAATACTTGTTATTATAATTTATTCAGCCTCTTAAGATCCAGTATAGTGCCAGGGTGTTAAAGAAAAGCAAATTTAGTAGAACTTCAGGTTTCCTAGCAAAATAAGCCATATATATATACATATATATATTTGATCTGCTTGATATATGTATAAAATTGATCTGCTTCTACCAATTTTCTTGGTTGAGATTCTGTATATGTTTTACATAGAATATAAAGGAATATATTATTTGAATAGAAAAATACATTGATAAATAATTTATTATTAAAGTTTCCTTTTGTACAATAATTTAAATGCCTCAATTGGATCATGAAGAAAATATATATGTGGTTTAATGTCATATAGTTACTGGAACAGCTGGAACAACTATTGGATTTAGGTTTCCCGATTCTACAGACAGGAAGACAGTACTATATGTCAGTATAAATAAAACAGTAGCATAACCATAAAGGACGCAGGACTCAGACATCTTGGGATGAAACCTTGTTCTGATGAACAGTTGTGTAACATCTCTGGCTTCGTGTGCCTCTGTTTTCTCATATGTAATCATACCTAGGTCATATCTGTAAAGTGTGTGCCAGTGTAATAAATACAGTGAGAGTGAATTAATTTATCTAATGTATGGGCATTTATGCACATAGGTATGTTGGCATGTTTGTGTGTTTGTGTCAGTCTGTGTATATATAATATATATGTATATATAATATTTCCAGGAAATAAGTTTCATTTATGCTAGAACAGAAAAGTTAAGAATATAAATAAACCTTTTTGAAACAGAAATAATCAAGAAGATATGTGTGTTCTGATTATTGTATAAGTGCAGTACTCTTGATGTTTCTGAGAATATGACAATATTTGCAAAGATTAAGTAGAACCAAGCTATTGATATAAATAATACCTTCCCTGACTAATCATTGTAAATGCCTCCAATTATTGCTCTGGGACATGTCATAATTAAATTGTCCTTACATGTTTATATTTAACATCTATTTATACAGTGAAGTCCAGTGAGGAATACGTATCTCAATACCTATAACACTACTTGAAGGAGAGTGGCCTAATGAAGTCTTTATGAAGTGCCCGTAATTATTATTTGGAGGCACAATATGAATTTTCTAATGACTTTTCAGTCATCACTTAAAGTGATGGAAATATGACACTGAAATGGATGTACTGTCGTGTTATTCTCATGACTCTGTCACATCCAGGAGATATGACACTGATGGTTTTTAATCATTGGGTTAAAAGGGAAAAGAAAAACCTTGTCTTTCACCTTGACAATGAAATTATGATTAAAAACTGATTATCTGACTATGACCACAAAATCAATCATTTTTAACACATGCTCTCAGCAAAAAAATCACATTAACATTGAAAAAGAGAAATATGAAATGGCTGGACGGTTACTGTTGGACAGAGAAGGTCCGGAAGCCCTGCCAGGTGTCTTGTAATTTGCTCTCCTGCATTCGAGGGCACACAGTGCGATCGTTTTTGCTAAGTAGTGAGGACAAGGCTTGCCTGTCAGGGAAACACTCATCTGCTGCTTGCTTGCATCATCTAAAATCACAGCAGCTCAAACAGCTCGCCTGTGCTTTGGTACCTGGCAGACGGTCACAGGTCTCTCCTGGAGAGGTCCCCTCCAAGGGGTAACTCAGAGATTTCTGCTTCTTTAGTTGGGTGCCTGCTCCGTTCTCTGAGTTCTTCCTTTCAGCCCATGAAGAATGGAGAGATATTAAAAAGCCCACAGTCTTTAGGGAGATTTGAGAAACCAGAGCTAGATTTAGCTGGGATGGGGGTACAGACCTCTATCCATGTGAATGGCTGTAACAAATTAGTCTCCAACTTCACTGCAAGGGAGCTTGGGAAATGTGGTCTTCCTGTGAGACTGTCCTGTAACACCAAGGGAAAAAATGGGAGCAGTGAAGATCTAACTTTTGGCCTTATTGTACAATGAGAATAAGTGCCAGATATATTTTATCATTTATTATACCAACTACTATTATATTTGAAGATCAATAAATCAACAAACAAATGTTGGTGAAGATGTACAGAAAAAGAAACCCTAGTGCACTGTTGGTGGGAATGCAGACTGGTGCAGCCTCTGTGGAAACCAGTATGGAATGTATTCCACTTCTGAGAATATGTCCCCTGGATCCCAAAACATCAACACAAAAAATATGTATGCACCCCTATGTTTATAGCAGCACTATTTATAACAGCCAAGGTTTGAAAACAGCCTAAGTGCCCATCAGTAGATAAGTGGGTAAAAAAGCTGTAGTACATTTACGCAATGGAGTACTACACAGCAGTAAAAAAGGGAAAACAATCTCTTACATTACATAACAGCATGGAGGGACCTAGAGAAAATGATGTTAAGTGAATTAAACCAGTCAGTGAAAGAAAAATACCACATGATCTCACTTACACGTGGAACCTAATGAGCACAATAAACCAATGAACAAAATAGTAACAGAAGCTTAGATACATAAAACAGACTGACAGCTGCTGGAAAGGAAGGTAAGGAAGGATGATGGAGAAGGGTTTAACCAAAGAACATTTATGCACAACAATGGGCACAGACAGCAATGTGGGGATTGGCTTGTGGTGGGAAGAGGGTGGAACTGGGTGGAGGTAGGGAGATGGGAACAAATGAAACAGCATAACAAATAAAAATAATTAAAAAATAAAAAATAAATAAAAGTAAATATTAAGAAACAAAAAAATGCTATATTTGAAGGTATAACTATCACTCTCTATCAATTTTCTATATTCTCATATCTGTAGAGTTTATTTTTCTTGTTTGAAAGATTTAAAAAGTATTAAGAATTTACAATTTCAGAAAAACCAATGTGTCCCTGTCTCAGGGCCTTCTATTTGTTTGTGTTATCAAGTGTCGTCTGAGCTCTCAGTACTAAGTACTTAATTTTCCTCTAGGAATCTCGATAATCACCTGCACCCATTACCTTCAAAAACAGCTTTTAAGTGACTAGTTCTTCTGGCATCACCTCATTGATTACACTGAAGAAAGAATATTTTGTTTCTTAAAAAATAAATTCATATGCTCCTGCTTTTTAGTGTTCCCATTAGCATCTTCTTTAATAATTTCAACGTGTTTTTGATGTTATTCAGGTTATTAGATAACAACTACTTTTCAAGTAATTTCACATTGATTCATTGTACCCCAAATAAAGCATTTGCTGAGAACTCTGTTCTTGTTAAAGAGGTTTAAAATTATATTACATCATTCATAAGGCGACTTGGTATAAGCATTTGGAAGCTTTAGCACTTGCTCATTTCTCTCCAATAATGAGTCTCCAGAGAACTCTTCAAGACTTTTATCAAATTTAATATGAATGGTAACCAGGAGATAAGTTTTATAACTTCAATAAAGATATGTTCAATGATTCTTGGTAAACTGTTTTTTTCCCCTCAGTATACACAAAATATCTTTCTATATTTCTCTTCTGACAGTAAACTAATTTGTTCACTTTTTTAGCAAGGAAGACAAGTTTCTATAGGCTTTTTGTGTGTGTTGACTTCATTGTTGCATTTGTATTAATCTTTTACGTAACCATCAAGATGCAATCCAGGTCTTAGCATCCTTTTAGAAGTATTGAATACATTAGTTACTATTTTCCTTAATTCATTGTAACTACAACTCTTCTCCTATTGTATTTGATTGTTTCCAGCAATATATCAATACAGAAGTGACTGACTCAAATGATTTTCATATAAAAATCTAAATAATAGAACCATTCTGTGAGGAAATACAATAACTGACCCAAGACCCAGAGGTGCCAAGCATGGATCTGTTATGCCTCCATTCTCGGGATCTGTAGAGAGGGTTTCTGTTTCATCTGCAGTACGATTGGGGACTTGGGATGAGATCTATTAAGGATGTGGCAGTCCAGCCTGTCATCCACTCATCAAACATTTAGCATGTTATGCAACATGCACAATGTAGAGTGCAATATTCTGGGGATTTTATCATTAAGCATTAGACACAAACACAAATATCATACCCTTTTATTTGAACTGGAAGACTAAAGTTCAAGTTAGAAGGAAAAAAGAGGGGAATTTGAAAAAGTAGAAACTTTTTATGGAAAAGGAAGAAAGCTGATAGCATGCAGAATGAGAAATCCCAATGGGAAAGTCTCCAACCAGAAAGAAATGGACTTTTAATGGCATTGCAAAAATATCAGCATATCCTGGCAGGTGAATGTTTTATGATGTCAGATTGTAAAATACTTTTTTTATTCAGAGATGAAAATCAGGAGGACTTAAGACTTAATAAGATTCAAGGACTCACCTAGCTGGTGTGGCTCAGTGGATTGAGTGCCAGCCTGTGAACCAAAGTGTTGCTGGTTTGATTGCCAGTCAGAGCATATGCCTGGGTTGAGGAGCAAGTCCCCAGTAGGGTGCACATGAGAGGTAACCATATATTTATGTTTCTCTCCCTCTCTTTCTCCTTCCCTTCCACTCTCTCTAAAAATAAATAAATAAAATCTTTAAAAAAAGAGTCAAAGATTCATAAAATCTATCATCATCAAATATGTTACCTTCTGTTATTTTTGATCAGTGAGCAGAAATAAAATAATTAAATTAATAGTATGTGTGTGTGTTAGTTTGGGGATCAGGCCTCCATGTAACTGACAACTGGCTTAAGATATATAGAATATAGATATATAATTTTGCCAAAACAATAGAACTTTCCAGAAGGTAGAAGTCTGACACCTACTTATCCAATCTGCAGGGACCAAAAAATTTTTAAATCAGTGACTTCTCCCAGGTTTTAGTACATGAATTAGGGTTTAGGCAACAGCAGTTTAAGTGACCTAAAAGTCCCCACTTCCCATCCATACAAGTTTACTGAACATTCACACTATACCCAACAGTTGTGGTAGGGACTACAGAAATAAAAATGATTTCTAATCTCAAGGAACTCATGGCCAAACAGTGTGCTCAGACTTATAAACAAATAACTGCAGTAAGGTATTACTAGTGGGATGATAGGAACTTAATACACTGAGAGATCAAGAGCTCTTTATAAAGAAAAGAATGATTATTTCTATCTGGGGAACAGATGGGTAGAGAAAAACATCTCAGAGAGTTCAAATGCTCCTCTGTTTAATTTTTTTCGTTTTCTGCTTTTGTCAAGGAGATAACGCACTCCTTTGAATCTACAAGGGATTTGATTCTCATATATGTATTTGTTTCTTTAGCAAATGTTTACTGAGCCTTCACTTTATCTATCATAGAACATGAATTTGAGACCTTGAAATTATTAAAACATATGTTCTGACTTCAAATACACATAATCTTAAGAGAAAATATGTCACAGTACAGTTTTTAGAACCAAATGATGACACATCCATATTTAAAGCCACCCCACTTTGAATATTCTTCTTACACAGCCCACAAGGTCCCTGAATTTGGCCATATAAAGCTGCAGCGTGTGGACTGTGTTCCCCCACCACCGGGTCTACACCCCTGGGAGGGCAGGTCGGGTGCTGGGCACAGAGAAAATGCTCTAATTGGACTGTTGCCAAATTGAAAGATGCACAGGAAAGGCTAATACTGAACTACTATGGAATTCAGGTTCTTTTTTCCCTTTCTTTATCTTATTTTGAGTTTTTTTCTGTGTGTGCGCCTGTGTCACACAGAGTGAGTTGGCACAGATGTATGTACTCACACTCTTCCCAACGGAAAACACATACAACTTCTCAGTTAACGTCACAAGCGCAGCCCTGGTTTACCCATTGCCTAGAGGAACATAGTTAGTTGATTTCTCCATCTAGTTATGGAGAACTGTATTTGTTAATGTATTGGACCACATCAAAGTAGATCCTGTTAATGATTAAATAAAAATTTTCTAAGCTGAGAAACTCTGAATAGCACTGTGTAGTACAATTTGCTCATAATAATGTGTATTTCTAAGAATTCTACTGTAGAGTCTGTACAGGTCGACCTACAGAAATTCTGCTTCCTGTTCACAGAGAGGCTGTTTTATGGAGGTGTGAAAGCCATGCATAAACTTTTAGAATTTAAATAAATTAATTTTTGTATTTATTCAAGTGAAAGATAACAAAAATTTTACATGGGAAGGGTATAAGAAATGTCATCTACATTCTGGAAGTACTACTACCTGTAGATGTATTCTGAAAAAATAAATTCTTTCTAAAGAAATTTCTACCGAGTGATATAATAGATTGAAGCTTTATGAAATAACATTTTAATATATATAACAACACTTTATTTCATCTTGAAAAACAGGTATGTAGAAACAAAATAATTAGTATGTGGTAACAAAATAAAACCAAACACTCTAGGATAGATGCTAATGCATGTATTAAAAACATTTCAGTCTTGGCTGGTGTAGCTCAGTACATTGAGCATGGGCTGCGAACCAAAGGGTCACCAGTTCTATTCCCAGTCAGGGCACATGCCTATGATGCAGGCCAGGTTCCCAGTGGGTAGCCAAGTGAGAGGCAACCACACATTGATATTTCTCTCCATCTCTTTCTCCCTCCCCTTCCCTCTCTTTAAAAACAAATAAATAAAACCTTTTTAAAAAAGTTTTGCTTTCATGCACATACTTAGCGCTTTTTAAGAACTGTTAACACATAGATTTAAAGCTGAAATTCTATTTTTAGTTCCAAAGAAACCCTTCCTTCTTACTTAAAGAACCATACACATGATGTATTTATTAAGTGCGGTGACATGGGAAGTATCGAAATAGTCCACATCTGAAATAACTGAAGCATGATGAGGCATTTGACTTGTCTTACTCAGCTCCTGAAGTACAACTAGCACATTTCCAAGTTAATCTATCGTTACATTGCAGACTAGTATCATCTGATAAGGTAGATTGATTGCAAAAATGTCTCTAATTTTCACCACTCTCTATACCTATTACTTTTGAAATGTGACTTTGAAGCAACTTTTGTCAAAATGTGGAATTTTTACCTACCTCTTACATCTGCATTGGTGTTGTCACTTGATTTAACCAATAGAATTTGATGAGTGTAGTGGTGTGCTAGTTCTCAGCCTGGATGTCAGATGCACTTGTGCTCAGTTTGGGGAAAGTACATTCTTAACCTTGAGACCAAGCTCGGTCTTCCTTACCCAAAAGAGTTTGAGACCCGTTTGGGTAGAGACTGGCTGTGCTCCCTGAGGATTGTGAATCACCTCTTATTAGACACCATTTACAACACTAAATTTACTATTTTTTGTATGATTGTGTTATAGATTGTTGATATCGACCTTCTTATTTGACACTAGTGTAATTGTGATGGGCACATGCAGATACTATGGGTGGCAAACCATGTGTTTTTAAAATAATGAAAATTAAATTTGAATACGATATTTATTCTATGACTTTTCAAAGTTCAAAGTTGTTTGAGGTTACTTCAGACTTCCCAGTTTGCAAAGACATGACAAGAAAACAATATGGGAAAGAAGAAAAAATATGGTAATCAAGGATTCACAACAAAATGTGTTTTTTTTCCACAGCATCTCTCTGGGAGGCAGACACTTTCTTTTGCTTGTTAATGACATTTTCCTGTCATTGAGCACCAATATCTCCACATTTTGGGTTCTACAGCCCAGAGCCAACTGAATAATACCAATTGTTTTGTTATATCTGAGTATTTTGCCAGCAGTCAAACTATGTCAACAACCCATTTTATGTTGTTATATCTAAAGGGAACAATAAGATAAACAAGTAATTTTCTTTAAGAGTTTTTGCATGTTCATTTAATCAGCAAGAGTTCATAGAGTATCTGGCTCCTTGTCAACACTATATGTACTATGTATGCCATGCATTGGAGCTAAACATATGTATCATACTTTACCATATATATGTATCATTTATTGGAGGCTTAGATGATTTAAGATACTGTTCTGACGTTCTGTATAGACACTAAATGATGTTCTCCACAATAACCCTGTGAATCGTGTATCCCTACGGTACTTATGAGGAAATGAAGGAACAAAGATATTAAGGTGACTTGTCCAGTGTTAACATGCAGCTATTAAGTGTCACAGCTACTGCCTGAACACACACATTCTGGTTCCAAAACTGATGACTTCAACATTTCTATGTTCTTTCTAAAGTTAAGCAAAGAAACCAACAAAATGTCCTTTCCCTAAATGTATCAGAGTCAACTAAATCATTAGAGGAAAATATAAAAGATTCCTGCTAAGATCCTGATACTCTCTAATTGTTGTACATAATAAAGGTGGAATACCAACTCAGAGCTGGGAGTGAAAAGAATTAAGATTGTTTCAAAGGTGACATGTAAACTAGCCAGACACAGAAAGATGCAGAAGGTACGGGGCCCACTGAGAGAAGAAGAAGCATATGCAGAGTTAAAGAGACACCCGAGCATCACAGAAACACAAATCCAGCTGGAAGTATGGAGTGTGAGGGGGGTGGAAGGACGTTAAGAATGAGCCAGACTCAGCGGAAACCAGATCACAAAATGTCTGTGCACCGTGCTGAACCTTGGCTTACTTAGATCTGACCTGTGTTTGCCTTTTATTAATGTAAACCCGGGATGGTTGGATAACTGATGGGACAAGCGGCTAGATTTTTGTAGTAACTGAGACAGGAAAAGATGCACAGTAAGTGGTAGAAGTGGAAATGATCAGGGATTGGGTTTAAGACTTATTTTGAAGTTAAAAAAGTGGGACTTGGAGCCTGGCTAGAGGCGGCAGAAGGAAGCCAGGCTGGTACCTTCATTTTCTCGCTGGGGCAGTGGGGCACTCTGTGTCCCCTTTCATTATTCATAGAAGCAAACAGATAGAATGCCAACAGACAGCATGTGCTACATGCATGTTACTCCTGGGTCCAGATTCCAGGCTTTTATTAGCAGTCTGGCCTAATGACTCTAGCCTATAGTTATACAGTCTTTAAAATGGGGATATAATTAGTAATTTACAAAGTTATTATAAGAATTATATAGATAATTTATATTAAAAATCAGTCCTTTTTGTACGATATAGTTAACAATATTTAAAAGTTAGTTAATATTTTTGCAAACAGAAGCAAAATGACATTGTTTTGAATAATAATTTATTCATTTTTAGAGATTGTAGGTTAAAGTTGAAGAATAGTTGAGATGCTTATTAGGCACAAGATAGGCAAAGATATGGCTTTAATCGAATTGTCAAATAAGTGTTAATCAAAGCAACAGGACTAGTTGAGAACTTAAGGGAAGATAAAAATTCAGAGGACAAGGCCAAGGAATCAAGCCTGAGAACACCAATATTTAAGATAAGGAACAAAAACGGCCACTAGAATCAGGGCATAGAAATTATATTGCCATTTGCCAACAATAGCTGTGGTGGGGTCAGAACTAGCTTCATGGGCATGCAACCTGAGCAGACTCTCAGGGCGCCATTCCCACACAGTTTGGTTTAACGTTCTTTTGGTTTATGGCTATGCTGTCAATGTTTAGAAGTTCTTAGTAATTTTATTATTGAGCCTGTGCTTTGTAAATGGCATATGTTAGTTTGCTAGGGCAAATGCATACCACAGACCAGATGTCTTACACGAAATACTTCATTTAACAGTTCTGGAGGCTGGGAGTCTAAGATCAAGGTGTCAGCAAGTTTGGTTTCTCCTGAGGCATCTCTTCTGTGCTTGCTGATGGCTGCCTGGTTGCTATGTTCTCACCAGCTCTTTCTTCTGAGTTTGCAGGCTTCCTGTATCTCCTTCTGTGTCCAAATTTTCTCTTCTCTAAAGGACACCAGTCATATTGAATTAGGGCCCACCCATGTATAGTTACTTCTTTAAATCTCCATTTCAAAATACAGTCACATCTGAGGTGATGGAAGTCAGCATTAAGAAAGTTCAGGGAACACAATTCAGCCTATGATATGAGGTGTGATGGCAAAAGTGAAGGATATGTGCGAGCAACTGAGATCAGCTGGGAGTGGCTAGAGCTGGCTGGCTAACAGGCTATTGGACGTGCAGATACGTGTCTTCACGCAGAGGCACCCAGAACTCTATGGCTGTTGGGATATTGCTGGAGCCAGTTGACAACAGCTGCTACAAACAGAGATAGGATGTTCCACAAGGGGGCAGTGCTGAGACCCTTGGTCCTCTGACTCCACCTATGCAGCATCTACACAATATTAACTCAGGTCTGAATGTAAAACATTCTACTATGCCCAAAAAAGAAATATTGTCAGTAAATTTTTATACAATACAAGCATCCAATGCTCAAAAAACTTACACGGTAGATGTTATATTTCTTCAACAAATTTAGAAAGTTATTTCTGAAAACTATTTCAACATTGCAAATCAATCTTATCAGGCTTAGAGAATAGAAATTAAGTTTAAATATCACCAAATTAAATAGCAAAGAACACTATTTTCATGAGATTATTTAGATAGACAAACAACCAAAGGAGCCAACTTTTAAATTAATATTATTTGTGATTGAAGATACAGTGATAAAATACATTAACTTGCACTTTGAATTATACGCAAGTCAGTAAGTAACTTTTGGTTTCTGGTACAACCTCCACAGGTTACAGGAAATGTCAGAGCAAATATTAAAATGCCATTGTATAAATTTACATCTCAAATTAAATTCAGATTGACATGAAGCCCATGAGTATGAGGAAATAATACTTCTTAGAGTTACAGTTCCACAAGAATCATCAGCTTTAGAAGCTCCAAAATTTATATTTCAAAATAATTCATCAGAATTTATTTGAATATTGTCATCACACATAAAACACTCTTAACAGCTCTAGTAACAGTTGTATCATCAGACACTTCCTTCTCAAAATAAAAAAGTCATCAAATATTCCCTGGCACCTTCCATTTGCCTAGAAAAACCTATATCACTATGAATTATATCAGCTGAAAATGGAATTGCTAAATGTATAAATTCTGATGACCTGATAAGTGAATTTTCAGAATAAGTCAGAAAAATCTTACTATCTACCAAGAAATCACATTAATGAAATTTTATTATTCATTGTAGTACATAAAATTGGGACTAAAATTATTAATTTTCAATTGATAAGTTTATGTTTCACTATTATTCCAATTGTGTTTTATAAATAATAACATACTTTTAAGGAAAAGCTTTATATCTTGCCGGCTTTACTAACTATTTTTTCTAATTGAACAACAGGCCCTCACATTTCCATTTCGCACTGGGACCTGTGAATTACATAGCTGGCCCTGGTCGGAGTAACAGGCTGCAATGAGACCAAAGAGGCAGAGGCAGGCATTGTAAACGACTATTTTACGGTGTTTATTTCAGTACCAGATAGCACCGGAGTGGGCCATGCAATGGATTATAGAAGTGGAAAAGGCAACAGACGACAGGAGGATGTGGCTAGAGAGGGCGTGTTGTTATAAGATGGGAGCTAGTAGATCAGGTCTGTAGCCTCATGAAAATGATCTCGTGGAAAGGGAAAGATCAATATCGTAAAACAGAGTGATGAGTGCAAGAATGAAACATATAGAAGGCAACATAGGAAGGGGTCCAGATCATCGATAAAGGAGTTAGTCTTTGAAAGGCTCATGGACACTTTACATTTTTGTCCTAGAAAGGAAGAGAAAGATGGTCAAAAACAAGGCTGCTGAGTTGGTATGTTTAGCAATAGGTAGGTAAAAGAAAGAACAGCTACACTTTCCTCCAAGATAACACAGAAATGACTAAATCTGGATTTCAGGAAATCTGGATTTCTGGATTCCAGGATCTGGAATGCAGTGATGGAGAAGCATTGTAGTGAAGGGCTGTGTTCTTTCTCTTGACAGTGTGTTGGAGGTAGATGGTTGACAGAGTATTAAAAGTTTGAAATACAGTAGGAAATGCACAGGAGAGCTATGGAGAATGTATAGGAATATTGGGGAAATGTGGCTTTGGCACACATGGTTATAAGACATGAATTTTTATTGACACATTTCTGCACAGCCGTATGATTTTGCTTTGTTTTGTTTTGTTTGCAGCAGTTTTCAAAAACCTAGGGTAAGAACAGAAATACTGGACAGTTAGAATGTTTTGTGATTGGAGTTGTTTTAAGATAATTTGGGATAAAGACCATCGATAAAAGTTGTAGGTCACAAAAAGTTTTTAAAAGGTGGTTGAAATCATGAATCACAGGTCAAGTATGAAGAGATAAAAAATGGAAAGATATAAAAGGACTAATTAATTGAGAAAAACTTGAAGGTCAAGAGACTGAAGTCTTAATGAAGTCAGAAATTGTATAAAGTGAGAAAAAGGGATTAACACACTATGAGAAAACTGAGGATCAGAAATATAACAATTAAGTTTAAGATTCTAGAGATAAGATCACAGAAATGATCATGTTTGATCAAGATTCAGTAGAGGAATAAAATAAAAGCTAAGACTAATTGTATATAGGTAATAATTTTCTATAGCTGAAATAAAGAGCAAAATGCAACTATATTTACTGTCTTGAACAAATCTGGAATTCCTTAAAGTTAACAATTACTTTAATTCTCCTTTCTTTTCTTTTTTATGTTCCCTGTCTAAATTTATCACAAAAGTTCCCATTAAAAAAAAAAAAAAACTGAAAGTCCTTATTGTGGTCAACTACATCAGTCCATATCTCAGGTGGATTTTCCTTCCCCAAAGAATAAATTCTTGGAGCACTTTGAATTCATCTACATGTCCAAGACTTGGGAAATATTCAGTTAAGGGCAAGTTCAAAAATGATGCAAGTCTTGGAAGGGTACACACTGGAAAAGCCTGTACCTTGAGAGTATATGCTTGAGAAAATTTCAGAATTTAGAGTCTATGCTTGAGAATTTCTTGGAATTTCTAAACCGTAGAATTTTGATCCTAAGGTAAAAAAGAATAATGTTAAGGAGATCTCTCACACACACACATACACACACACACAAATATGGTAATTTCAGTCTTTTATTGAGTATTGATGGGAGCGTCTCTTTTGGATGGAATTGTCCATCTCAGGAAGGCAATGGTGGAGAGGATGTGTCTGGACAGTGAGTTCTATGGCAGCCTAAAATCAATAGAGAGAATATTAGACAAAAATCATAATGAGATTATAAGTACTAGGAATATAAGGGAAATAAGGAATTCAGAATTAACAGAAATTTAAGATATTAAATATTTGTGCTTGAGAATTTAAAAATGAGAGAAAATTAACCAAAGGCTGAAATAGGTTGACCTGATATAAACATAGCTGAACTTTCTCAAAAATAAGCTATTAGAGGAAGATCCCACTACAGGTGAAAAGAGGCAGCCAAGTATTTTATTTAGAACATTTATTTCCCCCGGAAGCTGAATAGAGATGCCACCTTCAGGCACACAAAGTGAAGTAGTCTAGTCAGTTCTCCTTAGGTTATTAAGCTTTGAATTGTCAAGGGCAGTTTTAGTCCAAGAAATGTCTACAGCAAATTCTGCAGATGAAACCAATGTTAGAAAAGAGAGTAACTTGTTTTAGAAGCAGTGTTCATGGATGCTAATCAACTCCGTAGCAAGAGGCAGCACCTGTGTCACAGAACTAAAAGCTCTAGATAAAAATAGATAAGGAAGGCTGTCACTAGATAGAGCTCACCATCAACACGGTAATGAGGTGGCCATAAATATGGTCAAAGGGGAAAGGACATTAAGAGATTCTGAGCATGGTGGGCGGAGAACAAAAGCCCCAGCCATAAGACCTCTGACTGCAGCTGCCGGTACTATAAATTTGGAAATCTTGCAGAAGACAGCAATGTTGCAAATGGTGCTTTGAGAAAAGATACAGTGTGAAAATATGTCACTTGTCTCTACCCCTACCAGGAGAATTTCATTACTAAAAAAATATAGCTTCTTGGTGAGGAATTGAGTTTCAGTTTAGCAGACTGTGGTCACCGGACACTGACTGACCTCGTGGCAAGTTAAACACCAGCGATGTCTTGGCACACTGCCTTTTCTCAAACTGAGTCTCTGTTTGGGTTTTTTATAATAGGGAAGGCAGACTTTGGGGAATAGATTTGGGGGTGGGGCAGAAATAACCACTTCAAATTTTAGTTTCTGACTTGTTTTCTAAATTGGGTGTCTATGTTGTGGATGTACACTGTGATAACCTTTGCAATCTAGTCTACTATTTGAATTCTAAAAAATGAGCAGCACGAGGCCTTTTAAATCCTGGGGTCTTTAAAGAACCCCTCCCATGTTTGTGGAAAACACACAGCTGCTGAAAGAACCACATCCATCAATCTCACTCAAGCTGAGACAGAACAGGGAAGGTGAGTGTGTGGGGGAGGGGTGCAGTAATTTAGACCTTCAATTCCATCACCCTTTATTTATTCATTTGTTTTTAATTTGTCTGAAGGAGAGTGGCAGCATTACTATTTAGTTACACTGCTAATTAATGTTCAACTATTTGTATAGCACATTTCATCACTCTTTAAAATAATCAGGGCAATAACTAGAATTTGATGTTTGATACTTTTTCTTTTATACAACTTTGGACATTAACTGCTAGGGAGTTTAATTCTTGGACAATGTTTCCATAGAAATTTATTATGAGAGAAGGTTTCTATTCAAATTTGTGGCATCTCTAGGTGGATAATTTACATTGTTGCAATGTTTTTTGTGATGTTATTTGATCTTTTTACACAACCTCTTAATGGACATGTTGATCATTGTGTCTGGACGTGACTTGTAATGGGAAATGCAACGCTGAATAAATTTTTGGCTTGCACCCTCTGTTCAATGTCCAAGCCATCTGCTACCAAAAGATACACAGTTTTCCTGGGGTGCCCGGTGGATATAAAAAGAACCAGTTGGTGATATGCTTCTATTTAGAGATGCCTACTAGCATCCCATTCCTGGTCTCTTTTTGCTCGATTACATCCTTTGACCAAGGCAGCAAGTTTAATCTGATTTGGAAGAATACACTGGATCTGGCTCACCAATCCCTTCCCCTCTTTCCTCTTGTCAGTGAGTTTCCCTAAGGAAGTATAGATTTTGCCACATTTTGTTTCTAATTCCAGAAATGTTTTTAAAGTTCAGTCCTTATGAAGCAGCTAAACCTATCTTTTCCAGCAGTACCAGTGATGAGGTAAGTCGTTCTGTTCTATCTCAGCCTGGCATTTAACTTTACAGTAGAGACTTGCCTACCAGCATGTCATTCTTCAGTATCAGCACTGTCAGTGATAAAGTTGTTTTGTCCTCTCCGTGGTGCTATTTTCCATCAATTTTTCCATTGGTTCAGAACTCCAGTGCGGCCTGATCAAATCTCAAAAGCTCTTCTCTTTAAAAACACCAAGCCATTTTCTTTGCTTACATACTTTTTAACTTTTTTGTTATAGTTCACACTCAGTATTATGCAATGGTAGTTGCAGATGTACAAAAAAAGTGGTTAGAAAAGCTATTGCATTTTTTTGTCTACTGCTCTTTGATTCCTGAAATTTTTTTATGGCTTTCAACTTTTGTTTCAATGACGTAATACATTTTCATTCAAATGTGAGTACTTTTTTTCTTTTGAGACTTTCTTTTGATTCTGTGCATTTTCTATTTTTCTTCTGATTTTTTCCATTTTATTTGTTTTAGCCATTGCCTCTCATGGCAAAGATTTTCCTGAAATGCATGATAATTCTTAGTTCTCTGCTTATATTTAGGGACAAGCCTCTAAACACAGATTGGAAAAAAAGGTGCTGCTTTAACACCGATCTTCAGTGTGTGGTGATTGGGTAGGTAATCAAGTCTTTTGATGCATCACGTCTGCATCATTTCTCTTGGGTCAATCATTTTCTGCAAATGTCAATACTCTAAACTCTTCCTTTGGGTTCATAAACCTGAATACCAGATATCAGGAGCTCAGAAGGGATAGAATACATGTTTCACCATATTCGGAATTATGAATATTGCCTACACTCTGCCCTATGCAGGCCTATTGTCCCCAGTGTCCGATTTGCCATGAGCTTCTAGGGTGTGTTCTTTCAGAAATGAATCTTTACTGCAATCGCTCCTCAGTGTAGGAGATATATAACAGCATGGCTCAATGTGGGGAGGGAAGCATCTAACTCTTCCTTACTCGGACTTTCAATCACTACTGCTTTATTGCCTTGTTCTCGTTCTACTTGTCTTGTCTTCAGCATCCCCTGATGGACCCAGGGCTGAGTCTTTAAGTTCTGAAGTGAAACTCTGTTTGCTTCTTGTTGGCTTCCGTCTTTTGAGAAATTAACCTTTGCTTTTTCTCAACGGTGTTAAGTGAATTCCTAGGCAGCTGACCTCTCTTTCCTAAATGGACACTCGTAAGTCTGTTATGGCATTCTCTCCCATTCTCTTTGTCCTTTTAAATCACTTTTTTATTTTTTTTTAATGTTTTAGAAGAGAAAATGGAAAAAATAACACTTGTTCAAACTTCCTTGTTTAATTCAATATTTACTTTGCTTACTAACAAATACTTCTAATAACAATTGTGATGGTGATCAAATGAAATAAGGTAATTTATAGCTTCTATTTATACATTTACTCATATATTAGAAAGTTTCCCTGGGCAAAAAAGAAAGTTATATATATTCTGTCCTTGTTGCCATCTCCCAGATAGGAAAATAAATCTATTAACAGGAAATTTTCCTAATGGGTAAAATCCTTTATAATACATAGCTCTGCACAAAGATTTCAGAACCTTTTCTGCATTCCTCTCAGACTCTTTTATGTACTCATGTGGTGCTTGTTACTTGCCCTATTATGATAATTATCTGAAAGTATTGCAAGCTCTTGTTCAATTTTACATTTTTCTTTATTTTTAAATGTCTAAGACAATAACAATCTTTTCTGGTCCACCAATACAATCTCAGTGTCTAGCAAACACTTATTATACACATATTATACAGTATTTATTTGTTGAATAAATAGCCTATGTCTCTTCCACCTATTTACTAATTCATATAGCTTGTTGAACCTTTTCAAAAAACTCTACTTAATTATAAATGTGATTGAGAAGGTTAAGCCAATGTACAATTTATAAACTGAATATTAAATTAGTTAATCGGAGTATGCTATTTCAACTGAGGTTTGCTGAAGTTCTTACGATAAGGTAGCATTGAGTAACACTATAAACAGTTAGATAAATTACAATATTTGCATTTCATTTATATTTTCTGTATTGTGCTAGATGCTGTGCTCATCTGCGCCCTCTGGAAAGATAAACAAAAGCTATAATAACAGGGAACTGAGAGGCATCAAGCAATTATTCCTGACCTTTGACATTTGCTTACATGCATATAGATTGCAGCATCCAGTGTGCTCCTGAAATTCATCATCACAGTGTTTTTTGAGTGATACAGAAAGCACAGTTCTAATGTCCATAGAAATTTAGATGGTTTCTAAATGCAGCACCATAAGACACATGCTCTTCCATTTATACTCTTAACATACAGAATGGGCTTTGAATACTTACTGGATATATATTTTTTAAATTAACAGTACCACTTTTAGTTATGTTAAAACCAGTTGGATGTTTCAAGAATGACTTAGAACTGAGAGAAAACAGTCACAAAAGACAGCCTATTGTATGACTACATTTCTATGAAATGTCCAGAATAGGCAAATCCATTGCAGCAAGCAAATGAGTGGCTGCCCACATGAGAGGGGGATGAGAACAGAGGGGAGGCAGAAGACTGCTAGCTGATGTGGGTGGGTTTCTTTTCCTGGGTGACACAGACATTTTAAAATTAGATGGCAGTGATAGTTGTACAACTCTGTAAATAGGCTAATATTCATCAAATTGTAACTATTAAATTGTGAACTTTATAGTATGTGAATTATATCTCAATAAAGATGTCTAAAGAAAAGTGACTCACAGCTCAAATTTCTAATTATATTGCTGCACATCTATGTTTCCATTAAAGTAAAGAATAATTGCTGCTGTGTGGTGTGCTGTTCCTTTATTCATTGATTTGATGCTACTATTAATTAAAACGAATCCTGCAATGCATGATACTGTCAAGCATGTAATTGCTACTTCTCAGTCTATAATTGTTCTTAAAGTAAGAATAAATCATTTCTTTTATTTATTTAAATAAAGTTTATTAAAAATTCATTTACTGATTCATTTAGCTTATGAATTATTTTGAGATGTTGACAGAGCTATAAAATATATTTTATTTAAATTATTTAAAAATATTTACATAAAAGTTATTAAACATACCTTTATTTAAATTATTTACAATTACTATTACTTGTGTGAAATAACTAATTAAGACTTTATTTGCATTATTTTTCAATTTAATATCTAGTTACTAAATTTCATTCTTTCCTGCATATCAGGAAAATGATAAAGTATGAGTACACTACCTACTATGTGCCACATATAAAAAGGACTGTCCAGATAAAGTTCAACCATTGTTAATTTAATGAGAACGGTTTGTGTGACACCAATGTAACCTGGAAGCCAAGGAGAGGGTGAATAATGACAACTTCACTGTACTAGTCTGTGGGGGCAGTAGACACCACTGAATGAGCACATGTACTGTGTGGTTGTCACAATCAAAATGACTAAGTAGAGCAACGAATCTGCATCAGATTTTGTGTTAAGCTTGAACATTTCCCTATGGAAACTATTTGGAAGATTCAGAAGACCTCTGCTATGGGCTACTGGTGATTGCCAGCTTCTTCACAACAACACACCCACTGAGGTATCACATCTTGTGCAGAGATTTTTGGTGAAACATCAAATCACCCAAGTGACTCAGTCCCCATTTGGTGTCCTGTGACATCTGGCTTTTCCCCAAACTAAAATCACCTTTGAAAGGGAAGAGATTTCAGACCATCTATGAGATTCAGGAAAGTATGACAGGGCAGATGATGGTAACTGGGAGAACTGCGTGAGGTCCCAAGGTGCCTACTTTGAATGGGACTGAGGCATCACTGCCCTGTGTACAATGTTTCTTGTATCTTGTATCTTCTTCAATAAATGTCTTTATTTTTCATATTATATGGCTGGATATTTTTTGGACAAGCCTCATATTTTATGTTATCTTACTTCATTAAAATGTTGACTCCTTAAAGCAAAACTTTGCTTACTTATTTTTTTATTTTTAATCATTTTTATTTTCAAATATAGTTAGCATACATTATTTTATTAGTTTCTGCCTTATTGTTATTTGCCCACACACAGAGCAGAGCATCACAAAACAAACTCTAAATGTATTTGTTTTACTCACTGACAATTTTATTCTTTGTACTAAGCATTGCAATTATTTCACTAGAGCAACTGAAAGAATGCCTATATTGTGTTTGAATTTTCTAAGATATCTTCAGTTTTCAGTCACATTTAGGATGAACTTATCTTCAAGGTTTATTGCTGAGGCATTAACATCTTACTAAAATTAAACAGTGTTTGAAATGGTTTATAGTGTTTTAGAAATATCAGATGCAAAAATTAACATTTATGTTCAGAAATACTTGAGTAAAACCCACAGGTTTACTTATCCCCACTCCTCCAGCCCCCACTCCAGGAAAAGAAAAATCACTTACATCTCTGTTTCTGGCACTTCCATCTTTCATATTCTATCAGGATACTGGAAAAGAAGAGAGGACAAAACAAAGTAAAGATAATTATTTAGTGGAACAAGGAAGAAGAGCTGATAAACTGTCCACTTTAGCACATTTTTTGGTACTGATGTCAAATTTGCTAATCGTATTGCTTGATGCTGGGGATTCATGGGGGGAGGGTTTGACTTTGCTGTGAAGCAATATTGGATAATCCTAGGCGGAGCACAAACATATTTTCCTATTCAGAAGCGTGTTGACTACAAAGTCCAAGTACAGTTCTGTGTCGTATTTTGTCAGCCTTTGAGATGTTATAATAAAGCAAACACTGGAGACTCCGAGTGTTAAAAGACCTCTGCTGCTCACAAAGGACAGCAAAAGTAGTAGCAGCCCTGACAAAGACAGTCTTAGTGAACTAGGTTTTCACAGCCAAGGAGAAGCCAGTTCACACTTGAATGCAGTATTTTACTTGTCAATGCCTCCGCAGTCGTTAGCCAATATTACTTTCCTTTTCCTTTTCCTCTAAGTTTTTGTCTGGTTGCATACTCTTCATGTTTGTACTATAATTTTCATAATTAACATTTTTCATTACATGTGGTGAGTGAGAAAGCATGCCTAATTTTTAAAAATATTGGCCCTAGGTAGACTCTGCCAAACTTTCTTCGCTCTGCCACTCACTGAATTTCTGGAGATTTACAGATGCAGTAAAATAGTAGACTCTTTCTTTCTCATTCATGTTAATTTTTTCTTTTTTATTCCCACTCCTAATATTGTGATATTGATGAAATAATCAGATATCTATGTTTCACTTCAATAATTTCATTTTAATAACTTTATTAAAACTTACTTACAGTTTATCATATTAAATATTCACAAAATCCTCTAGTGACTTTCATGTTTTCCTTTCATTATTTTGTCAGCATACCGTAAGACAAAGGCTGCATTAGAACAACTGGGACCACAATGCCTGAAGGATAAACAGATGCATAAAATCAAATACAGATCTTTACACAAACTACATTTTATGAACTTACTAATAATTGTACAGTTTTGTTTTTATTATTAAAACATTTTGTATCAACAAATAATTATCTCATAACTCTAATAGATATGGATATTTTCAAGTATGGCTTTTCCACTTGAGATGGGGCATGGTGGTGGTCTTAAAAACTACCCAGCGGACTCGCTTGTTTCGCCTTGTCTTTTCTGAAGACACTTACTGGGAAAAAAAGAATGGAAAATGTTGTTTGGAGGGCAAATCTCCACAGTGTTTTCATATGTCAGTGACAGCTTTTGTTCAAGACTAGCTTTTCAGTGATGTTTGTACATCAAAAAAAAACTTGGAAGATAAAACTTTGTTTTCAAAGGAAGCGCATTACAAGAGCAGAAAGTACAATTATTTCCTGACCAGGACAATAAAGACAATTCCTGCTGCTGGACCAAATCTTAGGTAGGTTTGTTTGAAGTCCCATTCATAAAACTGGGAGTTTCCTAAGCTTCAGGTTCCTCAGTTATGCACGAACCCACTCAGTACAGCACCTACCTGTGCCCATCTCTGAAGGCCCCCATGGAATTTGTCACTCAGACTGTCCCAGTACCATGACTAATAAAAGTTCTTTGTCTCTGAGCCAGGAGTCTCATATCTTAGGTGCATCTCTCATAACATCATGGTAGCCTAACTTGCTAGCTTGCAAGTATGGTAAATTCATAGATGCTTCCTGAGAATTTTGGAGATTATTGGAAGGGGTTGCTGAGAGAGGCCTGGCTTGTTTAAAGAGAAAAATAATGGGCCTTATGTGGTCAGGCTAGGATATGGAAGAACACTCTCCACAGTCCAGTAGCAAATGCTCTCAAGCTGCGGGCAAGAAGTGGTGGGTGGTAAGTAAAAACAACCACCTCAATGCTAGATTTTAATAATGCTAAGAAGTGGAATATAAGATGATAACACACCACCCAAAAAGTCTTTTGTTTGTTCTTTACTTCTTGGGAAGACAGAGAGTAAGTCAAGGAGTTCCAAAGTCAGTACACAAGGCTCTGGGTAAATTAAAAATTGTAGCTGCCTGAGTCATCTGCCTGCTTGACAAGAAAGCAAATGGGACTGACTTACTGGTAGAAACCTCCCTTTCTGTGTTCCCTGATCTCGTGTCTCCCTCTACTCCTAACTCAGCTCCTTTAAGACAAGAAAGGTTGAATATTCTGGGAAATACTTTAAGGAAAGTGGGTATTCAAACTTTATGGTTCTGTTATATACAGATGCCCAAGTCTCCACCCTACCACAACCAGCATTAAAAGGAAATATCTGGATTCAAATGATAGGATTCAGCAAGTTTCACAGTGGGGAAAAGAAGCTAACATAGCCTTGTATGCAGGGCCCTTTGTGCCATTCAGTTGCACTCTTTTTGTTGCTGCTACACGTGCACCTGTGGCAGAAATAGATGGGTTTCTTGAATATCCTCGTCTGACCAGGGCCAATCAGTCTGATCAAGGAAGAGCTGTAAGTAGAGAAAAACTAGTCATTTTCCTGACATTTGAATCTAGTGGATGACTCAGTGTTTATCATGATGATCTTTACCATCTAATGTCCAATTCTTGCATTACACAGATGCGGATGCCCTGCTAGTTAGTAAGTCAGAAGCAAGAGTATTAGTTGTCCTAACTGCAATGATTTCATACATTTTATCAGAAAGGATAGCTTATAAATACCAATCCTTTGGTAAGTGCCAAAAAATATTGAGACTATGGGGGTAGACTCATGATTATCCAACTATTAATCAAGGAAAAGCTGTTGTATCTTCAGAACCCTACCACTAAAAAGTATGCCTAGCAACTGTTGGGCATTTGGGTATGAAGACAAAAAAAAGTCTCTGTGATTTATTTTGTTGATTGGAGCCTCTAAGGAAGAGAACCAGCCTCCACCCAGAGGTGTTTTTTGGAGTTTTGAACTTGGGATCTCCCTGACTCAGTTCTCAGGAACACCTCTCCTGAAAAATATCTATTAGCTTGCTATTAGGTTCTTACTGAAAATGAGTGTCTGAACCATAGAGGCCTTGTGACTCTTGGCCAGATGTCTCCGTTTTGTGGTGGGCCTGCTGTGACTCAATGACTAACAAGGTATTAATAAGAGCCCCAATATGGACATGGTATATTCAAGAACACAACTGTCTTGCCCCAGTGATCTCTCATGAACAACTGGCAGCTATCTTTTGATTATATGGGGACTTCATGCCTTCCACCTCCTGAAGCAAAGCATTTGGGGGCCCTGGCTCTTGGAGATTGCCCTGAATGCCTGGGCTTAGTTCATGGACAGTTCTGCTAAGCAGCAACCGGTTGTCTACTAGGATGCTGCAGCTCTTCAGACTCAGTTCCAGCTCTGCAAAAAGTGAAATCAAATGAGGACCCTGGTCAGAACATGGAACTCGATGACTCTTGTTCTTTTACCAATGACCTTGAGGTTAGTTCTGTCATGTAGAAAACTATAAACTTCTAGTCTAAGAATCACCCCTCCTCGGGGTCATCAACTGTGGAAATGGACTACAGTTACTACTGAACCATCTGGATCACACATGCAGAGTCCCATAAAGAAAGGCCCGTTTACTGATAAGATCCACTGAAATCAAATTGTTGATTGAGATGGACTTTGATATTAATGATAATTCATATTGCATAGGGTTATTTGAGGATCATATGAGATTATATGCATAAAAATTTTGAACAGGTATTATAGCATGATTAGTCCATTATGAATGTTAACTATTATTAATGTTATCATTAGATTTCTTATTATTGGTGGGAGGATTTAAGCTATGAATTTTTTCCTCTGTTCAAAAATGTAACCTGATTTGCAGGCTGTAACTCATCAAAATAGTGGGTATGGCTATGTTTCTGTCAGAATCTGCTATTCTTAAAGGAAGGGAAATTATGGGCTCCTCCTTTTTGCTTCTCTTCCATCAAGAATTATTTGTACTGTACTTATCTCAAATTTTTCCAAAGTTGAGGCAGGGAAATTTCTTACTTTTTTCAAGCACACTTGTAGATTTCTTCTCTATGAAATTATCCTCCTCCAAATTTCAGAAAGATTCTGAAGGAAGATTGTTCCTTTTAACATATACATTTAAACTATCACACAAATGGTATATTTTAATTTCTCTACAAATTGTATATCTGTGGTATAATAAAGTGTGAAAACTGTAGGTGTTATAAAAATGGTAATATACAAAAAGTACAGAAATGTCTGATTATATTATTTTAACCAAAAATTATAGACTTATCTGTATAGATATGGCTGTACAAAGCAAGAGATATCAAAGGAGCTATCTCTTAGGATAACCAAATTCTTATTGAGATAAAAAGTTGCTGCCTTGGCTGGTATAGCTCAGTGGATTGAGCACAGGCCTGCAAACCAAAGGGTCATTGGTTTGCTTCCCAGTCACGGCACGTGACTTCGTTGCAGGCCGGGTCTCCAAAGGGGGTGTACGACAGGCAACCACACATTGATGTTTCTCTCCTTCTCTTTCTCCTTCCCTTCCTGTCTCTAAAAAGTTGCTGATGACATCTTCTAAAAGCATCTGTGGTTTTAACTTGCTTAAGACACAAACCCTCAAACATTCTCTGGGATAAAAAAGTCTTCCTGGAAATAAAAACTCATCCATGCTCTTGCTAGAAACAAGAAACAATGGGCTTCATGTAGCAAACCAGAATATTAAACTGCATCTCATGGGAAACCCAAAGTTTCATCACCCAGTAGGAAATACAGAGTGTAATACACAGGAAGATTATAATCACATTAGTAATGTCAGTTATTATTGCAACTCTATTAATACCTGAGTCATAGAACAAAGAACTCTACAATTTTAAAATAAAAGTCTGTTGTTTCAAAACATAATTGAGTGCATTTTAACTTTGAAAGCACACTCTACTCATTTATTTTCTAGGAATTAAAAAATTATTAGATTGACTAGTGTCTGCATTGCATAAGTCTATAAAAAACATGTTTCCAAAGTAAAAATTTAAAAATAAAGCTTCTCTATATCCACTATAATGCACATTAGATTTCTAGGACTTAGTTACTGCTAATTACAAGTTTGTATCATTGAGCAAACAGTCAAATGCAATTCAATTTAAAAAATGAAATAATTGTTGTTCTTCACAGGACAACATGGCATAATGGAAATTAGATCTATCTTTCTACCTGAAATAAATGCAAAGTCAGAAAAAATATACATAATACTTAATGGCTTTCAAGACATTGCACATCTGGTAATGAAGTTTGATGATCCTTAAGGGGGAAAAATGAAAGGAGTCTTGCAATTAGCTCAAATTGCTGTCTGGAGAGGGTTTCTAGGCGACAGCATGAGGACAGATCACCCAAGTGGAGCTCAGAGATTTTCAGAATTGAGGAACCAGAGCTGGAACTCTGGAAAGAATAAGGAGGTTGGAATTTACCGTGCAGAATCCAGAGAGCAGACAGTCAAATCAAGGGACAGCTCCAAAAATCTGCAAAGGGCCCACCACTGATTCACAGTAGGAAATACACGTTAGGAAATCAACCCAGTCTGGAGAAAGAACGACCTGAAAGAATTAGAAAAAACAGTCAAGAACCCACACAGCGTGGAAAATCATGTAATTCATGGGGAAGCAGGTAGAGTACCAAAAAGCATGCTATTCTCAGAAAAATCAAAATGTTCCCAAGAAACTTAATTTTACAGTGAACAAAGCTCAAGAATATATTTAAGAATAAAATATCTATCACTAAATAAAATAAAAATCAGTGTCTGCAGTTCAGTGAAAAATTATCAGACATTCGAGAGGCAAGAAATATTATTCACAATGAGAAAAAAATCAAAGAATTGAGACAAACTCAGGAATGTTATGATGTTAAGAATACTGGCAACAATCTAATAACAGTTATTATAACTATATAGTATATTATCCAGATGGTAGAAGATAGTTCATATTAATTAGATGTATGGTAGATATGAAAAGGCCAAATTAAAATTCTACAGATAAAAATTACAAGGTTCAAGATTTAAATAACCTAGACTAGCTAAGATTACCAGCAGATTAGATAGTGAATAATAAAAGATGAAATAATTTGATGAAATATCACTAGGAATTATCTAAAATAATAAGATAGAAAACAGCCTTAAAACTGAACAAAGCAACAGTGAATTGTGGGGTAATATCTAGGTAGCCTAAAACACAAATAACTGGTCTCCCTGAAAGATAAAAAAGAAAGGCACAAAAAAATTCAATGAACTATTGCTATTTTTTAATTTGATAAAAAATATAAAGTCATGTAAATAAAAAGTTTAGTCAAATTTAAGCTAAAGAAGCATGAGCTAAACTGCAGTTACATTATTTTAAAAATGTTAAGAACCATGATAAACAGAGAAGTTAAAAACAGAAAAAAAAATGACTTACAGGAAATAGTGGCCAGAATAATAGTAAATTTTTCATGGGAACAATAATGGCCAGAAAATAGTTGCACAACATCTTTTAACTATTCATAAAAAAGATTAGTCACCTCTGAATTCTATGCCCAAGGAATATATTTTAAATTAAAAAAAGCAAAATGCTTTTTAAAATTACATTAAAACTCTATGAATTTGTGATTAAAATACATGAACTAATGTTAAAAAATGTATAGAAGTTGATTCCAGTTAGTAATATGGAATTAGAAAAAGTAATAAAGAACACCGGAAATCAAGAATGTGGTTAAATAAAAAAAAATAGAATTGTTCACCATTCAAATCTCTCTGAAAGATAATCAAGAGTTTAAAGCCAAAAACAAAAACAAAAACAACTTGTAAGCATCACACACAGAGAGAAGGACAGTGTGGAGCAGTGGTTACATCATTCGCACTGGGAGCGAGAAACTGCTGTGCACTGTTGTGTGGCATCCATGTTACATGCAAAGTGGTATGTCACTCAAAAGCAGAACGTGATACATTAAAGAGGTTCAGTTTAGTACCAAAGCAACCATCACATTCAAAAGGGTAAGAGTTAAAAAGCTAACAAAGGATATAGAGTGAAATCCTATAAAATATTCAGTTAATCCCAAAGGAAGCAGACAAGTGAGAAGGGAACAAAGAACAATTGGGACAATTATCAAGATACAGTAATTAGTTCAACCTCACATGTGCCGATAATCACGTAAGAAGGGGAAGGTTCAAGTCAAGGACCATGTGTATAAAGGACCATGGACAAGGACCACGAGGGCAGCTCAGGATTAAATGTGGAGTGGGGTGGGCAGGGGAAAGCAATGGGGGAGAAAGGGGACAACTACAATTGAACAACAACAAAAAAAATTAAAAATAAAGTATTTGGTCTAAACTACTTTATTTATAAGTTTTCCAAGAAGCCTTACAGACTTGCCCGCTCTCTACTTTTTGTCCTTTAGTTTGTATTTGTGTCTGCTTTCTGATATGTGCACTTGTTTCTTTCATTTATTACATTCCTAAGAAAGAGGTCCAGAATTCTAATTTATCCAAGTCTATCCTTTTTATGCTTTACATATCAGCAAATTAAAACTAAATACTCAAATATACATATACATATACATATACATATACATATACATATACATATACATATACGGTCTGTGCAGAAAGTTTCCAGCCATGTGATATGAAAAATAGAAGCATTTATCGAAGAAGGTAAAAAATATAAGAAACATTGTACATAAGATAAAGGTACCTCAGTCCCCTTCAAAGTAGGCACCTTGGGGCCTCACACAGCTCTCCCATTATGTCTTCCTCTGTTCAAAATGTGGTCTTGGTTTTGCTGTGATTTTTCCATGCCTTCTTCTAGCATGGAGAACCAGGCAACTTCCATTAGAATGCCTGAACTTTTGTTTCCAAATCATAGCTGTAGGCCCACAGTTCATCCCCATTTATGACCTTCTTGAGAAAACCTGGTTCATTGGTAGTGGTTTGAATCAAGTCATTAACAACTGCAGCACAATGCTTCTTCTGCCCTGGTAGCAGAAGCCACAGAATGAATTTTTCTATGACATATTTCATGCCAAGATTCTACGTCAGAATCTCAGGCACATAGTTTTTGGTATCCCCAGATCAGCTTCTCGTGTTTACACCATCAGTCTCTGATCTTTGTTGATTGCAGCCCATACATGTTCAACATTCTCAGGTGTTCTGCTTGTTGAAGGCCTTCCCGAACATGGATCACTTTCAACGGATTCTTGACCACCTTTGTGCCGCATTTTTATTTGTGTTGCAATCATTGCATCATCGCTGAAAGTCTTCTGAATCATCTGGATAGTTTTCGTGGAGGAATGTTCAAGCTGAACACAGAATTTGATGCAGATTTGTTGTTCTGCTCTCTCAGACATTTTGAATGTGACAGCCACACAGCACACATGCTCACTCAATGATGTCTTCTGCCCCCACTGACTAGTACAGTGAAGTCGTCATTGTTCACACATGCACATTCCAGTCCACTCTCCTTGGCTTCCAGGTTACATCAATGTTGCATGAATCATTGTCATTAAATTAACAATGGCTGTACTTTATCTGGACAAATCATGTATTTAAAAATTTTTGAAATACTGTGAGTCACTGGGGAAAGATAGAACAGTTATGTGAATCTCTCAAGTTTATAGTTGGTGCTAGGATGAGCAAGTGGATTAAAACAGGTTGTAAACTTTTAGTAATATGAGAACTTTACCTGAAAAAACAAGTGAATAAAATTTAGAAAGTGAAATATACATGAAATATTAGCTTAAACAAAGGAGACTTTTCATCAAGGTGTGAGAACAATACATTGGAGGAAAATGGCAAGTGGGAGAATGAATCATATGAGATAAAGTTTTGGCTACAGAATAATCTCCAAAGAAGAAGAGTACATAAATTGATAGAGTCAAATAGTAGTGTCAAAATGAAAATAAAATATATATTTACAGATTGTATATCAAATAGGATCATCTAATTTCATTCAAATCTGTCATTACTCTCAAATGAAGATTTATTTTCCATTTCACTTAAGATGAATGCAGGAATCAGTTTAAATAGGAAGTCAATAAAGTATTATTCTTGTCTGTCTAAATAACACAAGGCTTATTTAGATATTATTCTTTCATGTCAAGAAGTTCTTGGTATCTCACTTCAAATAGAAAATGGTTGTCTCCTTTATGATTGTGGAGATTTTTTTGTTTGTTTCATTGTTTTCAAGGTCATGCAGGAAGCATTCTCATCTAAAATGCAGGGCTTGAATATTTCTTGGCTGGAACAAGTAATTTCCACAATCAAAAATTCCACTTAAAAGTCAATACAGGCACACATCATGTGACTGCATTATGTTTGACAGCTTACAATATCAGATTAATATTCTCTTAAAAGATAACTGTGATCAAAAAATGTTTAACTCCAAAGGCACAGCAGAAGTATTCCAAATGTTTTGAATAAATGGTAACATAAAAATGCATGCTCGATAGATTTGTAATTAAAAAGATAGACAAAAGGGGCCATGAATAAAGATGCCTTTTGACATGCTTCAATATTAGTTATTTCATACAAGCAGTGTTTATATCAAGCATAAAAGTTTATATCTAGATTTAATATAATTTTAGAAATCAAAAACACATGTTTCTCTATGCAGATTACAACAAAAATAAAATAATACTAGTTAGAAAAACAAATAAGTTATTTATATAGGATGAGAAAGAGTAGAATGTTTTTGACTTATTAAACTTTGTTTTAATTTTATCCTAATTTTTAAAATTTTACATGTTAAGAAGACAATAGTTTCAAGTGAAGATAATAGTTTGAAATGGGATAGTCAGTACCTGGAAATGAATTTATAGCAGAGAATTAGATGTTTATAGTTTAGCTTATAACACTAAATATATGTTTCACATATTTTTTACTAGTGAGCAGCATTCTCTTTTGATAATAAAAAAACAATCTTTATACAATTTTTCTAGTCCATTTACTCTGAGAGAAATTTCTTAACTTGGCAATTTATGATTTATTTTATTATTTTTAAGGTTAAGTGTATGAGTATTTAGAGAGGTTGTGTGCTGTGTGTGGAGTTATTTAATTTAAGCCCATAAATTAGTGGCTTAATAATCAATATCTACCTAATGCACTGCTTAAATTGTACATATTTCATTAATTTTGCATTAGTTCAGCTCTGTTGGTGTTCCTCACCAGTACTGAACATGACATCGTCCTGGTTAATGAATGAATGATTTATTGCTAAGATAGTTTATGAAGAAAACACTTGATTTCCAATTTTCCAGGTTGTAAAAAGGTGAAATAACATTGATATCACTTACTTATAAATCCGTATATATTCTTTGATTCTCCTGTAATATATTTGTAAAGCTATCATCCTCTCTACTCAGATTTTGTTTTCCCCTATTTTCTCTAAATTTAACCAACCCATTATGCTTTTAATGAACTAGTTCTTTGTGTCTTCAGGAAACTTCTCCAAAATTTTTCTCTTTTGTTGTCTATAAATTCAGTTTCTACTTTTTCTCATCCATCTTAGCCAATAATTTTTGTCCAAATATGTGAGATTTGCCAGACAACACTCTGAACTTTTCCTAACATCTTTCATTCTCAAAGATGATAGTACAGGAGGTTATGAATGTGAGCTCTGCAGAAGAAAGTTCTTAAGTTTGAACCCTGTCCCCATCATTTTCTAATTGTGATCTTGTGAAGATTACTTAAGTTCACTGTTTTTATTGAAAATGGTGAGAATAACAATATCAAATTTATAGGATTTGTAGATGGCATGAAAATAAAAACCAATATTAATTTGTTTGTAAATCAAGTCTAGTTTCAATAAACTTGTAAAATGGAACTCAAAGTTCCATTTACACCTCAACCTGTTTCTATCTGACTTCTGCATTATTATGTTAATGAGATTGTTTTGATGAAATCCCTTATTCTGTATAAAGAACTGGAAAATTTGAATAATCTTCCTTTACTATAATTTAACATTACATAGAAAAGGCTTATTGAAAGTTATCACCCTTAACATTACTCTATACAGCAAAGCTATCATTTAGAATGGAAAGGCAAATAAAGTGCTTTCCAGATAAGGTCAAGTTAAGAGTTCATCATCACCACACCCTTATTACATGAAATATTAAAGGGACTTATCTAAGAAAAAGAAGATCAAAACTATGAATGGTAAAATGACAACAAACTCACAACTATCAACATCTGAACCTCAAAAAAACAAAAACAAACTAAGCAAACAACTAGAACAGGAACATAATTACAGAAATGGAGGTCACACAGAGGGCTACAGTGGGGAAGAGGGAGAATTGGGGAAAAGGTACAGAGCATAAGAAACATAAATGGTAGGTGCATAATAGAGAGGGGGAGGTTAAGAATAGTATAGGAAGTGAAGAAGCCAAAGAACTTAAATGTATGACCTATGGACATGAACGAAGGGGGGGATGCAGGTGGGAGTGGGGGTGCAGGGCAAGGGGAATAAAGGGGGGAAATGGGACAACTGTAACAGCATAATCAATAAACTAATTAAAAGATAAACTTATCACCCTTTGTAATTGCAATTCTATCCCTTGTCATATATTTTCTGGAAATAATCAGATAAGTGGGAAAATTAAAAGGATATGTTTATCAGAGAAATATTTATGACCAACAAATTGCCAATCGAAACTTTTCATATTTTTACAATGATAAAAAGTAAAGTCTGATAATAATAAAGTGATTAAATAAATTATCATATAGGCATATGAGGAGGGATCCCCCCAAAATGGACTTATTTTCTGGAGAGCCAGCCCCTTGCAGTACAGGCTTCCTCCTCTAGGTGAGTGTTCTAGGATCCCATCTGTATCAGTGTACCAGCTGGAGTAGCTCAGCAGCTTTTTTTTTTTTGAATGCCCAACAGGTTTGCCTATTTCATGATAGGTAATTGAAGAGCACACCAACCCACGCCACAACCTTCAGCAGTTTCTGACCAAGCACGACGTGACCCCCATTCTCCACCTTTTCTATTCACCTGATTTTGCCCCAAGCAACTTTTTTTTGTTTGTTTGCCAGATAAAAAAAGTCCCCAAAGGCAAATGTTTTGCTGATGTGGAAGAGGTGAAACAAAAAACGGCAGAGGCACCAACAGGCACAACAATCGACAGGGTGGAAAACTGTTTTGAGCAGTGGAAAAAATGTCTCAATGGGTGCAGTCCATCAAATGGAGAGTACTTTGAAGGTGACTGAAGTTTAAACATAGAAGAATAAATACATATTTTTAATAAATAAATTCTGTTTTGCCCCCCCTTTGTTAAAAAATATAAAAAAATATTGTAGATGCATGTCTGTCAATATAGAAATATATTGATGATTTTTTCCTCACATAAATTACATAAGCTTTGGGGTCATATGGCTTGTGTTCAAATCCTGACTCATTCAATACATACTTCTATGCACTTGGATAAATAATACTCCTGATCATTTTCCCAATTTAATATGAAAATATTAGACCTTTTCTAATATTTTCATAAAAATTATAAAGATCATCCTCTTGAGTTATTTACTTATAATTTAGCACATATAAAAGACTTTTTATAATGAAAAATGCTATTCTCTTTATCTTCCAGTACTGTATACTTGTTAAAGACCCCTGTGCTTGATCCCCATCTTTTCAAAATGATCATCCTAAATTGAAAAAAAAAAACTGTGATAAGTGTATTATTTCTATCTCCAACATCATGATCTCATCCAAGCTTTAAAACCATGTTTCAGCCTATAATATACTGCTACTTGAATATTGCAGAGCTCAGACTCAGAAATCCCACATGGCTCCTCATAATCTTTCCTCTCAAATCGACCTCTTCTGGAATCCTTTCATTTATCATTATCTTTCTATCTAGAAAGATTTTTTTTAATGTTAAGCTGTGATTTTGCTTTAATAAACTCATCTCCCTAACCTTTCATATCAATTTGATTGCCATCTCTGTGGACTGGATTGCATTTCCCATGGAAGTCATATTTGACCCCTGAGCCCTAATGTGTCTGTATTCACATTGACAAGGCCTTTGAGGGGCAATTAGGTTTCTATGAAATCATGGGGCTTTATAAGAAGAGAAAGAAGTATATGCTGACTCTGACATGTGAAGACAGTGAGAAGGCAGCAATCCAAGAAGAGGGCTCTCCCCAGGAACCTAACTGGCCAGCAGATTGATCTTGGATTTGCCAGTCTCCCACATGCCTGCAGTTTAATCCACCCAGTCTGTGGTATTTTGTTATAGCAGCTTGAGCAGAATAGGATACTATGCAGCCTACTTACAGCAGATTAATTCAGCATCTCTGCATGGTGATTTACTATCACTACAATCTATCTCCTCACTGTCTTCTCTATTATCTGAATCTTCCCATTACAGTATCTATCAAAATGTTACTTCCAGAAAATAATTTGATCACATAATTCCTCTGAAAAATCCAAAGACAAATTTCTGTTAGCTTCCTGTTATCTACATTAAAAACTAACCTCCTAACTTTAATATTAAGTGTGAAAGTAGCTTTAGCAGTGCCTAGGAGATCGTTAAAACATTATGGTTACTGTGCTGGTTAGTTACGCCTGCTTTACTCAGTTAAAACAATGCAGCAGACTTTGTTGGTTCCCCAACACAATTCATTTGATGGCCCATGTGCTCAATCCCCAGCTGCTGTACACCTGTGCCTTCGATGGTGAATATCCCTTGGCTGAGTAGGAGCCTTCTGTCTATTCTCCAGCCCAGAGACCCATCTCCCTTAGAGGAATGACCTCTACCAAGGACCCATTAACTCGGTGTGGATTAACTCTGTGCTTCAGTCTTCCCCTTTGGGTGAGAGTAAAGATAGTCTCCAGGTGATAACCCATTTAACTCCCTCGCTTTACCTTGCTTCTTTTCCTCCTCTTTACCTGATACCATTCCCCCAAACATCACTTGATCAAGAATCCATGTCTTAGGCTTTGGGTCCTGGCTGGCTCAGTACTGTACTGGTGGTTCAGGAAGGTAGTTGTGCTGATTGTGGCTGTACCGTCCCACGTTTGGGGTTGAGTGTTTGTCAGCTGCTCCCTGGTGGCTCCACTCTCCCAAGTGTGGTCTCTCATCTCTCTAATAGTCTAACCTAGACATGGTCTTAGTAGATCATGAAGATGCAAGAGAAAACAGAAATCCAAAAGGACTCTTGAAGTCTTTTAACTCACTCTCCATCACTTCTGACACAATTAGTTAGAGAAATCAAGTTACAGGTCAGTCTCTACTTTATTTCTGATCATAAAGCAGGTGAGTTTTGATGTCTAGAATTTTGTCTTCATTCAGCTTATTTTTTTCAAAAATGCTTCAATAAGAGTGAAAAAGTGACAAATGGAGGGGGAATCTTATCTTCTTGGAGAAGAAACCCAGAGTTTGGTGAATTTTTGCATGCTTACCCTTCTTACTACATTGGGTAACTTTTCCTCAGAGAAGAGAACTATTAATTAGGGCAGTGAGTTTATTTTTTCCTTACCCAAACATTCATTAAAGTCTAATATGTACCAGTCATTCTACTGGGCACTGTAGATTTAAATTTCAATTAATTTCCCCTTGCATATTACTTTCTCCATTTCTTTTGAATTCACTTCTAGTTTACTTCTCTCTTTTTTTAGAAAGATGTCTCATTCATTTTACTGTCAAACTTTCCAAAGCTATTTTACAAATCCCACTGCCATCAGTCCAGGCTCCATTACAGGTATATTTTGAAGTAGGTCCTTTTAAGTTCAACATCATATTAACTGACAATGTAGAGGCAGAAGTAATTAGAGCATGAAATACATACTGCAGGTCACCTTACATCTCCAGTGTAAATCACAATTCAAAACACTAACTCAGCCACATTTTGACAAGGAACCTTCAGCTAATTTTCTTATCTTTGGAGCAACTTACCTTTAGTTTATTAGTAGAAGTACATATTGGAAATGTATAAACAGTAAAAGCCCATCTGGGCATACATGTGCCTTTTTTGTCTTTAATGTGGAAATTTTCTCTCTGATCTACACAATACTTTATGGAAAACTCTGTTTGATTTATGTTCTTTGGTTATGTTATGAATACAGGCAAGGAAGAATCATACTCGCTTAATTTTTATATCTGAAATAAAATTTGGAAAACCCTGATGCTAAAGTCAAGTTAGTTTTTTTATGTCTATAATTTTTCTTACTAAATAAGAGAGCTCTTTCTCTGATGCTTCTTTTAGGGGGCAATAATGATCACCCAAAACTCATGTAAATGACTGACACTGTAATAACTCTGCTCCAAATCCCAAATTCTTATATTTATAATTAAAAAATTAAAAGAATATACAAAAGTATCCACAGAATGATATAAAATTCATGAACAATACTTTTGAAAATTCTTAGTTCTAGCAGATAAGAAACTCAATTTGCTTTTACTCCAAATATTAATGGAAATATAATTTATAGAAGACTGAATTTGCCAGTTAAGAGTCGGATCACACAGCCATTGCATACATTATTGTAATAGAAAAAGAGATTTTCTGAGTACAGATTGTGTATTTTAATTTTTATTTGTGATTTAGTAAAAACAACATAGGTTTCAGAGTTAAACAAATTGAGATTTTGTTTCTTAAATAAACTGTTTATCAGCTGGGTATTTTCATAAGTTACTTAATTATCTGATGTTCCATTTCTCCTTCTGAAAACGTTGACATTTATATCCACTTGAGAGATTATTGTAGGGCATAGAAGAATCTATATAACATGTATGGCTTAATCTTTGACATAAAATGTGTAGTCTATTGCTGTTATTATTGTGGTTACTATTTTACTGGTATTATTATGAAGAAAGTAGTTCAATATAACATCTCAACATGCGATATTAATTTAATATGTAGTTCTTATAGCTTATATAAAAAGCTATAAGAAAATAGTTCATAACTTCCTCTATGTTTAAGGAACTCAATGACAGCACTGTTAAGAGAAAATAGATTTCTCTCCAGCAAAGAGTTAGTTATATATTCCAAAAATCTTTACCTCTTAAGCAGCAATCATTTAGTAAATGTCAAAGTAGTACTGGTTTGATTTTCTAAACGGAAATGAACTTTGCTCAATTAAACAAATTGGTACTAATGTTTAGTAAACTCTATCCTAAAAATTTTAGTTAATTCATGTGACTAACACAGTCAAAATAAAGAGAAAATGCAAGTCAGTGTATGTTGATAAATTAAATGTGGCATTTTTTGATCCTTCTAAAATAGTTTGAGAAAAATAAAATCCAGAGTTCACTCTAATGCTTCCCTTTATGTAAAATGGAAGTTTCCAAGGTTTATGATAGTCTTTAAAAATAAAATTGGAAAACATACTTTATAATAAAAATATTTTATTGGGAAAATAATTTCTAAAAAGTAATAATATATTATGCTTATATACTGCTTTAAACATTGCACCTCTCTTTTATATAAATAAGCATGACAACATTATTGCAAGTTTATTGTAATTGTACTTTGCCAATAAAAAATATATTAATTAGAATATTAATTTCTGGAAGAACAAAATAAAACCAGTTACTATGATTTTATTACCTGTATATATTTTCATAAAATTTTATAATTATAATACAAGTATCATAGGAAAAAGCAGTTTGTTATAAAAAGTATAAGGACAGAAATATTACTAGAGAAATATAATGTATAAAAGCAACTTTTCATTTCATTAGAAGACATTTTATTAATTACTATGTTGTTCAAGTTGAAGACACAAAATTATAAATTCTTATTATTTCATAATCCACTAACCTGGTCAATCATAATTCATGATATATTTTCCCATTTCTACTATATGAGGACATCTTCAAGACTTTTACAAGACATTCTTGTCATTACTTTAAAATGTTGTTTACTTCTTGAGATTTGAATTGTATCACCTGAAATATATAAAACTCATAATGTTTTACAAATTTGAAAGTAATTGGAAGATGCTATCTATAGCAATTTTAATATCTAGGCCAACATACTAGCTTATTGGTCTTTATTAAGTAAACTTTTTCTGTATAAATCATCTTCAAATGTCTTGAAAATTTCCATCATTAAAGTAGAATTTTGAGGGGCGTTCAGATGATCCACTGCCAATAAAACTATCTATTAGGAAAGACATGATCTAAACCTGGAAAATAAGCAGGAAGATGATATCTGGATATTCTTTCAGTATCATGTTGCACTATTAATAAGGCCATCAAAGAATTACTTGATAATCTAGAAGGATAGGTATTTCATGCTAACTGATGGGTGCTTAGACATTGGAAAATTATGGGCTTACATGTAGCTGTTTGCCCAGTAGAAAAGATATCACCAACTTCATGATTCTATTGCCTTCTAAGATATGAACAGGTGTTATAGCTAATCTAGTAATCTTATTTTAATATTTTACTTAAGTGTCTTTCCAAATAGACTGTGCAAACACATATTCCTCAAATATTTTTGGAATTAGCCTTCCTGTATCACTGGCCACTTCATTAGTTAATGAGTTGAATAAAATCTATGACATATATTCATTCTATATTTATTTGAGAATCATGTTTTCAAATTTTTAAAAATTAAATAATAAAAATTAAATAATTACAATATTTTTATTAAACTTGATTATTAAAATTAAAAATTAGGTTATTTCATCCTTTTAAACTTAAAACACTGATGTGAAGTAAAAACTAGTCTCATTGCTTTTCATTTCTTCTGTTTAAGTCTACATTGCCTTTAAGATAAGCTAAAGTATCATTTTTGGTTACTATTACTTACTATATGAAGCATTTCCTAATGTCACCAGTCATCTTTCTTATTGTACGTGTCTGTTTACAAAATATCCACTTTACTATTTTCTTACAGTTCAGAGCAAAGAAGCCTGAGAAAGAGAAGATATCTGATTGAAGGAACCTGACTGCCCCTGGGAAGTGAAGAGGAAGTGTGGCCGTGAATGTCAAGTGCTGCCGGCTACGGCTCTTTGGAGCGGTTATTTCTTGCCCTGTCAGGTGAATTCAACAAGGAAGAAAAGTTATGGCCTAACCTGAGGTTCTCCTTGTAAAGGACGTTTACTTGTAAGGCCATTTGACTGCACTTAGTGCATTGAAGAGCCATTCTTTGACCCCATGACAAGATAGAATGAAACTGCAACGCTGCATTCAGAAGGCACAGCACCGTCAGACACATGGGGCAGCTCCTCTTTAATTATTCAGGCAAATCCCAGTATTAAAGTCTTTATATTTCTTGAATCCAGAAAGAAAACAGTGATCTAGAGAATGAAAAACAAATATTTATGTATTAACATTTAATTGAAAAAAATGGACAGTTTATTTACAAGTTTACAAATTGTATAATACATTTGCTAATAATATGATATTGTAATATAGCATTTTACTGGTGCAGAAAGACCATCAATAATTTATAACAAAAATGCAGCCTCCAACCTGTGCACAAGTATTTCCATTCTTCACAATCCTGACCTTGAAGCAGATAGTTAGTTTAAATGCAGGTTGCAATTACTAAGTAATGTAGTAACTATAGGAAGGGAATACAGTTTCATCAATAATTTCCTTAGGATCATTTTATAAGAAGAGATTAGGACCTGGGAAGGTGCAATTACACTTACAAATGCTGACCAACAGAAAGGTGGGGACCATGGAGCAGTGTCTCATTTGGATATTTTGGTGTTTATTTTTATATAAACTAATTCCAGAAATGAGGAACATTTCAAATGGATATAGACTTTACAAATAAGTAATGTAAATATGTAAACAAGGACATTAAATCTTCAGAAAAATAAAAACAAAGAAAAAGAATAAGAAGTGGTATGAGGACTTCAGTACTCATGCCAGTGTGTCTCTGTATATCATAAGCCCTAACATAGACTGAAAACTGCCACGAATTACGTGGTGTGGAACATGCTCGAAGCAAAGCAAATCAACTGCTGAAGAGCAAGACAGTTATTTCTGGAACTGAAATTCTAGGGAAATCTCTTGAATTGGTCCAATCTCAGAGGTCCACCGAGAGGAGTCGATGCAGTTAAAAAACAGCCTGAACAGGATTTATCCAGTAAAAATAAATTTGCTCTCTTGTCGCCCATATTCCCTCAAAATGAAACTCAATATCCTCTATCCTGCCTTTTTCTCTAGCTCTAAGCTCAGTTCCTTTACATGTAAATGATCATAATAATAATAACTACATTGAAATACTATTGAGAGTCTTAAAGGAGATAATACATGTAAAACTCTTGGTAGCAGAGCTGACAAATACTAAGCACTGAAATTACTACATATTGTTTTATTAGAGGTTATATCAGGTTGAAAACAAAGAAAATTTTTCTAATTTTGATACTCCATCAACCTTTTTTTGCTTTTATTCTTAGAATCTAACCCATTTGTTACAAATTTTCTACACCCGTTCTTTGTAGTATTTTTCAATAGCAATTAATTGGAGCATAAACTTGCTGGATCTTTAACAATACCTTTCCAAACACCTGTCATAATCACAGCTGTTATGTAGCGATAATGAAAATGATGATGAAAAACATTAAGAATTAAATAACTTATTTTTTCAATTTTTTGCAAATTCTTAACATTTATTATAGTTAAGTGAAAAATAAAGAATGTTGAAAATGGTGTTGGATGCATCAGTTGCTTGAGGTGATCTATTTTCTTTAAAATACCCTCAAACATATTATATACTACATTAAAATAGTGAAGTTATATGAATCTTCTCTCTATTGGATAAAGATTTCCCACTGTTCAAATATAAGTAGTTTTATGGAATGGATAACAGATTTTTGTTGATGCACATGTATTTATTAGCTCTTAGATCCTAAGGCTGATGAGTAATAGTAGCCCAAAGAAAAAAGAATTTGAAGATTCTCACAAAGGAGATGGACATAAGAGAGAATAAGTATGTCTTCACCATCATGATAAAAGAAGAAAAAGAATACCTACTTATATATATCTTGAAACTTTGAATTTATAATGTACACATACAAATTATATTTCCAAAATGGAATATAAAATATGTACACAATTTCTTGAAACTAATTTAAGCACAGAACACTTTTTTCCTAATATAAACTAAGTCTTCTGAACATTTTAAAAAATGTGTTAGAAATGCTATTTGAAATGAAAAAAATGACAGTTGAAGGAAGAATGAGGTAAATGTTTTTTGGACATAAGAAAATTATGTATATCCTTGCAATTACAAAGAGCTAAGGGTTTATTTTTAACAGGCTATTAAAGCAAATTTATTGATTGCATTACTCAATAAATATTTGTCATATATATTATTTTACACTCTTACTCTAATTCTACTAGTCATTTTCAATGCATCTGGACGCTACTGTGGTTTATACAAATAGAGTTATAATCTCCAAATCTAGGTCCAGACAGCATTTTGCTAATATAGAATGTCTCTATCCATTTTATTGATTTATAATCTTAGTTTACTTTGTCATAATATTTTTATTTCACATGCCATTACTCTGCATATGCTTTTTTGTTTCCTTGCTAATTGTTTATTTTTAACTTTAAAAAAATCACTTTGTTTTGAGAGTGTTTTTTCTAACTATAACATATCTAACTGTTAGGTCTTAATCCACCATGAGAGTCTTTTTCTTCTAGTGAATCAAACCACTTCCTTTGCTCATCTATAAGAAGCAATTCCTCATCTGTTAAAAAAAAAAAAGTTTTGTCATGAGATTTCAGCAAATTGCATCACATCTAGTTTCACTTCTAATTCTGGTTCTCTTGCTATTTCCCCCACATCTGCAGTTCTTTCTCCACTAAAGTCTTAAATATTTCAAACTGCTGTTAATGTTGATATTTTATGTCCTCCCATGAATCATAAATGTTCTTAATGGCATATAGAAAGTTGAATCCTTTCCAGAAGGTTTTCAGTTTACTTTGCCCAGAACCATCATGGGAATGACTATCTATGGCATTGATAGCATTATGAAATATATTTCTTAAATAATAAGACTTGAAAGTTGAAATTCTTAGTATTTAGTAAACCACAGTATAAACATATGTGCTATCCTTCAGGCTTTACATTTAGCATAATTCCTAAGAACTCTAGGATTTTTCAGAATGGTAAATGAACACTGGATTCAGTCAGCAGTTGCCCTGGCTGGTCTAGCCCAGTGGACTGAGTGCTGGTCTGAGAAGCAAAGGATCCTCAGTTCAATTCCCAGCCAGGGCATATACAGTCCAGGTCCCCTGTAGGGGTGCATGAGAGACAACCACACATTGATGTTTGTCTCCCTCTCTTTCATTCTCTCTTCCCCTTTCTAAAATAAATAAATAAAATCTTTTGAAAAATAAAGTCACCAGCTGTATTAGCTCATAGCAAGAGAGTCAGACTGACCTTTGGACCTTTGAAACCAGACACTGGCTCCTCTGTAGCTATTAAAGTACTAAATGGCATCTTCTTTCATTATAAGGCGGTTTCATCTACATTGAAAAATCTATTGTTTAGTGTAGCCACTTTAATTAATTATCTTAGCTGGATCTGCGGGATAACCTGCTACAGTTTCCACATTAGCACTGGCGGCTTCACCTTGCTCTTTAATGTTATGGAGATGATTTATTTCCTTATACTGTATGAACCAACCCCCACTAGCTTCAAACATTTTTTACAGCTTTCTCACCTCTCTCAACCTTCACAAAATTAAAGAAATCAGTGCTTTAATCTAGACTAGACTTTAGCTTAAAGAAATATTGTGACTAGCTTGTTCTTCTATCCAGACCACTAAAATTTTCTCTATATCAGGATAGGCTGTTTACTTTCTTGTCAATCTTCTATTCACTGTAGTAGGACTTTTAATTTTCAGGGACTTTCCCTTTGCATTTACAACTTGTCGCAAGAGACCTCTCTTTCCATCTATCTGGCTTTCAACATTCCTTTCTCACTAAGCTTAAACATTTCTAGCTGTTGAATTAAAGTGAGAGATTTGTGACTTTTCTTTCACTTGAAACTTTAGAGGCCATTACAGGGTTATTAATTGCCTTAATTTCAACATTATCCTGTCTCCAGGAATAGGGAGGCTTAAAAAGAAGTTGAGAGGTGAGAAAATGGCCAGTCGGTGGAGCAGTCAGAATACACACATGTATTGTTCAAATTCATTGTCTTATATGGGCATGGGTTGTGGTGCCCCAAAACAATTACAATAGTAACATCAAATATCACTGATCACACATCATCGTAACAAATATAATAATAATGACAAAGCTTGAAATATTGCAAGAATTGCCCAAATGTGACACTGAGACACAAAGTGAGCAAATGCTGTTGGGAAAATGGCATGATGACTGTTCAACCCAGAGTTGCCAAAAACCTTCCATTTTTGCAAAGCACAGTATCTGCAAAGTGCAATAACGTGAAGCTCAATAAAATGAGGCACTCTTGCACCTAGATTAGACCAGGGCTTCCTTTACTCCAGCTATGCAAGCTCTCTGAGTTCCTAATAGTGTTAATTGTCCAATTCCTGTTCATTTGGATGTTTTTTTTAACATAATTTCTCTCTCATTTAATTAATGTTACCTTTCTTCTTACTTTATCAGGTGATTTTACTTTTATTTTTTACAAGATAATTGCTTCTTTCACTGTTTATGCTGCAACATAATCTCATTCTTTATTTTCTTTCTCTAAAGAATAATACATTTAGATTACTTTAAAACTCTCCTTTTTTCTCCTTTCACACAGTAAGAGCTATAAAAAAGCTTGAACTTCTTTTCTCTTATGTTTTATACCTACCTTTATTTTTTGCTGAGGTACTACAGTTATTATTAGAATCATCCTTCTATGAATCTTATGTAGTACTCAAACAATACCAGAAGACATACATTCATTCATTAAAAGTCCATTATGTGTATTATGTAATATATATTGTATATGTTACATATATATATGAAATGTCAAAAAGTTCAGAAATAACAAAAAACAATTAATTAACAAAGTAGTAACTTATAAAAGAGTCATATGTACACCAAAAACAGAGTTTGCAAACCAGGAGCACTCAAACCAAAACGTAGAATGAGGACCAGTGGTATATTGTTTATAAAGTAGCTTATATAGCGAGAAAGCAGTCACTATTTATTCTTTGCTGTGATTGGTTACAATGTTAGAAGTTTCTTAAACAATTGGAAATTAGACAGTGGTTACCTCATTTCAAATGTAGAAACAGTTTAAGTTCTACTGATGATTTACAGGGATATAAACAAGAAATGACACAGGTCAAGTTAGTGTTAAATCTTGTCAAATCAGCTAAATTAAGCTTTACTCTGTGACTGAACTGGTTTTGTTTACTAAGGGAATTTCCAAGGTAGGTCTCCATTTTTTTTATTTTCACAGTTATATACATACATATATAATAAATTACAAATATATATAAATAAATTTATGTACATAAACATATGATGTGTGTGTCTTTATCAATATATTTATATCAAGGTACATAAATGCTAATATCCTAGTGCATCATTTTCTCTTCATTGTCACATTTTCAGGTCCTGTTTTAGGTTAATTTTGTTGTTTGGTGGTAGTTTTTTATTCCCAAATATTTTCCTCAAGTGTGATACTTGAAGAATACACTTTTGAATTCTTGCATATTTCAAATATCTTCCTATATCTGAGGTGCAAATGACATTTTGAGTGAATTTGAAAAAACTTGGCTAAACTTATTTGTGTTGGTAGTTGATATGTGGTATTCTTGCCGATGGAAACCATGTTCTTTCACAGGATCACAAGGGAAGCATTCTGGGAGACCCAAGTATGGGCAACTGAGGCTTTGGGTAAGAGTCACTGTTGAAGCAAAATCAAAGGACTGCCCCTGGGTGGAAAGGGAAGGCTGCCCCCAGGTTCCCAGTGGGTCATCTTCCACTGTTTCACAATGGAAAAATCCAACCTCGTCTTCATCAAGCCCAGAAATAAGGTCAATGTCCAGATATCCTGTGCCATGCCGAAGTCTAGTCCATATCAAAGCTTAGTACAGTACCCAGCTGCGCCTAGCTTGGACCCTGGTTAAAGTCCACCTGGCTATGGACCACATGGCTGCTGCGGCCACAACAAACAAGTTGGGGAGCACATGTTAGAGGTGGGGAGAACGTCTTTGTTATGCTGATTATATCCCTGACTTGGAAAGGACCAGGTGTCCTTTCAAACAAACCAGTCAACTTCCCAGTCTTTCATGGAACTTCTGCTGGTTCCTCCTCATTGGTAACTGGTCCATTTCTCAGATCTTCTGGGGTTCTGTGTCCCTTATCCAATCCAATTCTTTTCCCAGGTTATACTGACAGACCTCTACGGTCGCCATCTTGGCTTCTATTACACATGTGCTTTATTGTTCTATTCTTCCCCCCCGTAATCTGCAGGGGAACAGACTGGTGGTTCCCTGTGGAGTGTGCAAAGCTGTAACATCCAAGTTAACCAAGCAGACTCGGTATGTGAGTCAACTCCCTAGTCTGTTAGGCTCTACAATGTCTGATTTCCTTTGCTTCCTTCCTTCGTTAATATTTAGCTACCTACACTATTAGTATTGTGTTTAACTGCTGCTAATACAAATATGTCAGATTAGTTTCCTCTGCTGGTAACTTATCCTTACATATGGAGAATTGTTAAATCATTTTCTCTCTTCAGAAATCATGCATTTCATCAAGATCAGTATTCTTTGTATCCATACAGGCTCAGTGAACACTCTCGAGATAAAGACACAGTCCCTCATTGTGCTCAAAGGACTTTCTTCAATCAATTGTTTCGTTATCTGATCTTCCATCTGTTCCATTTCCTCTTTGAAACTCCTATTTGTTTCCTGCTAATTTTCCTGAACCTGTTAAGCCACTAATTTCAGTCTCAAGTGTTCTCATTTAATGCAATTTCTGAATACATTTTACTAAGTGCTTAAAACAAATCAGGTGTCCATCTGTCTCTTCCAGCAGTTCCTTTTCTCTTACTAGGTTTCAAATTTTCTATCATATTTTTCTTCGCCTTACTCTGCCAATTGATTGAGACTTAGATTTTAACGTTTGAATATCTTTCATAACCAGAATCCTCTGCATCTCGGAAGCAAATGAAACTCCTTCTCCGGGGGGCTGTGAATTAAATGCAGATTGTCACTACTCTACTGAGATAAATGAAAGCATTCTTTCTGCTCTCTCAGATTTGTTTACTTACTGCCTTCCCAGTATTGAAGAATCAGTTCACCTATTGATTCTGATCCAGGTTCACTGAAGCTAAGGCTATTTAGCCCACAAATGTGGGGAAAATTCAACCTTCAGCCTTGACTTCTGACACTCTTCTATGTGGGTTGCATAGGTCTCTGGACAATAAGAGCAATAAAGGCTGAGTCGGTGTCAGATGCTCATGTGTAGAGATAAGAGGGATAAATATGTATGATGAATTTGAGTAAGTAAATTTGAAAACAGGGATGATGTCTTAATGAATATTGAATAAATAAGATGTGAGAACTGATCTATATACAATGTGGAGCTATGAAACAATTACAGAAATCTTTTCATGATCAGATATTTTTTATCTTAGATGACTCTCTCAGCTATGGTGGAAATGAATCTCAGGGGGATATGACTGAAAATAATAGAGATTTGGGGGTTGTTGTATATTCTTAAGAAAGGTTATAATATTGAAATCATGTCATTTGAATAAGAATAGGAATAGATAACTTGATTTTATGAATCAGATTGGGCTTGTGGTAAATATTTCCAGTTGACAGGTAGATAAGCCCATGTAAGACTGGAAAGAGACAGCTGGGATGGAAATACAGATTTTGTTTTATCAGGTCATAGGTATTAGATGAAGCTATGAAAATGAAGATTTGTGGGGAAAATTATACAAAGTAAAATTTTAACAATCTGTACTAGAAGTCATGATGATACATAAGCCTCAAGGGTGGATGAACAAAATGATTATCACGAAGAAAATATTTTTTAAGAAGATAAAAAGGGTATCCAATATCATCAGAAATTGTTGAAGCCATGACTACTATTTACTAATATCCACTTTCCTCTTTCCCTAGGCACAGGAGAGAATTGTGTTCCCTGGTTCCTATGAGTCAGCTATGATCAACAGACATGGTTTGATTAGTGAAATGTGAGTAATAGAAACATCTGCTCCTACAAGTGAAAACAAGAAATTGCCTAACTCCTCTCATCCCCAACTTTGGTATGCTCATCACAGGGGATTTTGTTGAGATGAAGCTGATAAAGCCAGGGGTACTGTCAGCATGTATAGCCAACTGAATACTGTTATTTCAATGGAATTCTTAATACTACAGTAAATCTTAGTCCATAAAAGAACTGGCAGTATTCATCAGGAAATCCATATTAAGGTTAACAGGACAGTTTTGGTGAACTGGAGAGGTAAGTCAGACTTCACTGCATCTAGGAACTTAGCAAGTGTTATATGGTGGACATGATATGTGTCATTTGCTACTGCATGAACTTTAGAAGGACAAGAGAGAAACTGGAGAGCATATCCAGGGAACAGTAGTGTCAAAATGCAGTGTAGTTTGGCAAGGGTAAATAATGGAAGAGACTTCAGGAATGTACACACATTAAAATCCATAAAAATGATTTGAAAACTATTAGCAGAAAGAGCACGAGAGAACAAAGATATGCATGGGAGAGAAGGACCGAAGGAGATATTTTTACATAAAATAAATATACAATTATATGAGTGCCTATAACTGATCTAATAGAATATTTTATTTCCTGTAGATATGGAGCTGATAAGAAAAAGTAGACCAATTTTTGGTTTTGCAAGTAAAAGATTTATAATGTGAATGAAATGCAGAGATTCTCTGGGCTCTTAAGTGAAAGTGGGAATAATGATTAAAAAAATGTAGAACCCTGAAAATTGGAATGAGGAATTTGTATGAATTATGATAGATATGATTATTTATATCCCCACTTGAAGTCCTCTTCAACTATGCTTTTAACATGAAAAGCCCCTCATGCTCTGAGTGATTTTTAGCATTCTTTTCTTTAAAGCTCTTAATAACCTCTTTTGAGGCAGATGCCTTTCAAGGAGTTGCTGATTGTTTTTTTTAGGTTCACAAGTATCATCTTTCATGTCTTCCTGACCTAGATAAATGATCAGCAGGCCCTCAGAAGAATCAAGATAAATTATGACCTAAGAGGACATAAAATGAGAACCAAATGATTGGCCAGATTTGTGTCCATTTATATTCACTAAAGCCTGGGATACATTTGGGAAAGGATCATACATATGTTATTTTAGGAAAAATTTATAATTTTTGGATGAGCTTAAATTATTAATTTGGATGGTAGTTTGAGTATTGATAAGTATCTATAAGAATTTATTTTGTGGATAACCAAAATCTGCCTCATTTTTATCCTAAATTAAATGAAGTTGAGATATTGGAACTTAACTGTCACATAATACAGGGGAGAAATGAAAACGCTTACAGAGAGAAGCTATCTGTCAAGGATTCTTCATGGATTATTTTATTATTATATTTCTTCATGAATTATGGACAAGTATTCAGTTAATCCAAACCAGTTCAGGTTCCAGGAGGGGTCCTTCAGTAGCTTTCCCTTCTCCCTGGATCTTCATTTTCTCTGACACCTGGCCATGTGTAGTGTATATATGCTCAACTCCATGACCAAAGGCTCTGGATTCTGCAGATGCCCTAATCACCAGCATCAGAGGCAACATGAAACAGCATGCTTTTTGGTCTGTCCTCCCAGGGGTCCAGCTTTCTTGTCTTCTTCGTTCCCTGCCTGCCTGTGGACTTTAGCCTCCAACATGAGAAGCAGGACCACCCTTGCAAAGACTCGTTAGTCAATGTATTAGTGCAAGGCACTTTCTCTAATAAATAGCCTTCTAATTCTGCTCCTCTGATTGAACCCTGACTGGAGTGAAGGGAAATCTAGTAATTTTTTTCCTTCATATGTACAATAAGAAACAAACAAATCTAAGTGGGGCGAAAAAACTTGATGTGAACCATCAAGTTGAGAGATCAAAGTCTGGGAACTTAGTTGCCTGATTTGAACCAATACACAGATTCTCAGGCTCCTGGAATAAAATAAAATGAGTTCTGTTGAATTAGATTCTAGTAACAAAACTGCAAATATATAATAGAAATAGTCTTCCCAGTTTTCCCCAAAGGGACCTGTGAATATTTTCAAGATAACTTGTTTTGGACAAAGAGATGTGTCTAGATTTTGTAAGTATCACTTGATGCAGAGGTCTGAACCGACATGAATTTTTGATCATCTGAAAGGCCACACTGCACTCCTCTTCCTGGAGTGGGGGATTTCAAAGTTCAGCTGAAAGATAAACATTGACCTGAATCGATCTCTTAGTGGACATGATAGATCTGCAAAAAAACTCTGTAGTTATCTCCCCAAATTCCAGATGGGTAGTGAAATGTGCATGCTTCATTGTTGGCAAAATCCGCACATAATTTTTTCAGCCCAGGGAGAGAGACTGTTGTGGTAGAAAGGAAAAGTGGAGGTCTCTGATCCAATTATATCCAGAAAGGGAAAAAAATACATCATCTGTGATGTAATCCTAAAGAATTATGCTACTATCAAAGACTTGAGAGATACAAGAATAAAGATGTCTTGTAAATTATTCCTATTTTACATGTCACTTTGGCTATGAAGAAATATTTGTGCTAGAGAATGAAAGGGAATTATTGTAAACTCAATTAGGAATTGCCTCCAATTGTAGATGTTGTTTCAGATGTTATCTATTTACTGGAAGAAATAGCATGGAGAGCAGTAGTTATTAATTTAAAGCTATTAATGTTGCAAATGGCTTTCATCTATGTATTAATTAAAGGATCAGCAGGAAGTCTGCTTTCATGTGGCATAGAAAATAACATATCTTCACTCTTTTACCTCAGAAATGTGTCAGCTCTGTTCTGTGTCATAATACAGCATATAGAGCCTTGATTGTTTCAACATCAACTCTGAATATTGTATTATCTTATCTTATTGATGATACCATAGAAATTGGATCTGATGATCAAGATATAGCTGCCATCTAAAGGTATTGGTAAGATATATCCACCAAGTGGTGGGAGATGAATTTCATGAAAACTCAGAGTAGATAAATATTATTTATGAAGTCATTAAGAAAGACTTCCCTTTGGTAGGGCCTAGCCAGATGAGTTGTCAATTTCCAACTGCAAAGCCCACTGCTAAATTCTTGACAGTGATGTCATTTCCCAAGAGGACCAGCCAGATGCCTGACAGCAGTTGAATTATATTGACTACCTCCCATCATGTAAGGGAGAAGGATAGAAATAAGACCTTATTTTTACTGAAATGGTGACTCAGTTATAGATGTGTTTGCCTGCCTAAATTCTTTCAGCACCACTTTCACTAGACTTATAGATTACTTTGATCAACATCATAGTATTCACACAACACTCCTCCAGAGCAAGGAAATTATTTTACAGCCAAAGAAGCCAGAGAATAGACTACTATTATAACATTTATTATCTTGCCATGTACCCTGTCCCTGGAAGCAGCTGTACTAATAAAATCAGATGGCCTACTGAAGACTTAGTTATAATGCTGGTGGGATGGAAATGATATGTCATGCTAAAATGTCCACTCTATAGCTGGAAGATTAGACAGAAGTATTGGAATAAATGTAAAAGTTTTAAATTGTATTATTGGTCTCAATAATTATCTATATTTTGAAAAAGTAGAGATTGGTGTAATGTTTTTAGAAACATCAGAATTACGCCAAGTGTTCCAGAAAGATCAAGTGGTGTAACATTCACAATAAATTCTTAAAAGCTATTTAGTTTTAATTAGAGTGCCCCTTAACAACAACCTGAGAGCCTTCTTGTGGGTATTAAGTGACTATGTCAGTTAGTTTGCTTCTTATGTGAACAGTGTTTGACATGTTGGGCTTTTGACCATTAAACCATTTTCATTCATTGTATATAAATATATATATGCATGTATTAATATACATTTATATATAATTGTGTTTATAATAGTCAAAGTTAATAAAATTGCTTAGTAATTTTGAACAAATGTCATGCCTTGAAATGTTTTAAATATTATTTTGAATTTAATATAATTTAAAAGAGCTTAAGGATTGAAAAATGATTAATAAATAATAATATCTATGGTTCTAGTAAATAATGAGAAATTAACTTTTCTAATTTTTATGGTTTATTGAAATCACACAGTAATCCTCTATTTTTGTAATCCAGGTGAAAATCCGAGTTGAATAATTATGATGGTAAAAGGAACAACTGCTAAACATTCCAAAGTGAGCATTATAAACCTAAAAAAATATCAGATTTTACAAAGTTAATATTGGTATGGGATTTTTGCATTCTTAAGGAAAACTGCTACAAAATTACGAAATATTAGATAAATGTATTCATAATGAAGCTGGAATAAGAATAACTAAGGCAATCAAAAGCAGCTGCTATAAATGTTATAAATCATACATTATTGAATTTTAATTATGACTGCCTTTGACAAGACTCAGTAAATACTAGTTAAACTCTCAAAAACGAACCAACCTTATTAGTGTGGATGAGACAATCATGAGTTATATTTGTTCTCTGTCTACAGATTAATCTCAATAAAATTTATATTTTTTGAAAAAACCTTCTCTGCCAAAATGTCCTTCATTCAATGAATTTTACTTTTAATTCTAGAACACTAATATTTAAAAGTGTAGAATTAACATACAGGTATATTGTTTCCTTTTTCACACAATTTAGATGCCTCTAAGGAGGCCAGCTGTAATTTAGGATTACAAGCTTTTAAAGAGAAATAATCCGTTACCTTCTTGGTGAGAATTTTACAGGGATAGTTTTTATTTTTTATTTTTTTTAAATACATAATCTTTGTTATAGTTTTCCATTACCATTTCCATTACCCTTTAAATTTAAGAAATTAGTACAATAAAATTCTCACCAAGCAGGTAACAGAATTATTTCTTGGTACATAAGCAATGGAACACTACTCAGCCATTAGAAAAGATGAAATGCTGCTATTTGTGACAACATGGATGGATCTTGAGAATATCAAGCTAAGTAAAATAACTCAGACAAAAAGTTAAGAACCATATCATTTCACTCATATGTGGGATATAAAAATGAAAGCAACAAGTGAACAAAACAAACAAACAAACAAAAGCTCATAGACACAGACAACAGTAAGGTGGTTACCAGAGGGAAGGAGGGTGGCAGGCAGTAAGAATAAAGGAAGCCAAATATACAGTGACAGAAGAAGATTTGACTTTGGGAGGTGGGCACACAGTGTGATATACAGATGATGTATCATAGAAATGTATATAATCTCATTAACCAATACATCTAATAAAAAATAAATTAATGTCCAATGAATTGAAACCCTATAGTGGTAAGACATTGTAAGTAATATCTTCAATATTAGTAAATATTAACATTTATTTTTCATATACTTGCCTTTGCATTTCAAAGAGTCAATGTTTGTGTATACAAAACAGAATCAAATATTGTACCCATATTGCCAAATATGGCCTCACAACCCCAGGCAAGAATAACATAACTGAACACAACTGGTAGCATTTTTCTGGCTAGTGTGGCTCAGTGAACTGAGCAACAGGTTGAGAACCAAAGGGTCGCTGGTTCAATTCCCAGTCAGGGCACATGCCTGGGTTGCAGGCCAGGTAGCCAGAAGGGGGCACATGAGAGGCAACCACACATTGATGTTTCTCTCCCTCTCTCTTTCCCTTCCCCTTTCTCTAAAAAGAGTTAATAAAATCTTTTTTTTAAAAAAGAATGTTATAATGTCTATAGATAATATTTTTTTATAATCTTAGGGAGTTCTCTCTATCCATGACTTTTAAGGTTAAAATACATAAAAATCTGCAAATATAAGTTGTTACATGGAGTTCCTAATTGGTCTAAACTAACATTATAATCTCATAATTGTTAACTTTGTAACTGATTCTTAATTGCTCATATATGCATTACCTTCATTGCTAATGATCATAATGTTGAAACAGTATTAATAAATTACATGTTGTTACAGTTTAAAATCCTTGTAATTCCATGAGCAGTGCCTATTTTTATTTTAAAAAGAACAATTGTAAGAGAGGTAAGGTTTTGTCATACCATTTTGTCCTGTCAATGGTTAAGATGGACATAAATTGTACTTTTTGCTTGTCCCATTGACAGTTATTGAAAATCAATGGATATGAATCTAACAAACTGAACCAGCTGATCCAATCCTGGCTAGCCCTGGAATCCAGATGTCTTTGTCACTTTCATCACACCACAGTCACCAAAGCCTAAGAAATACACTACTACTGCATTGGTCACACAGATTTCATTACCTGAAGAAACAGACAATAGTTAATGATCAGTTTAGAAGCTAGAAAATTTTAGGATTCAGAGAAATAAAACTTCAGATTAAATGATGATTATCATATACCATAGGGGATTTAATACATTTAAGAAAATATCACAGCATGTATGGAACTGGAGAACATTATGCTAAGTGAAATAAGCCAGACAGTGAAAGACAAATGCCATAGGCTCTCACCTGTGAGTGGAAACTAAACAACAAAACAAATAAGTGAGCCAAATATAACCAGAGACATGGAAACACAGAGCAAACTGACAGTAACCAGAGGTGTGGGGGAGGGGTAATGAGGCAAAGAAGGGAAAGGGTCGTCAAGGAATGTATACCTAAAGACTCACAGTCAAATACAACAGTGGGGAGGATTGAATGTGGGAGATGGGAGGTGGGTAGGACAAGAGAGAATAATGGGGGAAATGGGGACAACTGTAACTGAACAATGAAAAAGGGTAATAAAATAATACTGTCAACAAATAATCAGGAATAAATTTGATATTGGATTTAGAAAAAAGAGAATGTCCCTCATCCAGATGATATATTATAGACTTGTATACTTGAAATTTATATAATTTTATTAACCAATGTCACCTCAAATTCAATAGAATTGTTTTGAAAGCAACCCTTCCAAAAAGAAAATAAGCCTCATGCAAATAGCCAGAGGCAGAATTTAAAAAGCAAAAGCAGATGTTCTAAACCCCCAACATAAAACCTGTCATTTTTAATCTTGCAAAAATGACACAGATTTGTTTACTTTATTGTTCTGATAGCATCTTGGCTCTTTCAAAAACTGATAAAGAACCTAATTCAACTCTAATTAAAATATTTATCAGATACTGTCTTAACTTCTGATGAGACAAAGAAAAATAAATGTAGTTCTAACCTTAAGAAACTTACAGAATGAGACAAACATATCAAATAACTGGAAAAAAAATAAGAGTATCTATTACACCAGCAAATTACATACCATGTCTAAACTCAGTGATTTTCCCCCTTTTATTAGTGGTAGAATTTCACTAAATTTTTATCTACCTACCTCGGAATAATTTTTAAAACAATTTAATCTCAATGACACTTTATTCTAAAAGTGTATGGACTTTGTATCCCAAAAGCATCAATTAGAAAATGGTAATAAGAAAAATTGTATGCTGTCAGAGAAACAAAAGTTGTTGCAACCAAGTTCACTCCATTTTAAAAGCTGATGGAGCAGTAGGGCATTTTAAAGAAATGCAGTGATTAGCAGCTTGACTTCAACCTTTGCTTGCCCTCACTCTTTTAGGACAACCTCAACATCGTGGGCAAATAACCATTATTTCCCCAGTTGACTCTCTGATCTTATGATGGAGTCAATCACAAGTGATTGAATAAGTAGCAATGTCGATATTAAATTACAGTACATTTTGTATGATGGTAAAAAGAAATCCAAGACATGCATTTTCTTTGCTTTGCAGAAGTAGGCCATTATAAAAGATTTATCCATTAATATATAAAATGTTTCAACTTCTGACCTCATTAATTATAAGACACATGTGCCAATATATTAATAAATCAAATTTTACTATTTGCAGCCAAATGAACTTATAGTTTCACTGCTGAAATAATTTCATTTATCCCAAAACATCAAGTATAGTAAAAATAAGTAATTTGATTGGTATCATTATTTCTGCATTGCCATTTTTGGTATTAATAAATGTTTTTAAATCTGTAATAAATACTGGTTAATACTTTTGCTACTACCACTGGTAGGATATAATTATTCTCTGAATATGACCTTTAGTTTATTATAGTAAAAATTATAGTTCTCAATAAAATTAAAAATAGAAAAATTCTATAATGTATTTTTTAAATTTAATACAATACGATCACTAGATCCTATGAAATAGGAAACTGAATTCAAATCATTCATTTTTTAAACAAGTTTCAGATATCTAAAGAAGCTGTTGCATTACAACAAAATCTAACTTTAACTTTTATATATACTTTTATTGTTCATAAAATTTTAATTAATTTTATTGCAACTCCATTAATAAGTTTCAAATTTTTTCTGGCTGTAAGTGTTCAAATAATTTTGATGAAAAAATCAATTTATCCAAGGTCTGTCAAAGTTTGAAATGATCAAATCTTACAAACCCACAAAAATAAAGTAAAAAAATAATGAGGAACTTTAACTGTTGATGCCCAGAAGTTTTATTAACCAGAACTCATACATATTAGCATTTTGTCTGTGTACTTAAGAACGTACTTTTACCATATGATTTTCACTTCTCTTTTGACCTTCTAGCATAGCAAAAATTGAGCATATGTATACTATAAATACTGGTGACCATTTTGATAAAGATTATTTTCTTCATTTCCTATTCTGGGGTTAGTACTCCATAAGAATCAACACATCTTCAAATGCAGCACATATAGAGCCACATATAAAGGAATGATAGTTCTGACTCATTGTAATTTAAACGTTTGAGGCAATTATACTGAAACGTTTTAATTAGTACACCCATAGCTCCTTATTATGGGAGAATAATCACTGAACAAGGAGTAAAAGACCCAAACTCCTATCTAAACTCTATTATTTAATGACTTATGTAATTGTGAGATCAATTCTTAATGGGACTTCATACAAAATACAAGCTCACAAAATACCTGCTGAATGAAAATATGAATGTAAGTAATGAGGGGAAATATTACAAAAATAGAGTTGAAGATGTATTTGTTTTCTATGCTATAAAACAAATTACCACAATTAGCACACATTTATTTTCTCTCAGTTTCTATGTATTGTAACACAGAAATGTGAAGTGGGCAATCTATCTGTGGCCTCTTCAGAGGCTAGACAGAGAAGAATCCATTTTCAAGGTCACTTACATTGTTGGCATAACTCATTTACTTGCAGCGGGTACTGAGGTCCATTTTACCTAGAAAGGTAAAGTCACACTGGCCTCAGAGTTCTCCACGAAACCACTTCTCTGAAAGATAAGTAACACAGTAATTGGCAAGTCCTGAAGGAAAGTAAGTGGGATCCAAGAATATAAGACCCATGTTAATAGTCATAAAAAATAAAAGCAACTGGCTGACCTCTATAACATAAAAGATCAGGAAGTATAAAATGGGTATTATGAGAGAAATGTTATTGACAATTAAATTCATCAATCTAAAGCATAATATGAAGAACTCAGGGATGATTTGAGTAACTTATTAGTAATAAACATTAAATTCATTTAATAATAGACACAAGAATAAAACTGTACAGGGAATGTAGGTAGTTAAAATAGTGTTATGATTATTGACAAAATAATAACAGTGTAAAGCACCAGATTTCCAGGTCAACGGAATGTTAAAGTTATATAAAATTGCTAAGCTCTTGACATCTTTCATTTCAGGGTGTCACTAAAGTCTTTTATATTTGAGTATATATACATGTATTTGTAATTTTAGTATCTTTTAAAATTAATTTATATATATTTAAAATCACTGTAAAATCCTTATTCAAATGACAAAATCGAAAAACATATAAGAA
>CM052539.1:177310550-177326895 GCA_028533065.1 Trachops cirrhosus | reverse complement strand
AAAAAAAAAAAAAAAAAAAAAAAAAAAAAAAAAAAAAAAAAAAAAAAAAAAAAAAAAAAAAAAAAAAAAAAAAAAAAAAAGAAAAACATATAAGAAACAATTTGTTGAAAAAATTTTGAAAAATATTATGATAAAATCCACACTTATAAAAATGTGTAAGAACACACATACACGTATTTAAAAAGCCCTACATATAAACATTATTTCTATATTCTGAAATCATCAACTTTTGATTTGTTTCAATTTCCTATTTTTCTAAAATCATTGAATAATTATTTAATGATTTAATGAAATAGTTTAACTAAAATATTAACAGTTACAATGGAAAGGTTAAAAAGAAAATAAGCATCAAATAAAATGTTAAGTGAAAATCAACCAAATCATAAAATATTAATATTTTTTGCTGCCTTAAAAGTTATAGAAATATTATGTGGCTGTACATTTTGTGATACCTTATAGTATATATACCGTATGTACATTCAACACCGATAAAATCCTTTTGCCATGTATTAGTCCTTACACAATGAAAGTGAAGGCATTGTATAGTACTGGTACCAGCAAGGGTGTTTTCTCATTAATGTGGACCAATGTGCCACACAAACATCTCCGTCCGAGGTGAGCTTCTTAGCGGCTATGGGAAGCCTCAGCGGACATGCACTACATTTGTGATTCAATTCGAGTTCTGTAGTATTAGAGTGAAATCTGCTCTGTTAACATTTTCATTGTCTTTGATAAGCTAAAATACACAGGACATTGCTCACTTTGGGGAAAGGATTAACTGATTCAAGCTACAAAATTCAATTTAGTAAGGTAAAGGTCATTTGTAAGCCGTATTTGACTATTTGATTGAAAAACCTAAGTCAGGTACCAACTAATCAAGAATAATCAAGAGAGAGGTTTTATTATTTTTTTCTTTAGAATAACAAATGCTTTTGATGAACTATGCCATACATTATTTTTTTCTAATTTTACTACAGATTTTTAAAGGTGCTCCCCTAAACTTGTGTTTATTCACTATACTAGTGAGTATGACATTATATCTCTCTTGGATATTTATACCTCACTCTGATGTTTTTAACCAAGCCACATCTACAAATAAAGCAAAAGAAGTTCCATAACTGTTACCACCTAAAAATGTCTTGTAAACTCATATATACCAAGAATAATTTAATTTTCTTTCATTTTCTAAATCTTTCCCTCCTGCTAGTATCACAATGTTCAAGGCATTTATGTGCCAACTTTTCCCCAGAACACCTGGTCGATCCTTTACTGCCAGATGGACCTGCTGATGCAGAACAAAACAGGGAATCGTTGTAATAAATATGTCCGTGGGGGATATTGTTGGTAATGTTATTGGTTGAGTCTGCCTTGACTGAAAATTGCAGCAATCCATAGCCTCCATTTATCTGTCTACAACTGGCAAATTATTCAGAGGTGTCGGAAGACAGGGTGATACAGTGAAAGAGCACTGATCTGTCAGTAGGTAGATTATACAATTGCTGGCTGCTACTTTATTTCTTTGCAGGGTCACTTTTCTATGTCTAACATGAATGATTTAGAGATGAAAGAATTAACTTGTTTCTCATACCTTATTCAGCTATGTACTTCAAAGTCACAATGTGAACACCAAATTTTGGTATTAGAAAAACAACAGGTTTTTAATCGCATATATTTTAAGTAAGAATGTACTTTTAAACATCATCTGCATTTTCAAAAATTGTGAAAAACTACTTCACTTTCACAAAGTTATATTATTTCAATGAAGTGTGTCAAATAGCTAGAGGTGGACTTTTTACATTTTATTTTATTACTGTTCTATATCAACTATGTTGTTATGTGTCATGCACCATGACATGAGCTAAGACTTTATTAAGCCCAACTAATTGGGGCCGGTAAACATAGGGTTAAGGAAAAACCTGGAGAGCACCGTGCAATGGATGGGGAAGAGGAGGGACATAGATGGTGCGATGTCAATGTAACTGGAAGGTTTCTGACAAATACAACTTTAACAGGCTTTCACTGGGCACGACTGGGAGGAGTAGCATGAGACTTTAATGGAAGAGTATTTCACATGATAATAAGTGGCTGTAGACTAGTTAAATTACAAGAATTTTTTTCAAATAACCAAAAGTTAATAGCAGAAAGAGGAAATGCCACATAGGAGACAAAAAATTAAGTGCACAGAGCAACAAGCAAATTCCAAGAGCAGAGCTAGTGCCTATCAGTGGGTATTAGTGGACTTTCAAATTCAGCTCCAATATCTAAAGAGCTCAGAAGTCATTACTCCCATGATTACAACAAGAAATAGTTGTACAAACTGAAAATCAATGATTCTTGTACCTATCAGAGAACCGATTTTGCTAGGCAAATTGTTACCTCAAAACTAGGAAAGAGAAGCTCATATAGAGAATTAGAACTGACACATGCTCACCAGGAGAGCCATAAACTGATGGGAACATTTAAATAGTAACATTAACAAATTTCTGGAGGCTGTGTGGACTGGTTTGAGAATGTTAAGCCACTGGGGACTTCAGTCTTAAAAGAGAGGGCATACATTTACAGGTGTTTTCTCGAAGCACTTACAGTAAAGATATGAGGAAGATCTAGTGGCTTAGACAGGGGTAGGGGAAGAGAAATAGTTCTGAAATATACCCAGAGCCTCCTTTGTAATAAAGACCTATTCTCTGGGCAAAACACTTAACTGAAGACTAGCCTCCCCTCCCTCTAGGACACTCTAGACTTTCTCACCTACAGGGAAAAGAAGTGCTAAGAAACATTGTAAAAACCACAATGCAGAGAAATAACCCATTAAAAGAATAAGATGCAGTGATATTATTGTAGAATGTTTCCTCTGCTCCACAACTTACCTCGGCACCAATAGGAATCCAGTGGATTATAGCCAAAACAGTTGAAAGATAAAGATGTTCTTCGAGTAGTTCTTATATTAGCCCCAGATCAATAGGAGACACAAAAATAAAGTCACCAGAAGAATTTAAGTTCATGGGACCTATAGCTACATGAAATACAAACCAGCCCCCAACCAGACTAACATAAAACCTCATATTAAGGTTTATCTGCCATATTTTCTTACTCAATACATCATGTCCAGCTTTCAGACATATTAGACATATGAAATAAAGAAAAAAAGACTAAAAAAACAAACTGCAGAACCATAATCACGTATGATACACACTTTGGAATTATCAAGCAGGGAATTTAAAATAACTGTTATCCATATGTGAAATGCTGTGATGCAAAAGTAGAAAACATGCAAGGAGAGATAGCTAATGCAAGCAGAGAGATGCAAATTTTGCAAAATAATAAAAAAAATAAGTGGTAAAAATGAAAATAAACTGTAGTTGAAATAAAGGACACCTTTGATAACCTCATCATTTTATGGGACATAGTCAAGGAAAGAATCAGAGGGCTTACAGGTAGGTCAATAGAAACTTTCCAAACTGAACTTCAAAGAGAAGAAAGAAATTATCAGAATGGAAATCCAAGAAATGTTGAATATTTTTAAAGATTGTATTTATTTATTTTTAGAGGGAAGGGAAGAGAAGGAGAAAGAGAGGGAGAGGTCCCAATGGGGACCTGGCCAGAACCCAGGCATGTGCCCTGACTGGGAATCAAACTGATGACCCTTTGGTTCAGAACCTGTGCTCAATCCACTGAGCCACACCAGTCAGGGCTGTTGAATATTTTTAAAAGGTATAACATAGACCTATTTGGAATACGATATGGAGGGGAAAAAAAGAAAGGAAGAAAAATATTTGAAGTTTAAAATAGCCAAGAAATTTTCAAAACGTATGACAGGCACCAAACCAACAGATCTAAGAAGCTCAGAAAAGCACCAGTTAGTATAAATAACAAAAGCAATTATGTCTAGCTATATCATATTTTAACTACAGTGAACAAAAGACAGATAAAACCCTGAGAAAAGCCAAAGAGGGAAAATTTCACCTACAGAGTAATAAGAGTAAGAATTAGAGTAAACACCTCAACATAAAGAAATGTAAACAGGAGAGAATAGGATGAAACCGAGAATTTTATATCAAATATGCCCTCCAAAGTGAAGGAGAAATAAAGACTTTTATAAGCAAAAACTATGGGAATTCCCTGGGTAGTATTCCTGCCCTGCAAGAAATGTTAAAATAAGTTTTTCAAATGACAGGGAAATTCCATAAATCAGAAAACTGGATCTACAAAAGAAGAAAGAGTACTTGGGAAAGAATAAGTAAATTAAAAATTAAAATATTGTATTATTTTATTCTTAACTGATCTAAAAGATAGTTATGTGTTTAAAGTTCTAATAGCAGTAATGTATTTGATGATTATAGTATATGGATAGGTGAATTAATTACAGCAATAAAGCAAGGGATGAGAGAGAAACTAGGAATACTTTGTTATAAATTACCTACATTAAATATGAAGCAGTATAGTGGAATTTAAAGATGAATTTAGATTACTTAAAATGTATAGTATAACATCTAGTATCACCACTATTTGTTTTAAGATGTATAATTGATATTCTATGTGTACAAAGAAAATGGAATCATAAAATATTGAATTAAACTCAGAGGAGACATAAAAAGAAAGAGAAAAAAGAAAGACCAGATACAACAAACAGAAATATTATAAATTTGATAGGCATTAATCCATCTATATCAATCATCACCTCAAATGGGGAATCTAAATACACTGATTTAGAAACAAAGTGGATAAATACCATGTCTTGTATATAAGGGACACGCATGAAAGTAAAGAAATAAATAGATTAAAAGTAAGTGGATTGAGAAAGGTTTACTTGCTACCATTAATTAAAAGAAGGCTGGAGTATCTATGATAATCTCAAGGAAACTTCAGAGCAACGAAGTTGTCAGGGATATACAGTAGCATTATGTAAGGATAAATTGGTTAGTTCTCCAAAATATCAAGCAGTCATTAACATCTGCACACTTAACAAGAGAACATCAAAATAGGACAGGCAAATACTGATGAAAGTACAAGGACAAATAGATGAATCTACTATTTTGTTTAGCAGCATCAATCAGCCCATCAGATTGTCTTGACATTTTAATGAAAAATCAGTTGACCATAGATAGTGCCAGGGTTTACTTACAGGTTGGAGTTCATTTACAGATTCTGAATTATGTTTTATTAATCTTTATGTGTATATCTATGCTTACGTAAATATGACAATGTGTTGATTACTGTGACTTTATAGTGATACTGAGACAGGGAAGTATGCATCCTCCAAATTGGTTCTCTCTCAAGACTGTTCTGCCTATTCTGGGTTTCTTGTATTTTCATATAAAATGGGCAGCAAGGATTTTGACAAGGATCGCTTAAATCCATAGTTCAATTTTAGTAGTACTGTCACCTTAACAATAGTAAGTCTTCCAATTGTTAATATAAAATGCCTTTTCTTTTATTTAGGTATTATCTAAGTTCCTTCAACAATATTGTAAAATTTCTGATGTATTATCCTGCATTTCCTCTGATAAATTTATTTCAAAACATTTTATTTTTTGACACAAGTATAAATAAAATTACTTTTTAAAATTTCATTGGGAATTTTGGTATTTGCTTGCAAAATAGCAACTGATTTTTGCATACAGATCTTTTATTTGAAACTTTGCTAAAATCCTTTAACAGTTCCAGTAGATTCTGTAGATCCTTACAATTTTGTGTATAGACGATCAGGTCACTTGCAAATAGAGCTTTATTTTTTTTCCACTCTGGATATTTTTTCCTTTTTCATATCTAATTGTCCAGGATAGCACCTCTACAACAATGTTAAACAGAAGTCATGAGAGCAGATATACTCATCTAGTTCCTTATGTTGGAGGAAAACATTCAGCCTTTTACCATTGAGTATGTTATTGGTTGTGAATGTTCATAAATGCCCTTTATCAGATTTACAGTTTCATTTTATTCTCATTCTGTTGAGTGTTTCATGATTAAAAGGGTGTTGGATTAATCCAAATGCTTAGAAAATGTTGGGAAAATACTAAAAATATATAGCGTGTATCATAAGTGCAGCATATGCAATTTTAGATGTCAAATAACAGAAGTCAACCCTTTTGTTTTCATAGTCTCCACCTTCTAAACATTGCATGCAATGAATAAGCCTTTTACTTCTTACAGATTGTTCAGGTATTCAAAAATTTTAATAATTAATTTGATACATATTTTATTCTTTTTTGCATGTTATGAACATTAGACAGAAGTTCAGCATTAAGGAGTTTGTTATCATTTTTTACTAATGTTTGAATATAGTCGTCTTCATTTTCCCACCACCACTTTCCCCTGCCCCACCCACCCTCTTTTTTTATAATTTATCCACTGTTCTCAATGTTAAGAAATATAACTTTTGTAGCTTGAAGCTACAAAAGTAGAGAGAGAGTTTATAAAGAGTTCCACAAATCATTTTCTTAGTTTCAACCAAACCTTGAAGGCTTGAATTTAATTGAAAATCTTAAAGTTTCATTTCAGGCTTCAGAGATCAGATCTTCTGAGAAAAGAAGGGTAATTCAAAGACAATTACCTTCTTTGGAATGTAATATAAAATCATCCTTATTTTCAAATTAAGGATTTCCATATTAAGATCACTTCTAGATTAGTGGCTGGTAAATAGTACATTGCTGACATAAATACCTGTGGGTCCCTTTAAAGCAGCTCTAAGTTAATCAGTTCCCTACCACATGCTGGCTCCCTAATGAAGAATGATACTTTGCCTAAATTTAAAGACCCTCAACAATCTGATTCTTTATACTGATTCTAACTATAGATCACATTTCTTTCTATGTCACAGCTATGGTGATATGCTAAATCTGGTACTTGTAAGAAGACTGACATTCAAGTCTTGGTCCTTTTAATTTATTGTAATTAGTTTCTTTAACAGTGTGGTCTCATTATCTCTTAATATGATAAGGGTAATAATTGTACTACCTGTTCATAAAAATTTTAGCCCTCTTTTTATTGTAGTTTAAGGAAAAACTGGAATTATCTATATCATAACAGTTAATAAGTACACAGTGCTATACAATGTTTCAAAATTGACATTTTTCTGATACACATATAAACTATACAATTCAAGGATGATCAATGATTGTAAACAAATTTCCTTGTGTGATAGTTAATTTTATTTTCAATGTCTCTGGGTCACAACATCCAGATATGGGGTCAAATATTATTCTAGATGTGCATGAAAGAATGTTTTAGAGTGAAATTTACATTTAGATCATTGGACTTCTGTTTAAAGCAAATTGCCCTCTTTATTGTATGTGGACTTCTTTAATTAGTGTATGTATGTGTATATATATACATATACTGAGAAAGAGAGTCTGGGACAAATAATACCACTTTTTATTACAAAATCTTTTATTACAAAATCATAAGCATGTAATTCTGTAACATAACAATATCACACTTAAGTAAACCATGACATTTTAGGTCAAATGTTCAATGTGAGACTATAAATTATTACTCCCACATTAATACCCTACCAAGCACACTCAAGCAGGCCCTGTATATTTGCTCTATTTGTTCTGTTTCTTTGGAGAGCCTACTATACACAGCAAAATCTCATATTAAAATTTATGGCTATTGCATTTATAGTATTAAAGTTTTATCATTCAAAAATAATACTACCTTTTACAACTTAGGTTTTGTATTTACTCTCTACTTCCTTATTTATCATATATGGTCAGTTATATTCACTTTCTCAAATTCGCATCATTCTTAGTTTATGGCTCGTAATCAAAATACATATTTCATCTTTATCTTAGGACATAGTTCCACCCCTTCTCTCAAGTTTTAACAAGATCAGTCATGCAAAGCAGCACTATTTCTACTCTTCTGAATAATTTAAAGTATTTATGTACAGAAAAGAGGTCTTTCTACTTCTTTGAAAAGATAGCCAACCTATCAGATGCAGAGTTCAAAACACTGATCATCAGGATGCTCACAGAAGTGGTTGAGTATGGTCACAAAACAGGAAAAAGTGAAGTTTATGAAAAGTGAAATAAAGGAAAATGCACACAGAACAACAGTGACAGGAAGGAAACTGGGACTTAAATTAATGGCATGGACCAGAAGGAAGAAATAAACATTCAGCCAGAACAGAATGAAGAAATAAGAATTTAAAAAAAGTGAGAAGAGGCTTAGGGACCTCTGGGACAACTTTAAAAGTTTCAACATCTGAATCATAGGGGTGGTAGAAGGAGAAGAGGAAGACCAAGCAATTGAAAACTTATTTCAACAAAAAAAAAAATGAAGGAGCACTTTCCCAATCTGGCAGAGGAAATAGACTTTCAGGAAGTCCAGGAAACTCAGAGAGTCCCAAAGAAGTTGGACCAAGGAAGCACACACCAAGGCACATCATAATTATATTACTCAAGATTAAAGAGGAGAGAATCTTAAAAGCAGCAAGAGGAAAGGAGACAGTTACCTACAAAGGAGTGCCCATAAGACTAGCAGCTGATTTCTCAGAAGAAACTTTACAAGAAAGAAGTATTCAAAGTCATGAAAGGCAAGGACCTACATCCAAGATTACTCTATTCAGCAAAGCTATCATTTAGAATGGAAGGGCAGATAAAGTTCTTACCAGATAAGGACAAGTTAAAGGAGTTCATCATCACCACGCCCTTATTATATGAAATGTTAAAGGGACTTACCTAAGAAAGAGAAGATGATCAAAAATATGAACAGTAAAATGACACCAAACTCACAATCATCAACAACTGAACCTAAAAAACAAAAACAAACTAAGCAAACAATTAGAACAGGAGCAGATTCACAGAAATGGAGATCACATGGATGGTTATCAGCAGGGAGAGGGAGGGGGAAGAATGGGGGAAAAGGTACAGAGAATAAGAAACATAAGTCGTAGGTACAAAATGGACAGGGGGAAGTTACGAATAGGATAAGAAATGGAGAAGCCAAAGAGCTTATATATATGACCCATGGACATAAACTAAGGGAAAGGAATGGTGGTGGGAGGGGGTGTCCAAGTCAGAGAGGAATAAAAGGGAGAGAAAAATGGGACAACTATAATAGCATAATCAATAAAATATTTTTTTAAAAAAAGATCAATCATCAAAAACGTGGCTTTGGTCACTCATTTGTAGCACTTCAGCAGGCCAAGTATTATTTGAGACCAACACTCAGTCAATCTGATCCCCAATCTGACTTCTGCAAGAATTATAATATTTGAGTCTAGTCACTTTTAAACATGCCCCTCATCCATTTAGTTTTGGGGGAGACATTCTTTCCATTTTCAAGTAATGTTCACTTGTCTTATTCCCTCAGCCCTTCACAACAGTAAATTTTTCATACCCTTGAGACTCCAAACACTGAGTCCCCTCCATCCCTTTTTCCTCTGCTGCTTAAAACCCTGGATTCATTATAAATGCCCAGTCACTCTCTATCTTTTCCAAAAACTTTGTCTCCTGCTTTCTTTGATTAAAATGTGTTTCTCCCCTGAAAACACATTCTCCCGTGGTCATCCACTAGGCAATAACTCCCATCAAAAGTATCTCTAGAGCCTCGAGTGTATTTTGATGTCCCTTCCTTCATTATTTCTTTTGCTGGATGTCTCGCTGTATGTTCATGGTCTTGTAGGTTTCAGGCAATTTGGCTGTAAGCTCCTTTGTTTTCTCTAAGCCAGTTAGTACTCTTCGTTCCCTGACATCTTTCAGATAGAAATCAGAAACATTTTTCTGTCATTGCTCCAAATGGCTGTGATAATTTAAGGACAGTTTCACATCCAAATTTTGGCAGGTCTATCAAAAAATTTATTCTCAAAACTCATAGAATACTTAAACCGCAATGTCAAACATACCTTGTATCTTGAAGATTTAAATTTAGAAAATGTAAACTTTTGTATCCCATACATTCCAATCCTATTTCTTAATGACTTCACTTAATGACTAAATCTTAATGACTTATTAATATCACAGCAACTTCAACCCTTTATCCCCTCCACAACCTATTGTGTTTGGGCTTCACTGAATCAATACTACAGTCTATTTTCTCTGCTATAAACCCTGGCTGGTCAAGCATTGTTAGAGAATATTATAGTTAGGCTTGTCAAAACACAAATTTGTGGATTCATACTACTGCCAAAATCTGAAGACCATCAAGATTTTTTAAATTTATCTTTAAAATATTTCAACTTCTTAATCACATCTAGACTGTATTTCAAATATTCACCATTCTTCACAATCCTTTGATTACCTTATAGCTTATAGAGAAAAGAAAGTCCATAGGTATTATTTATCAAAACAAAAAAAAACCCTGTTCCACTTAAATATGTATTTCTCCTCCCTTACCCGTAGAAGATAAAGTTTACTTCATGTTTAAGGCTAATTTATATCTCTAATACACCTATTTGACCTAATTACTTTTTGTCTGCATTAAAGTATATTCAAATCACTATATTAATAAGAAAACAAACAAAATTAAATCTTCCTTTACCCCCAAGTTTCTCCCATTACTGTTCTGTCTTTTTTTATTCTTATCTGGCTCTCTACAATACTTCTCTGCACTGCTCTATCTCAGGTCTTCACTTCCCAGTAATGCTACAAACTCTCTATTCTAGAGCCAACTACTATCACTTTACAAAAAAAATGTTGTTAAGGCATCAGTGTTCAATTACTATAAACCCAAGTTATATCATTAACTCACTATCTTAGACTTTTTATACACTGAATCTGTTTAACCTATTTTCTGCCTTTCTTTGATTGAACAAATGCATTTTAATACAATGCTTTACTGAAATCACTGTGCCTGACACAAACTCTGCTGCCCTCAGGAATTTTTTTCTACTAAGACAGGGGTGTCAAACTCATTTTCACCAGAAGACACATCAGCCTCGCAGTTGCCTTCAAAGGGCCAAATGTAATTTCAACTCAACAGTTAAGGAGTAGTTACATTTATACAGCACTAAAATTATTTCAGTCCTTTGAAGGCAACTGCGAGGCTGATGTGGCCCCTGGTGAAAATGAGTTTGACACCCCTGTACCAAGGAAGTCATACCCTTTACAAATTATTACAGGAAAACTGTCATTATGATACTTGTTTAAAATGATATGATAGAAGAATATAATTTACTATGGACACCGGTAAAGACACCTAGAGATTTTGCGTTTCATCCTGAAGAATGAGAGAGTGTGGAGTGAAATGCTCATCTCTATTTATCTGAGCACATACATTCCTCATTTAAATTCTGATGCTCTCTCTCAAATATCCTATTGCTCTTCTATTCTGCTAATTGCTTGTCTCCCTCAAGTCTTAGTTTACTCCTCATCATTCTGTACATTTTTCTAACTTTTATCCTATTATGATTTTACCCCCCACTATTTATAGTAACCCTTTTACCCTGAGCTGCTTATTCTCCCTCCAACTGCCTAACTTTTAAATACAAGGTCAAGATCTTCTTAACTTCTTTAGCTAGATTAACTAGATTAGATATTCAAAGTTCCCACAAATCTTTCATATATGACATATATTTCTTCATCATTACCTCTTCATTAATCTATTGTATTTCCCCTTCTCAATAGTTGAGTTTTTTAAAGAAAAAAAATGTGTTTCCATGTTTTATTTAATTTTTGTAGTTTAAAAATTTTAAATGACATCTAAATAGTGGATACTGCAAAAATTTCCCTTAAATTAAATTAATTAATATATGAATGAACAAAGAATTAAAGTACTCTTTTATAAGACATGCTTGCTGTTAATTCACTAGCTAGTGTACATGAATAGTCATAATTGGTGGTCATCTAAGATTTTTACTGTAGTTGAAGGATGTGACTTCCTAGAAGTATATGTGACAGAATAGATTTTGAAATAAAATCCAGTGTATATAATTTGTGACAATCCTTGCTGCCTTGCAACCTGAAATGAAACCACAGGCAAGAGGTCTCTGTCTTTATCTCTATTGCCAATTTGCAGTGGTTTGGGAAAGGGTAATGGAGGGACCCTTGGCAATGAGTAAAAGAGCCAATGTCTACTTAGGCCTCTAAAAATAGTCTCTGGCAGAAATAGATTTGAAAGTCAAAGTTTTTTATTTACAAAAGCTTGTTCAGATTGGTGGAGGCAAGAACCAACATTTGATAAACTCAGAAAATAGCACTCTACCATAAAGCATAGAAAAAGACTCAGCAGACTAACAAGCTGGGGAAAGCTTTTTACAATTCTTTCTAGGCTTGAGGAGTAGCCCAGTGAGAGGGGAAATAATGGACTGAGAGTGTGATCAATTATTCCTAACCCTCTATTGCTGCACTATGACACCTAGACCATTGGGTAACATGGACATTCTAATGTGAAGTGAGATTATTCCAACTCCCTTGATTGAAACTCTGGGAACCAACTATCTTGTAGAGTTTTTTTCACAGTAACCTGTGGAATCTGAGCTAGAGATGGGGAAAATGTAGGTAGAAAAAACAGAGCATTTTTATGACCTTCAAGCATTACAGCCATTGCTTAGGAAACAAGGCCAAAAATGTGCTTAAAGGACGGGGTGTTGGCATGAATATTTCACTTATTAAAGCTCATTATAATGTTGACATAGATGGCAACAAAGGTAGGGCAGTATATGCTTGGGTATGCCCAGCATATGTAGTGAGAACAGATACTCGCCCCCAAAGAAGTAGGTAATGCCATAGCAATAAAATCTGTCAAGAAGAGCGGTAGATTCTTCATCATCACTCTGACATTATTTAAACTTCCTCTGCAGCTGTAGGGTAAAAGAGGGGAAGAAGGGAATCATTAATTTATAGCACATTAGCAACAAGTTGCAACCCTTAAATTTTGTTTATCCCTTTTTATTGCCTGCCTTCTTTACTTCTATTTCCCATCCTTCCCTTCCCTTCCTTCCATCTTTCCTTTCTTTCTTTTTTTTTCTTTCAATAAATTTTATATAAACTTTAGAAATCATAACACTGCATTCTGTTATGGACACTATAAGAATCAGGATGGACACCCCCACGCAAAATGTGGCTCAGTTGTCAAAGACCGATGACAAAACATGCACACACACACACACACACCAGAAGTGTACAAAAAAAATTATTAATCACAAAATAAGGTGTTTCAGGAAGAAGACACATTCTCCAAGCTGATCTGAAAAATGGCTTGAGAGACTAAGAAAAATAGACTGGCTTGGGACTTTTATAGTGATTGTTGGGGGACAGCTGGGGGGACATCTCTGTGGGGTTCACGGGCTTGCACGTTTTGAATCTCCCACAAGTACACATGCTTATCAGCTTGCCCAGAAACGAGGCACAAGGGAGTGCAAGAGAGCTGCGAGGTTTTGGAGATGTCAGCCATCAAACATGCAAAAATGGAGGCAGGCTTTTTACTGCCACCATGTTTGAAATACTTCACATTCTGTAACATAACTGCAGTCTGTGAGAAAATAGCATTAACTCTTTATTTTATCCAACATTCAATCTATACGCAAATCTTCCCAATTGGCTTATTGTTTTTACAAGGTCTACAAACTGCATTTTTGTGTCTCCTTATCCTATTTGATTCTTGAATAAAATCTCTACCCTTGATAATCCATGTCATAGTTTGTTGCTGATGTCAAATGCCCTGAAGAATGCCCATTTTCTTCCAAAGTCTCTAATTGTTTTGTCATTCAACTGATTCCTTTAGTTCCATTAATTCTGTAAACTTTTAGTTACGTGTAGAAGCTTCATTAGTTAGGATTCAACCTTATAGCTAGAATATTACACAATACTTTGTACATGACAATATATTTCATATTTTGCCAAATCATGAGACTGTATTATCTGCTTGTTTCACTTCAGGTGATGCTAAGATTAACAGATGGCAGGAAGCGTCTCATCTCTCCATCACAAATTGAACTTTAGATTCTACAAACTTCATGTAATCCGTGGAGTGCAATTGATATAATGTTAATATCTCGATTCCCACACTATTAGACCCAAAGTGTTCTTGATAAGATTTCCAGTCTTCTTGATGTTACGAAAAGAACGTTAAAGACTCATCTCAGCAATTACTTCAACAACCCATGACTTTAGATACAGTTTATTTCTCCTTGTGGCAAATTCTTCACTTAGCTCTCAGAACATCCGTTCTTGCTCAATTTTTCGTTTCCTTCTCAGGACTCTGCAGCTATTCCGCTGGCGTCTCCAATTCCCCTTAATCCCTACACATTGGAGTATACTAAAAGTTAGCTCTGCAGCTTTTGCTGTTGTTTTAGTCTAAAGCAGTGATGCTCAATTGGAGGCAACTGGGCTCCCAAGGGACATTTGGAAATATCTGGTGACATTTTAGGTTGCCACAACTAGTAGTTGCTACTGACATATTGTAGGGACAGGCCAAGGATGGCAGCAAACATCTAGCAATACACAGGCGAGCCTTCTAAGACAACAAATTATCCAGCCTGCAATGCCCATACTGCCAAGTTGAGAAAATCCTGATCTGGAATCATTCCCTGGGCCATCTCATTTAATCCTGTGGTTTTAAATATTATTTAAAAACTGTTGACTCAAAAAATTAAATTTTCTTGGATCTACTGCCTACTTTCTCTCTCAACTTCGATGACTAATAAGTATTCCAAGCTTAATATGCACAAAATAAATTCCTTACTGCCTCCAAATACATCCCACCCCAAACCTCAATTTCAGTAAAAAACCATATACTTTAAAGCCAAAAACAGATTCATTCTTTATTCTCTTTCACTCCAATCCATATGTGTTTTATCCACATTCCCTGTTAACTCAACCCTCGGAATATATGCAACATCAAACTTATTTTCATCAACTTCTCAGGTCCAAGCCATCACCATTTCTTGTTGAGATTAGGGTAGTAATTGTCACTAGAGCTCTGTGCTTCATTTAAATTTCAGTGTCACATGTAAAGATCTCCAACTCACGTGGTGGATTTAAACTCTTCTTAGCTTCAAATATATTCTGCCATACTTTTATTTATCTTATTTACAATATAACACAGACATGACATCTTTCAGATTCATTCTTGATGGAGGTTGTACATTAATTTATTTGGATAGAATAGAGTTCCCAGTATATAATAAGTGGTTAATGAGTTAGTATTTTCTTAATAGAGAACATGAAGCTATACTCTGCAGTTTAAAAAATCTATAACATAAAATTAAAATTAAGAGTCAAAATAAGACATTTCTTTTCATAAAATAATGCATCAAAACTTAAAAAAATATTAAGTTTCTACAGTGAGTAAAATTATGGCATCTTGAGTTTGGTAATATATTTATATTTAGGAAGTATATGTTTTTCTACATATTGTTTTAATTTATTTTAACAATCTGTTACCAGCAACAAAATATTTCAGAGACTTTGGATATTTGAGGAACACTAAACAACATAAAAATTATAAAGGTTTATTTGTGCTTACCAGTTAAAGTTGATCATGTGTAAATTTAATTAAAAATGGGGAAATGTGTTTTCTTAATGCTGCAGGGTAATTGGAAAAGATAAAAAGAAAGTTTGATAATGAAATATGTCCCCTTTTCTTACCCAGACACAACTGCAAAATACTATAAATCATATTTTAATAAGTTTTATTCATTTTAATAGAAAACACAGCCTCAATGCTTCTTTATTTCCTAAAATACTAATGGGATTCCACTTTCTATTGAAAGTATTACAGTCTGATATCAGTAATTATTTCTTTTACTAGTACAATAGCTTCTCTAATTAATGATTAGTTTCTTGCCAAACTCAATTCATGCTTTTTTGAAAATGCAGCTTGAATTTCCTGTGATCATTCATTTAAATAGCAGCCCATTTGACATCTGTGCCTCCAGCAAACTGTTCAGATTTCAGCTTTATTTACACAAACACATTTACATTTTATAGATTTAATTAAAGAAACAAATTTTAAAAGACTGATTATAGGTGAAAAGCAGTTAAGAGGAAAATAATATTTAAAGATATGATGTTGAAATATTTCTATTTAAAATAAATAGATCTTTCATTAAAATGCAATAAACTGACATGGTTATTTACCACTGTTTTATTATTTAAAAGATTATGTTTCTTCAGTGAGTGCAAAAATGCTAAGAATATTAATTTATTTTTCATGTATTCTATTCTTACTGAGGTACATGAGTTAACAAGTATAAGAAATTAATTTTTACTTCTTTTTTTTTTGGTGAGGATGTGGGGGAAGGTGAACCCTTCTTTTTTAAATATATTTTATTGATTATGCTATTACAGTTGTCCTATTATCCCCCCTTCATTCCCCTCCACCCTGAACACCCTCTCCCACCCACATTCACCCCCTTTACTTCAGTCCATGTGTCATAAGTTCTTTAGCTTCTACATTTCCC